>CM075769.1:82095189-82525189 GCA_037974665.1 Ehretia macrophylla
GCCTCCACGTGAAGCGAAGTTGTCTTGCCCAAGGTGCCGTGGGATTCGATAATAGAAATGTGGTGGATAAAGTAACTTGGCAACCTTAACCGGAGGAAAGCAAATTGAAAAGGGGGGTGCAACACGAGAACTTCCCAAGGGGTCAGCCATCCTAGTACTACCTCGCCCTAGCACGCTTAACTTCGGAGTTCTGATGGGATCCGATGCATTAGTGCTGGTATTATCGCACCGTCATGTTGAGGGCACAATTCTTTTATGTGTTAACGGTTCACAGTCCCAGCCTAGTGAGATGGCCCATTCAGAAGGCCCAATGGGCTTAACAACAACCCATCCTCTTCAACAACGCAGCATCCTCGCAAGACATGATATCGACACAATGTAGGGCCCTCTAATATACCGCGAGAACGGTTGTCATCCTTTTAACAGCTCACGACGTACGATCCGGGACGAAAAAATAGAGCTTAATAAGAAAAGTCGACCGAAACTGATGAAAACGTTCGATTTTGGGCACCAAAAAGGAAACAGCGAGCAAGCTAACTGCCCCCGTCGTAGAGCTCTCAGAGTGCTTTCAACCGGTATGCTGTACGCCGCGTAAGTCCTTACAGATCAAAAGTTATAGGCAACGGAGCGACAGAGACTTTATCACAGGCCCTATGCCGTCGGTTTGCGGGCCCAGCCTCCACGTGAAGCGAAGTTGTCTTGCCCAAGGTGCCGTGGGATTTGATAATAGAAATGTGGTGGATAAATTATCTTGGCAACCTTAACCGGAGGAAAAATTATTGAGAAGGGGGGTGGAACACGAGGACTTCCCAGGGGGTCACCCATCCTAGTACTACTCTCGCCCAAGCACGCTTAACTTCGGAGTTCTAATGGGATCCGGTGCATTAGTGCTGGTATGATCGCACCCGTCATGTTGAGGGTAGAATTCCTTTTTGTGTTAAAGGTTCACAGTCCCAGCCGAGAGAGATGGCCCATTCAGAAGGCCCAATGGTCTTAACAACAACCCACCCGTTTGAACAACGTAGCATCCTCTCAAGACGTGATATCGACGCATTGTAGCGCCCTCGAATGTCCCGCGAGTAATGTTGTCGTCCTTTTAACAGCTCACGTCGTACGATCCAGGACGGAAAAACAGAGCTTAATAAGAAAAGTGGCCTAAAACTAATGAAAACGTTCGATTTTGGGCTCCAAAAAGGGTAAAGCAAGCTAGCTTGCTGCCCCCGTCGTGGAGCTCTTGGAGGGCTTTCCAACGGTATGCTGGGCGCTGCGTAACTCCTTACGGATCAAAAGTTATGGGCACCGGAGTGACGGAGACTTGATCACATTTCCTACGCCCTCGGTTTGCAGGCCTAGCCTCCATGTGAAGCGAAGTTGTCTTGCCCAAGGTGCCGTGGGATTCGATAATAGAAATGTGGTGGATAAAGTATCTTGGCAACCTTAACAGGAGGAAAATAAATTGAAAAGGGGGGTGCAACACGAGGACTTCCTAGGGGGTCACCCATCCTAGTACTACTCTCGCCCAAGCACGCTTAACTTCGGAGTTCTGATGGGATCCGGTGCATTAGTGCTGGTATGATCGCACCCGTCATGGTCGGGGTAGAATTCCTTTTTGTGTTAATGGTCCACAGTCCCAACCTAGAGAGATGGCACATTCAGAAGGCCCAATGGGCTTAACAACAACCCATCCGCTTCAACAACGCAGCATCCTCGCAAGACGTGATATCGACGCATTGTAAGGCTCTCTAATGTCCCGCGAGTAAGGTTGTCGTCCTTTTAACAGCTCACGACGTACGATCCGGGTCGAAAAAACAGAGCTTAATAAGAAAAGGGGCCCGAAGCTGATGAAAAAGGTCGATTTTGGTCTCGAAAAAGGGCATAGCGAGCAAGCTTGTTGCGCCCGTCATAGAGCTCTCGGAGTGCTTTTCAACGGTATGTTGTACGCCGCGTAACTCCTTACGGATCAAAATTTATGGGCATCGGAGCGATGGAGACCTGGTCACAAGCCCTACGCCCCCGGTTTGAGGGCCCAGCCTCCACGTGAAGCGAAGTTGTCTTGCCCAAGGTGCCGTGGGATTCGATAATAGAAATGGGGTGGATGAAGTATCTTGGCAACCCTAACCGGAAGAAAAAAATTGAAAAGGGGGGTGCAACACGAGGACTTCCCAGTGGGTCACCCATCCTAGTACTACTCTCGCCCAAGCACGCTTAACTTCGTAGTTCTAATGGGATCCGGTGCATTAGTGCTGGTATGATCGCAGCCATCATGTTGAGGGCACAATTCCTTTATGTGTTAACGGTTCACAGACCCTGCCTAGAGAGATGGCCCATTCAGAAGGCCCAATTGGCTTAACAACAACCCATCCGCTTCAACAACGCAGCATCCTCTCAAGATGTGATATCGACGCAATGTAGGGCCCTCTAATGTCACGCGAGGAAGGTTTTCATCCTTTTAACAGTCCACGACGAACGAACCGGGACGGAAAAACAGAGCTTAATAAAAAAAGTGGCTCAAAACTGATGAAAACGTTCGATTTTGGGCGCCAAAAAGGGCAAAGCAAGCAAACTTGCTGCCCCCGTCGTAGAGCTCTCAGAGAGCTTTCCAACGGTATGCTGTGCGCCGCGTAACTCCTTACAGATCAAAAGTTTTGGGCACCGGAGTGACGGAGAACTGGTCACAAGCCCTACGCCCTTAGTTTGCGGGCCCAGCCTCTACGTGAAGCGGAGTTGTCTTGCCCAAGGTGCCGTGGGATTCGAGAATAGAATTGTGGTGGATAAAGCAGCTTGGCAACCCTAACCGGAGGAAAAAAAATTGAAAAGGGGGTTCAACACGAGGACTTCCCAGGGGGTCACCCATCATAGTACAACTCTCGCCCAAGCACGCTTAAGTTCGGAGTTCTGATAGGATCCGGTGCATTAGTGCTGGTATGATCGCACCCATCATGTTGGGGGTAGAATTATTTTTGTGGTAAAGGTTCACAGTCCCAGCCTAGAGAGATGGCCCATTCAGAAGGCCCAATAGGCTTAACAACAACCCATCCGCTTCAACAACGCAGTATCCTCGCAAGACGTGAAATCGACGCAATTTAAAGCCCTCTAATGTCACGCGAGTAAGGTTGTCGTCCTTTTAACAGTTCACGACGTACGATCCGGGACGGAAAAACAGAGCTTAATAAGAAAAGTGGCTCAAAATTGACGAAAACGTTCGATTTTGGGCTCCAAAAAGGGCACAGCAAGCAAGCTTGCTGCCCCCATTGTAGAGCTCTCGGAGAGCTTTGCAACGGTACGCTGTGCACCGCGTAACTCTTTACAGATCAAAAGTTATTGGCACCGGAGCGACGGAGACCTGGTCACAAGCCCTACGCCCTCGATTTGCGGGCCCAGCCTCCACGTGAAGCGAAGTTGTCTTGCCCACGGTGCCGTGGGATTCGATAATAGAAATGTGGTGGATAAAGTACCTTGGCAACCCTAATCGGAGGAAACAAAATTGAAAAGAGGGGAGCAACACGAGGACTTCCCAGGGGTAACCCATCCTAGTACTACTCTCACCCAAGCACGCTTAACTTCGGAGTTCTGATGGGATCCTGTACATTAGTGCTGGTATGATCGCACCCGTCATGTTGGGTGTAGAATTCCTTTTTGTGTTAAAAGTTTACAGTCCCGGCCTAGAGAGATGGCCCATTCAGAAGGCCCAATGCGCTTAACAACAACCCATCCGCTTCAACAACGCAGCATCCTCGCAAGACGTGATATCGACGCAATGTAGAGCCCCCTAATGTCATGCGAATAAGGTTGTCGTCCTTTTAACAGTTCACGACGTACGCTCCGGGACGGAAAAACAGAGCTTAATAAGAAAAATGGACCGTAACTGATGAAAACGTTCGATTTTGGGCTCCAAAAGGTGCAAAGCAAGCAAGCCTTCTGCCCCCGACGTAGAGCTCTCGGAGAGATGTCCAACGGTATGCTGTGCACCGCGTAACTCCTTATGGATCAAATGTTATGGGCACCAGAGCGACGGAGACCTGGTCACATGCCCTACGCCCTCGGTTTGCGGGCCCAGCCTCCACGTGAAGCGAAGTTGTCTTGCCCATGGTGCCGTGGGATTTGATAATAGAAATGCGGTGGATAAAGTAGCTTGGCAATCCTAACCGGAGGAAAAAAAATTTGAAAAGCGGGGTGCAACACTAGGACTTCCCAGGGGGTCACCCATCCTAGTACTACTCTCGCCAAAGCACGCTTAACTTCGGAGTTCTGATGGGATCCGGTGCATTAATGCTGGTATGATCGCACCCGTCATGTTGGGGGTAGAATTCCGTTTTGTGTTAACAGTTCACAGTCCCAGCCTAGAGAGATGGCCCATTTAGAATCCCAATGGGCTTAACAACAACCCATCCGCTTCAACAACGCAGCATCCTCGCAAGACATGATATTGACGCATTGTAGGGCCCTCTAATGTCCCTCGAGTAAGGTTGTCGTCCTTTTAACAGCTCATGACGTACGATCCGGGACGGAAAAACAGAGCTTAATATGAAAAGTAGCCCGAAACTGATGAAAACGTTCTATTTTGGACTCCAAAAAAGGCATAGCCAGCAAACTAGTTGCCCCCGTCGTAGAGCTCTCGGAGGGATTCCCAACGGTATGCTGTGCGCCGCGTAACTCCGTATGGATCAAAAGTTATGGACACCGGAGTGACAGAGACTTGGTCACAAGCCCTACGCCCTCGGTTTGCGGGCCTAGTCTTCACGTGAAGTAAAGTTGTCTTGCCCAAGGTGCCGTGGGATTCGATAGTAGAAATGTGGTGGATAAAGTATCTTGGCAACCTTAACCGGAGGAAAAAAAATTGAAAAAGGGGGTGCAACACGAGGACTTCCCAAGGGTTCACCCATCCTAGTAATACTCTCGCCCAAGCACTCTTAACTTCGGAGTTCTGATGGGATCCGGTGCATTAGTGCTGGTATGATCGCACCCGTCATGTTGGGGGTTGAATTCGTTTTTGTGTTAAAGGTTCACAGTCCCAGCCTAGAGAGATGGCCCATTCAGAAGGCCTAATGGGCTTAGCAACAACCCATCCGCTTCAACAACGCAGCATCCTCGCAAGACGTGATATCGACCCATTGTAGCGCCCTCTAATGTCCTGTGAGTAAGATTGTCGTCATTTTAACAGCTCACGACGTACGATCCAGAATGGAAAAACAGATCTTAATAAGAAAAGTGTCCTGAAACTGATGAAAACGTTGGATTTTGGCCTCCAAAAAGGGCATAGAAAGCAACCTTGCTTTTCCCGTCATGGAGCTCTCGGAAAGCATTCCAACGGTATGCTGTGCGCTGCATAACACCTTACAGATCAAAAGTTATGGGCACCGGAGCGACGGAGACCTGGTCACAAGCCCTACGCCCTCGATTTACGAGCCCAGCCTCGACGTGAAGCAAAGTTGTCTTGCCCAAGGTGCTGTGGGATTCGATAATTGAAATGTGGTGGATAAAGTATCTTGGCAACCCTAACCGGAGGAAAAAAAAATTGAAAAGGGGGTGCAACACGAGGACTTCCAGGGGGTCAACCATCCTAGTACTATTCTTGCCCAAGCACGCTTAACTTCGGAGTTCTGATGCGATCCGGTGCATTAGTGCTGGTATGATCGCACCCGTCATGGTGGCTGTAGAATTCCTTTTTGTGTTAACGGTTCACAGTCCCAGCCTAGAGAGATGGCCAATTCAGAAGGCCCAATGGGCTTAACGACAACCCATCCGCTCCAACAACGCAGCATCCTCGCAAGACGTGATATCAACGCATTGTAGGGCCCTCTTATGTCCAGCGAGTAAGGTTGTTGTCCTTTTAACAGCTCACGACATATGATCCGAGACGGAAAAACAGAGCTTAATAAGAAAAGTGCCCCGAAACTGATGAAAACGTTCAATTTTAGGCTCCAAAAAGGGCACAACTAGCTAGCTTGCAACACCCGTCGTAGAGCTCTCAAAGAGCTTTCCAACGGTATGCTGTGCACCGCGTAACTCCTTACGAATCAAAAGTTATGGGCACCGGAGCGATTGAGACTTGGTCACAAGCCCTACGCCCTCGGTTTGTGGGCCCAGCCTCCACGTGAAGCGAAGTTGTCTTGCCCAAGGTGCCGTGGTATTCGATAATAGAAATGTGGTGGATAAAGTATCTTGGCAACCCTAACCAGAGGAAAAAAACTTGAAAAGGGCGGTGCAACACAACGACTTCCCAAGGGGTCACCCGTCCTAGTACTACTCTCGCCCAAGCACGCTTAACTTCGGAGTTCTGATCGGATCCGGTGCATTAGTGCTTGTATGATCGCACCTGTCATGTTGATGGCACAATTCCTTTATGTGTTAACTGTTCACAGTCCCAGCCTAGAGAGATTGCCCATTCATAAGGCCCAATGGGCTTAACAACGCAGCATCCTCGCAAGATGTGATATCAACGTATTGTAGCGCCCTCTATTGTCCCGCGAGTAAGGTTGTCGTCCTTTTAACAGCTCACGACGTACGATCCGGAACGAAAAAATAGAGCTTAATGAGAAAAGTGCCCCGAAACTGATGAAAACGTTCAATTTTGGGCTCCAAAAAGTTCAAAGCAAGCAAGCTTGCTGCCCCAGTCGTAGAGCTCTTGGAGAGCTTTCCAACGGTATGCTGTGTGCTATGTTAGTCCTTACGGATCAAAAGTTATGGGTACGGGAGCGACAGAGACCTGGTCACAAGCCCGACGCCCTCGGTTTGTCGGCCCAGCCTCGAAGTGAAGCGAAGTTGTCTTACCCAAGGTGCCGTGAGATTCGATAATAGAATTGTGGTGGATAAAGTATTTTGGCAACCCTAACCGAAGGAAAAAAAATTGAAAAGGGCGGTGCAACACGGGGACTTCCCAAGGGGTCACCCATCCTAATACTACTCTCGCCAAGCACGCTTAACTTCGGAGTTCTGATGGGATCCGGTGCATTAGTGCTAGTATGATCGCACACGTTATGGTGGGGGTAGAATTCCTTTTTGTGTTAACGGTTCACAGTCCCAGCCTAGAGAGATGGCCCATTCAGAAGGCCAAATAGGCTTAACAACAACCCATCTGCTTCAACAACGCAGCATCATAGCAAGACGTGATATCGATGCATTATAGGGCCCTCTAATGTCCCGCGAGTAGGATTGTCATCCTTTTAACAACTCACGACGTACGATCCAGGATGGAAAAATAGAGCTTAATAAGAAAATTGGCCTGAAACTGATGAAAACGTTCGATTTTGGGCTCCAAAAAGGGCACAACGAGCAAGCTGGCTGCACCCGTCGTAGAGCTCTCGGAGAGTTTCCAACAGTATGATTTGCACTGCATAACTCCTTACGGATCAAAAGTTATGGGCAGCGGAGGGACCGAGACTTGGTCACAAGCCCTACGCCGTCGGTTTACGGGCCCAACCTCCACGTGAAGCGAAGTTGTCTTGCCCAAGGTACCGTGGGATTCGGTAATAGAAATGTGGTGGATAAAGTATCTTGGCAACCCTAACCGGAGGAAAAAAAATTGAAAAGTGGGGTGCAACACAAGGACTACCCAGGGGGTCACCCATCCTAGTACTACTCTCGCCCAAGCACGCTTAACTTCGGAGTTTTGATGGGATCCGGTGCAGTAGTGCTGGTATGATCGAACCCGTCATGTTGGGGGTAGAATTCTTTTTTTGTGTTAACGGTTCACAGTCCCAACCTAGAGAGATGGCCTATTCAGAAGGCCCAATGGGCTTAACAACAACCCATCCGCTTCAACAACGCAGCATCCACGCAAGACGTTATATCGACGTATTGTAGTGCCCTCTAATGTCCCGCAAGTAAGGTTGTCGTCCTCTTAACAGCTCACGATGTACGATCTGGGATGAAAAAACAGAGCTTAATAATAAAAGTGGCCCAAAACTGATGAAAACGTTCGATTTTGGGCTCCAAAAATGGCACAACGAGCAAGCTGGCTGCGCCCGTCGTAGAGCTCTCAGAGAGTTTCCAACAGTATGATTTGCACTGCGTAACTCCTTACTGATCAAAAGTTATGGGCACCAGAGCGACGGAGACCTGGTCAAAAGCCCTACGCCCTCGGTTTGCAAGCCCAGCCTCCATGTGAACCGAAGTTGTCTTGCCCAAGGTGCCGTGGGATTCGATAATAGAAATGTGGTGGATAAAGTATCTTGGAAACCCTAAACGGAGGAAAAAAAATTGAAAAGGGGAGTGCAACACGAGGACCTCCCAGGGGCTCACACATCCTAGTACTACTCTCGCCCAAGCACGCTTAACTTTGGAGTTTTGATAGGATCCAGTGCGTTAGTGCTGGTATGATCGCACCCGTCATGTTGATGGCACAATTCCTTTATGTGTTAACGATTCACAGCCCAGCCTAGAGAGATGGGCCATTCAGACGGTCCAATGGGCTTAACAACAACCCATCTGCTTTAATAACGCAGTATCCTCGCAGGATGTGATATCGACGCGTTGTAGGGCCCTCTAATGTCCCACGAGTAAGGTTGTCGTCCTTTTAACAGCTCACGATGTACAATCCGAAAAGGAAAAACAGAGCAAAATGAGAAAAGTGGCCCAAAACTAATGAAAACGTTCAATTTTGGGCTCCAAAAAAGGGCACAACGAGCAAGCTAGCTATACCGTTTTTGATGGCATAATTCCTTTATGTATTAACGGTTAACAGTCCCAGCCTAGAGAGATGGCCCATTCAGAAGGCCTCATGGGCTTAACAACAACCCATCTGCTTTAATAACGCAGTATCCTCGCAGGATGTGATATCGACGCGTTGTAGGGCCCTCTAATGTCCCACGAGTAAGGTTGTCGTCCTTTTAACAGCTCACGATGTACGATCCGGAAAGGAAAAACATAGCAAAATGAGAAAGCTAGCTACCCTCGTCGTGGATCTCTCGGAGAGCTTTCCAATGGTATGCTGTACGCCGTGTTACTCCTAACGGATCAAAAGTTATGGGCACCGGAGCAACGGAGACCTGGTCACAAGCCCTACGCCCTCGGTTTGCGGGCCCAGTCTCCACGTGAAGCGAAGTTGTCTTGCCCAAGGTGCCGTTGGATTTGATAATAGAAATGTGGTGGATAAAGTAGCTTGGCAACCCTAACCGGAGGAAAAAAAATTGAAAAAGGGAGTGCAACACGAGGACTTCCCAGGGGGTCCCCCATCCTAGTAGTACTCTCGTCCAAGCACACTTAACTTCGGAGTTCTGATGGGATCCGGTGCATTATTGCTGGTATGATCGCACCCGTCATGTTGGGGGTAGAATTCCTTTTTGTGTTAACGGTTCACAGTCCCAGCCTATAGAGCTGGCCCATTCAGAAGGCCCAAAGGGCTTAACAACAACCCATCCGCTTCAACAACGCAGCATCCTCGCAAGACGTGATATCGATGCATTTTAGGGCCCTCAAATGTCCCGCGAGTATGGTTGTCATCCTTTTAACAGCTCACGACATACGATCCGGGATGGAAAAACAGAGTTTAATAAGAAAATTGGCCCGAAACTGATGAAAATGTTCGATTTTGGGCTCCAAAATGGGCAAAGCGAGATAACTCGCTGCCCCAGTCGTAGAGCTCTCAGATAGCTTTCCAACGGTATGCTGTGCGCCACGTAACTTCTTATGGATTAAAAGTTATGGGCACCAGAGCGAAGGAGACGTGGTCACAAGCCATACGCCCTCGGTTTGCGGGCCCAGCCTCCACGTGAAGCAAAGTTGTCTTGCCCAAGGTGCCGTGGGATTCGAGAATAGAAATATGGCGGATAAAGTATCTTGGCAACCCTAACCGGAGGAAAAAAAATTTAAAAGGGGAGTGCAACACGAGGACTTCCCAGGGGGTCACCCATCCTAGTACTACTCTCGTCCAAGCAGGCTTAACTTCGGAGTTCTGATGGGATCCGAAGCATTAGTGCTGGTATGATCGCACCCGTCATGTTGGGGGTAGAATTCCTTTTTGTGTTAAAGGTTCACAGTCCCAGCCTAGAGAGATGGCCCATTCAGAAGGCCAAATGGGCTTAACAACAACCCATCCGCTTCAACAACGCAGCATCCTCGTAAGACGTGATATCGACGCATTGTAGGGCCCTCTAATGTCCCACGAGTAAAATTGTCGTCCTTTTAACAGCTCACGACGTACAATCTGGGATGGAAAAACAGAGCTTAATAAGAAAAGTGGCCAGAAACTGAAGAAAACTTTCAATTTTGGTCTCCAAAAAGGGCCAAGCAAGCAAGTTAGCTGCCCCCGTCGTAGAGCTCTCAGAGAGCTTTCCAACGGTATGTTGTGCGCCGCGTTACTCCTTACGGTTCAAAAGTTATGGGCACAGGAGCGAAAGAGACTTGGTCACAAGCCCTACGCCCTCGGTTTGCGGGCCCAGCCTCCACGTGAAGCGAAGTTGTCTTGCCCAAGGTGCCGTGGGATTCGATAATAGAAATGTGGTAGATTAAGTAGCTTGGCAACCGTAACTGGAGGAAAAAATATTGAAAAGGGGAGTACAACACGAGGACTTCCCAGGGGGTCACCCATCCTAGTATTACTCTCGCCCAAGCACGCTTAACTTCGGAGTTCTGATGGGATATGGTGCATTAGTGCTGGTATGATCACACCCATCCTGTTGGGGGTAGAATTCCTTTTTGTGTTAACGGTTCACAGTCCCAGCCTAGAGAGCTGGCCCATTCAGAAGGCCCAATGGGCTTAACAACAACCCATCGGCTTCAACAATACAGCATCCTAACAAGCCGTGATATCGATGCATTGTTGGACCCTCTAATGTCCCGCGAGTAAGGTTGTCTTCCTTTTAACAGCTCACGACGTACGATCCGGGTCAGAAAAATAGAGCTTAATAAGAAAATTGGCCCGAAACTGATGAAAACGTTCAATTTTGGGCTCCAAAAAAGGGCAAAGCAAGCAAGCTAGCTGCCCCCGTCGCAGAGCTCTCGGAGAGCTTTCCAATGGTATGCTGTGCGCCGCGTAACTCTTTACGGATCAAAAGTTATGGGCACTGGAACGACGGAGACATGGTTACAAGCCCTACGCCCTCGGTTTGGGGACCCAGCCTCCACGTGAAGCGAAGTTGTCTTGCCAAGGGTGCCGTGGGATTCGATAATAGAAATATGGTGGATAAAGTATCTTGGCAACCCTAACCGGAGGAAAAAAAATTGAAAAGGGGAGTGCAACACGAGAACTTCCCAGGGGGTCACATATCCTAGTACTACTCTCGCCCAAGCACGTTTAACTTCGGAGTTCTGATGGGATCCGGTGCATTAGTGCTGGTATGATCACACCCGTCATGTTGACGGCACAATTCTTTTTTGTGTTAACGGTTCACAGTCCCAGACTAGAGAGATTGCCCATTCAGAAGGCCCAAAGGGCTTAACAACAACCCATCCGCTTCAACAACGCAGCATCCTCGCAAGACGTGAAATCGATGCATTTTAGGGCCCTCAAATGTCCCGCGAGTAAGGTTGTCGTCCTTTTAACAGCTCACGACGTACGATCCGGGACTGGAAAACAGAGCTTAATAAGAAAAGTGGCCCAAAACTGATGAAAACGTTCGATTTTGGGCTCCAAACAGGTCAAAGCAAGCAGGCTTGCTGCCCTTGACGTAGAGCTCTCGGAGAGCTTTCCAAAGGTATGTTGTGCGCCGCGTAACTCCTTACGGATCAAACGTAATGGGCACCGGAGCGACAGAGACCTGGTCACAAGCCATACGCCCTCGGTTTGTGGGCCCAGCCTCCACGTGAAGCGAAGTTGTCTTAACCAAGGTGCCGGGGGATTCGATAATAGAAATGTGGTGGATAAAGTAGCTTGGCAACCCTAATCGGAGGAAAAAAAATTGAAAAGGGGGGTGCGACACGAGGACTTCCCAGGGGGTCACCCATCCTAGTACTACTCTCGCCCAAGCAGGCTTCACTTCGGAGTTCTGATAGGATCCGAAGCATTAGTGCTGGTATGATCGCACCCGTCATGTTGGGGGTAGAATTCCTTTTTGTGTTAAAGGTTCACAATCCCAGCCTAGAGAGTTGTCCCATTCAGAAGGCCCAATGGGCTTAACAACAACCCATCCGCTTCAACAACGCAACATCCTTGCAAGACGTGAAATCGAAGCATTGTAGGGCCCTCTAATGTCCCGCGAGTAAGGTTGTCGTCCTTTTAACAGCTCACGACATAAGATCCAGGACGGAAAAATAGAGCATAATAAGAAAAGTGGCCCAAAAATGATGAAAACGTTCGATTCTGGGCTCAAAAAAGGTACAGCAAGCAAGTTAGCTGCCCCCGTCATAGTGCCCTCAGAGAGCTTTCCGACGGTATGCAGTGCGCCGCGTAACTCCTTATGGATCAAAAGTTGTGGGCACTGGAGCGACGGAAACCTGGTCACGAGCCCTACGCCCTCAGTTTGCTGGCCCATCCTCCACGTGAAGCGAAGTTGTCTTGCCCAAGGTGCCGTAGGCTTCGATAATAGAAATGTGGAGGGTAAAGTATCTTGGCAACCCTAACCGGAGCAAAAAAAATTGAAAAAGGGGTGCAACACGAGGACTTCCCAGGGGGTCACCCATCCTAGTACTACTCTCGCCCAAGCACGCTTAACTTCGGAGTTCTGATGCGATCCAGTGCATTAGTGTTGGTATGATCACACCCGTCATGTTGATGGCATAATTCCTTTATGTATTAAAGGTTTACAGTCCAAGCCTAGAGAGATGGCCCATTCAGAAGGCCCAATGGGCTTAACAACAACCCATTCGCTTTAACAACGCACTATCCTCACAAGATGTGATATCGACGTGTTGTAGGGCCCTCTAATGTCCCGCGAGTAAGGTTGTCGTCCTTTTAACAGCTCACGATGTACGATTTGGGAAAGAAAAACAAAACAAAATTAGAAAAATGGCCTGAAACTAATGAAAACGTTCGATTTTGGGCTCCAAAAAGGGCAACGCAAGAAAGATAGCTGCCCCCGTCGTAGAGCTCTTAGAGTGCTTTCCAACGGTATGTTGTGCGCCACGTAACTCCTTACGGATCAAAAGGTATAGGCACCGGAGCGAAAGAGACTTGGTCACAAGCCCTACGCCCTCGGTTTGCGGGCCCAGCCTCCACGTGAAGTGAAGTTGTCTTGCCCATGGTGCCGTGGGATTCGATATTAGAAATGTGGTGGATAAAGTATCTTGGCAACCCTAACCGGAGGAAAAATAAATTGAAAAGGGGAGTGCAACACGAGGACTTCCCAAGGGGTCACCCATCCTACTACTACTCTCGCCCAAGCACGCTTAACTTCGGAGTTCTGATGGGATCCAGTGCATTAGTGCTGGTATGATCGTACCCGTCATGTTGATGACATAATTCCTTTATGTATTAAAGGTTCACAGTCCCAGCCTAGAGAGCTGGCCCATTCAAAAGGCCCAATGGGCTTGACAACAACCCATCCGGTTCAACAACGCAACATCCTCGCAAGACGTGATATCGATGCGTTGTAGGGCCCTCTAACGTCCCGCGAGTAAGGTTGTCGTCCTTTTAACAGCTCACGACGTACGATCCGGGACGGAAAAACAAAGCTTAATAAGAAAAGTGGCCCGAAAATGATGAAAAAGTTTGATTTTGGGCTCCAAAAAGGGCAAAGCTAGCGAGCTAGCTGCCCCCCTCGTAGAGCTCTCAGAAAGCTTTCCAACGGTATGTTGTGCGCCACGTAACTCCTTACGGATCAAAAGTTATGGGCACCGGGGCGATAGAGACTTGGTCACAAGCCCTAAGCCCTCGGTTTACGGGCCCAGCCTCCACGTGAAGCGAAGTTGTCTTGCCCAAGGTGCCTTGGGATCCGATAATAGAAATGTGGTGGATTATATAGCTTGGCAACCCTAACCGGAGAAAAAAAATTTTGAAAAGGGGAGTGCAACACGAGGACTTCCCAGGGGGTCACCAATCCTAGTACTACTCTCGCCCAAGCACGCTGAACTTCGGAGTTCTGATGGGATCCGGTGCATTAGTGCTGGTATGATCGCACCCGTCATGTTAGGGGCAGAATTCATTTTTGTGTTAACGGTTCACAGTCCCAGCCTAGAGAGCTGGCCCATTCAGAAGGCCCAATAGGCATAACAACAACCCATCCGCTTCAACAACGCAGCATCGTCGCAAGACGTGATACCGACGCATTGGAGGGCCTTCTAATGTCCTGCGAGTATGGTTGTCGTCCTTTTAACAGCTCACAACGTACGATCCGAGACGTAAAAACAGAGCTTAATAAGAAAATGGCCCGAAACTGATGAAAACGTTCGATTTTGGGCTCCAAAAAAGGCATAGCGAGCAAGCTCGCTGCCCCCGTCATAGAGCTCTCGGAGAACTTTCCAACGGTATGCTGTCAGCCGCGTAACTCCTTACGGATCAAAAGTTATGGGCCCCGGAGCGACGGAGACCTGGTCCCAAGCCCTACGCTCTCGGTTTATGGGCCCAGCTTCCACGTGAAGCGAAGTTGTCTTGCCCAAGGGGCCGTGGGATTCGCTAATTGAAATGTGGTGGATAAAGTATCTTGGCAACCCCAACCGGAGGAAAAAAAATTGAAAAGGGAAGTGCAACACGAGGACTTCCCAGGGGGTCACCCATCCTATTACTACTCTCGCCCAAGCACGCTTAACTTCGGAGTTCAGATGGGATCCGGTGCATTAGTGCTGGTATGATCGCACCCATCATGTTGGGGGTAGAATTCCTTTTTGTGTTAACGGTTCACAGTTCCAGCCTAGAGAGTTGGCCCATTCAGAAGGCCCAATGGGCTTAACAACTACCGATCCGCTTCAACAACGCCGCATCCTCGCAAGACGTGATCTCGATGCATTGTAGGGCCCTCTAATGTCTCGTGAGTATGGTCGTCATCCTTTTAACAGTTCACGGCGTACGATTCGGGACGGAAAAACAGAGCTTAATAAGTAAAGTGGCACAAAACTGATGAAAACGTTCAATTTTGGGCTCCAAAAAGGGAGAAGCAAGCAAGCTTGCTGCCCCCGTCGTAAAGCTCTCAAAGAGCTTTCCAACGGTATGTTGTGCGCCGCGTAACTTCTCACGGATCAAAAGTAATGGGCAACGGAGCGACCGAGACCTAGTCACAAGCCCTACGCCCTCTGTTTGCGGGCCCAGCCTCCATGTGAAGCGAAGTTGACTTGCCCAAGGTGCCGTGGGATTCGATAACAGAAATGTGGTGGATAAAGTAGCTTGGCAACCCTAACCGGAGGAAAAAAAATTGAAAAGGGGAGTGCAACACGAGGACTTCCCAGGGGGTTACCCATCCTAGTACTACACTAGCCCAAGCACGCTTAACTTCGGAGTTATGATGGGATCCGGTGAATTATTGCTGGTATGATCACACCCGTCATATTGGGGGTAGAATTCCTTTTTGAGTTAACGGTTCACAGTCCCAGCCTAGAGAGCTACCCATTCAGAAGGCGCAATGGGCTTAACAACAACCCATCCGCTTCAACAACCCAGCATCCTCGCAAGACGTGAAATCGATGCATTGTAGGGCCCTCTAATGTACCGCGAGTAAGGCTGTCGTCCTTTTAACAGCTCACGACGTACGATTCGGGACGAAAAATCAGGGCTTTATAAGAAAAGTGGCCCAAAACTGATGAAAATGTTCGATTTTGGGCTCCAAAAAGGGAAAAGCGAGCAAGTTAGCTACCCCCGTCGTAGAGATCTCAGAGAGCTTTCCAACCGTATGCTGTGCGCCGCGTAACTCCTTACGTATCAAAAGCTATGGGCACCGGAGCGACAGAGACTTGGTCACAAGCCCTACGCCCTCAATTTGCGGGCCCAGCCTTCTCGTGAAGCGAAGTTGTCTTGCCCAAGGTGCCGTGGGATTCGATAATGGAAATGTGGTGGATAAAGTAGCTTGGCAACCCTAACCGGAGGAAAAAAAATTTAAAAGGGGAGTGCAACACGAGGACTTCCCAGGGGGTTACCCATCCTAGTACTACTCTCGCCCAAGCACGCTTAACATCGGAGCTCTGATGGGATCCGGTGCATTAGTGCTGGTATGATCGCACCCGTCATGTTGGGGGTAGAATTCCTTTTTATGTTAACGGTTCACAGCCCTAGCCTAGAGAGATGGCCCATTCAAAAGGCCAAATGGGCTTAACAACAACCCATCCGCTTCAACAACGCAGCATCCTCGTAAGACGTGATATCAACGCATTATATGGCCCTCTAATGTCCAACGAGTAAGGTTGTCGTCCTTTTAACAGCTCACGACGTACGATCCGGGATGAAAAAACAGAGCTTAATAAGAAAAGTGGCCTGAAACTGATGAAAACGTTCAATTTTTGGCTCCAAAAAGGGCATAGCGAGCAATCTAGCAGCCCCTGTCGTAGAGCTCTCGGAGAGCGTTACAACGGTATGCTGTGCGCCACGTTATTCCTAACGGATCAAAAGCTATGGGCACCGGAGCGACAGAGACTTGGTCACAAGCCCTACGCCCTCAATTTGCGGGCCCAGCCTCCTCGTGAAGTGAAGTTGTCTTGCCCAAAGTGCTGTGGGATTCGATAATAGAAATGTGGTGGATAAAGTATCTTGGCAACCCTAACCGGAGGAAAAAAAATTGAAAAGTGGGGTGCAACACGGGGACTTCCCAGGGGGTCACCCATCCTACTACTACTCTCGCCAAGCACGCTTAACTTCGGAGTTCTGATCGGATCCGATGCATTAGTGCTGGTATGATTACAACCGTCATGGTGGGAGTAGAATTGCTCTTTGTGTTAACGGTTCACAGTCCCAGCCTAGAAAGATGGCCCATTCAGAAGGCCCAATTGGCTTAACAACAACCCATCCGCTTCAACAACGCAGCATCCTCGCAAGACATGATATCGACGCATTGTAGCGCCCTCTAATATCCCTCTAGTAAGGTTGTCGTTCTTTTAACAGCTCACGACGTACGATCTGGGACAGAAAAACAAATCTTAATAAGAAAAGTGGCCCGAAACTAATGAAAATGTTCGATTTTGGGCTCCAAAAAGGGCAAAGCGGTCAAGCTTGCTGCCCCCGTCGTAGAGCTCTCAGAGAACTTTCCAACGATATGCTGTGCGCCGAGTAACTCCTTACGGATCAAAAGTTATGGGCACCGGAGCGACAAAGACTTGGTCACAAGCCCTACGCCCTCGGTTTGATGGACCAGCATCCACGTGAAGCGAAGTTGTCTTGCCCAAAGTGCCGTGGGATTTGATAATAGAAATGTGGTGGATAAAGTATCTTGGCAACCCTAACCGGAGGAAAAAAAATTGAAATGTGGGGTGCAACACGAGGACTTCCCAAGGGGTCACCCATCCTAGTACTACTCTCGCCCAAGCACGCTTAACTTCGGAGTTCTGATGGGATCCGGAGCATTAGTGCTGGTATGATCGCACCCATCATATTGGGGGTGGAATTCCTTTCTGTGTTAAAGGTTGACAGTCCCAGCCTAGAGAGATGGCCCATTCAGAAGGCCCAATGGGCTTAACAACAACCCATCCGCTTCAATAATGAAGCATCCTCGCAAAACGTGATATCGACGCATTGTATGTCCCTCTAATGTCCCGCGAGTAAGGTTGTTGTCCTTTTAACAGCTCACGACGTACGATCCGAGACGAAAAAATAGAGCTTAATAAGAAAAGTTGCCCAAAATTGATAAAAACGTTCGATTTTGGGCTCAAAAAAGGGCACAACGAGCAAGTTAGCTGCCCCCGTCGTGGAGCTCTCAGAGAGCTTTCCAACGGTATGCTATGCGCTGCGTAACTCTTCACGGATCAAAAGTTATGGGCACCAGAGCGAGAGAGACTTGGTCACAAGCCCTACGCCATCGGTTTGCGGGCCCGGCCCCCACGTGAAGCGAAGTTGTCTGGCCCAAGGTGCCGTGGGATTCGATAATAGAAATGTGGTGGATAAAGTATCTTGGCAACCCTAACCGGAGGAAAAAAAATTGAAAAGGGGGGTGCAACACGAGGACTTCCTAGGGGGTCACCCATCCTTGTACTACTCTCGCCCAAGCACGCTTAACTTTGGAGTTCTGATAGCATCCGGTGCATTAGTGCTGGTATGATCGCACCCGTCATGTTGGGGGTAGAATTCCATTTTCTTTTAACGGTTCACAGTCCCAGCCAAGAGAGATGGCCCATTCAGAAGGCCCAATGGGCTTAACAACAACCCATCCGCTTCAACAATGCAGCATCCTCGCAGGACGTGATATCGACGCATTGTAGGGCACTCTAATGTCCCGCGAGTAAGGTTGTCATCCTTTTAACAACTCACGAAGTACGATCCCGGACGGAAAAACAGAGCTTAATAATAAAAGTGGCCCGAAACTGATGAAAACGTTCGACTTTGGGCTCCAGAAAGGACACAACGAGCGAGCTAGCTGCTCCCGTCGTAGAGCTCTCGGAGAGCTTTCCAACAGAATGCTGTACGCCGCGTAACTCCTTACGGATCGAAAGTTATGGGCACTAGAGCGACAGAGACTTGGTGACAAGCCCTACGCCCTCGGTTTGCGGGCCCAGCCTCCACGTGAAGCGAAGTTGTCTTGCCCAAGGTGCTGTTGGATTCGATAATAGAAATGTGGTGGATAAAGGATCTTGGCAACCTTAACCGGAGGAAAAAAAATGGAAAAGGGGGGTGCAACATGAGGACTCCTCAGGGGGTCACCCATCCTAGTACTACTCTCGCCCAAGCACGCTTAACTTCGGAGTTCTGATGGGATCCGGTGCGTTAGTGCTGGTATGATCGCACCCGTCATGTTGGGGTTAGAATTCCTTTTTGTGTTAAAGGTTCACAGTCCCAGCCTAGAGAGATGGCCCATTCAGAAGGCCCAATGGGCTTAACAACAACCCATCCGCTTCAACAATGAAGCATCCTCGCAAGACGTGATATCGACGCATTGTAGCGCCCTCTAATGTACCGCGAGTAAGGTTGTCGTCCTTTTAACATCTCACGACATACGATCTGGGACGAAAAAACAGAGCTTAATAAGAAAAGTGGCCCGAAACTGATGAAAACGTTCGATTTTGGGCTCCAAAAAGGGCACAGCAAGCAAGCTTGCTGCCCTCATCGTAGAGCTCTCAGAGAGCTTTCCAACGGTATGTTGTGCGCATCGTAACTCCTTACGGATCAAAAGTTATGGGCACCGGAGCGACGGAGACCTGGTGACAAGCCTTACGCCCTCGGTTTGCGGGCCCAGCCTCCACGTGAAGCAAAGTTGTCTTGCCTAAGGTGCCGTGGGATTCGATAATAGAAATGTGGTGGATAAAGTATCTTGGCAACCCTAACCGGAGGAAAAAAAAAATTGAAAAGGGGGGTGCAACACGAGGACTTCCCAGGGGGTCATCCATCCTAGTACTACACTCGCCCAAGCTCGCTTAACTTCGGAGTTCTGATGGGATCCGGTGCATTAGTGCTGGTATGATCGCACCCGTCATGTTGGGGATAGAATTCCTTTTTGTGTTAAAGGTTCACAGTCCCAGCCTAGAGAGATGGCCCATTCAGAAGGCCGAATGGGCTTAACAACAACCCATCCGCTTCAACAACGCAGCATCCTCGCAAGACGTGATATCGACGCATTGTAGGGCCCTCAAATGTCCCGCGAGTCAGGTTGTCGTCCTTTTAACAGCTCACGACGTACGATCCAGGATGGAAAAATAGTGCTTAATAAGAAAAGTGGCCCGAAACTGATGAAAACGTTCTATTTTGGTCTCCATAAAGTACAAAGCGAGCAAGCTAGCTGCCCCCGTCGTAGAGCTCTCGGAGAGTTTACCAACGGTATTCTGTGCGGCGCGTAACTCCTTATGGATCAAAAGTTATGGTCGCTAGAGTGACGGAGACCTGGTCACATGCCCTACGCCCTCGGTTTGCGGGCCCAACCTCCACGTGAAGTGAAGTTGTCTTGCCCAAGGTGCCGTGGGATTCGATAATAGAAATGTGGTGGACAAACTATCTTGGGAACCCTAACCAGAGGAAAATAAATTGAAAAGGGGGGTGCAACACGAGGACTTCCTAGAGGTCACCCATCCTAGTACTACTCCTGCCCAAGCACTCTTAACTTCGGAGTTCTGATAGGATCCGGTGCATTAGTGCTGGTATGATCGCACCCGTCATGGTGGGGGTAGAATTCCTTTTTGTGTTAATGGTTCATAGTCCCAGCCGAGAGAGATGGCCCATTTAGAAGGCCCAATGGGCTTAACAACAACCCATCTGCTTCAACAACGCAGCATCCTCACAAGACGTGATATCGACGCGTTGTAAGGCCCTCTAATGTCCCGCAAGTAAGGTTGTCGTCCTTTTAACAGCTCACGACGTACGATCTGGGACGGAAAAACAGAGCTTAATAAGAAAAGTGGCTCGAAACTAATGAAAACGTTCGATTTTGGGCTCCAAAAAGGGCACAGCGAGTAAACTTTCAGCGCCCGTCGTAGAGCTCTCGGAGAGCTTTCCAACGGTATGCTGTGCGCGGCGTAACTCCTTACTGATCAAAAGTTATGGGCACCAGAGCCATAGAGACTTGGTCACAAGCCCTACGCCCTCAGTTTGCGGGCCCAGTCTCCACGTGAAGCGAAGTTGTCTTGCCCAAGGTGCCGTGGGATTCGATAATAGAAATGTGGTGGATAAAGTATCTTGGCAACCCTAACTAGAGGAAAATAAATTGAAAAGTGGGGTGCAACACAAGGACTTCCCAAGAGGTCACCTATCCTAGTACTACTATCACCCAAGCACGCTTAACTTCGGAGTTCTGATGGGATCCGGTGCATTAGTGATGGTATGATCTCACCCGTGATGTTGGGGTTAGAATTCCTTTTTGTGTTAAAGGTTCACAGTCCCAGCCTAGAGAGATGGCCCATTCAGAAGGCCCAATGGGCTTAACAACAACCCATCCGCTTCAACAATGCAGCATCCTCGCAAGACGTGATATCTACGCATTGTAGCGCCCTCTAATGTCCCGTGAGTAAGGTTGTCGTCCTTTTAACCGCTCACGACGTACGATCTAGGACGGAAAAAAAGAGCAAAAATAGAAAAGTGGCCCGAAACTGATGAAAACGTTTGACTTTGGGCTCCAAAAAGGGCAAAGCAAGCATGCTTGGTGGCCCCGTCGTAGAGCTCTCGGAGAGCTTTCCAACAGTATGTTGTGCGCCGCGTAACTCCTTACAGATCAAAAGTTATGGGCACCGGAGCGACGGAGACCTGGTCACAAGCCCTACACCCTCGGTTTGCGGGCCCAGCCTCCACGTGAAGCGAAGTTGTCTTGCCCAAGGTGCCGTGGGATTCGATAATAGAAATGTGGTGGATAAAGTATCTTGGCAACCCTAACCAGAGGAAAAAAAATTGAAATGTGGGGTGCAACACAAGGACTTCCCAAGAGGTCACCCATCCTAGTACTACTCTCGCCCAAGCACGCTTAACTTCGGAGTTCAGATGGGATCCGAAGCATTAGTGCTGGTATGATCGCACCCGTCATGTTGGGGTTAGAATTCCTTTTTGTGTTAAAGGTTCACAGTCCCAGCCTAGAGAGATGGCCCATTCAGAAGGCCCAATGGGCTTAACAACAACCCATCCGCTTCAACAATGCAGCATCCTCGCAAGACGTGATATCTACGCATTGTAGCGCCCTCTAATGTCCGGCGAGTAAGGTTGTCGTCCTTTTAACAGCTCACGACGTACGATCCGGGATGAAAAAACAGAGCTTAATAAGAAAAGTGGACTGAAACTGATGAAAACGTTCGATTTTGGGCTCCAAAAAGGGCAAAGCAAGCATGCTTGCTACCTTGGTCGTAGAGCTCCCGGAGAGCTTCACAACGGTATGCAGTGCGCCGCGTAACTCCTTACGGATCAAAGGTTATGGGCACCGGAGCGACGGAGACCTGGTCACAAGCACTACGCCCTCGGTTTGTGGGCCCAGCCTCCACGTGAAGCGAAGTTGTCTTGCCCAAGGTGCCGTGCAATTCGATAATAGAAATATGGTGGATAAAGTATCTTGGCAACCCTAACCGGAGGAAAATAAATTGAAAAGGGGGGTACAACATGAGGACTTCCCAGGGGGTCACCCATCCTAGTATTAATATCGCCCAAGCACGCTTAACTTCGGAGTTCTGAACGGATCCAGTGCAATAGTGTTTGTATGATCGCACCCGTCATGGTGGGGGTAGAATTCCTTTTTGTGTTAACGGTTCAAAGACCCAGCCTAGAGAGATGGCCCATTCAGAAGGCCCAATGGGCTTAACAACCACCCATCCGCTTCAACAACGTAGCATCCTCACAAGACGTGATATCGACGCGTTGTAGGGCCCTCTAATGTCCCGCGAGTAAGGTTGTCGTCCTTTTAACAGCTCACGACGTACGATCTGGGAAGGAAAAACAGAGCTTAATAAGAAAAGTGGACCGAAACTGATGAAAGCATTCGATTTTAGGCTCCAAAAAGGGCATAGCGAGCAAGTTAGCTGCCCCCGTCGTAGAGCTCTCAGAGAGCTTTCCAACGGTATGCTGTGCGCCGCGTAACTCCTTACGGATCAAAAGTTCTGGGCACCGGAGCGACAAAGACTTGGTCACAAGCCCTACGCCCTCGGTTTGCGAGCCCAACCTCCTCGTGAAGCGAAGTTGTCTTGCCAAATGTGCCGTGGGATTCAATAATCGAAATGTGGTGGATAAAGTATCTTGGCAACCCTAACCGGAGGAAAAAATATTGAAAAGAGGGGTGCAACACGAGGACTTCCCAGGGGGTCACCCATCCTAGTACTACTCTCGCCCAAGCACGCTTAACTTCGGAGTTCTGATGGGATCCAGTGCATTAGTGCTGGTATGATCGCACCCGTCATGTTGGGGGTAGAATTCCTTTTTGTGTTAAAGGTTCACAGTCCCAACCTAGAGAGATGTCCCATTCAGACGGCCCAATGGGCTTAACAACAACCCATCTGCTTCAACAATGCAGCATCCTCGCAAGACATGATATCGACGCGTTGTAGGGCTCTCTAATGCCCCGCGAGCAAGGTTGTCATCCTTTTAACAGCTCGCGACGTACGATCTGGGATGGAAAGACAGAGCTTAATAAGAAAAGTGGCCCAAAACTGATGAAAACGTTCGAATTTGTGCTCCAATAAGGGCACAGCGAGCAAGCTTGTTGCGCCCGTCGTAGAGCTCTCGTAGATCTTTCCTACGGTATGCTGTGCGCCGCGTAACTCCTTAGGGATCAAAACTTATGGGCAGCAGAGCGACAGAGACTTGGTCACAAGCCCTACGCCCTCGGTTTGCGGGCCCAGCCTCCACATGAAGCGAAGTTTTCTTGCCCGAGGTGCTGTGGGGTTCGGTAATAGAAATGTGGTGGATAAAGTATCTTGGCAATCATAACCGGAGGAAAAAAATGGAAAAGGGGGTTGCAACATGAGGACTTCCCAGGGGGTCACCCATCCTAGTCCTACTCTCCCCCAAGCACGCTTAACTTCGGAGTTCTGATGGGATCCGGTGCATTAGTGCTGGTATGATAGCACCCGTCATGTTGGGGGTAGAATTCCTTTTTGTGTTAAAGGTTCAAAGTCCCAGCCTAGAGAGATGGCCCATTCAGAAGGCTCAATGGGCTTATCAACAACCCATCCGCTTCAACAATTCAGCATCCTCGCAAGACGTGATATCGACGCATTGTAGCGCCCTATAATGTCCCGCTAGTAAGGTTGTCGTCCTTTTAATGGCTCACGACGTACGATCCGGGACGGAAAAACAGAGTTTAGTAAGAAAAGTGGCCTGAAACTGATGAAAATGTTCGATTTTGGGCTCCAAAAAGGGCACAGTGTACAAGCTTGCTGCCCCCGTCATAGAGCTCTCGGAGGGCTTTCAACGGTATGCTATGCAACGCGTAACTCCTTACGGATTAAAAGTTATGGGCACCGGAGTGACGGAGACCTAGTCACAAACCCTACGCCCGCAGTTTGCAGGCCCATCCTCCACGTGAAGCGAAGTTGTCTTGCCCAAGGTGCCTTGGGATTCGATAATAGAAATGTGGTGGATAAAGTATCTTGGAAACCTTAATCGGAGGAAAAAATTGAAAACGGGGGTGCAACACGAGGACTTCCCAGGGGGTCACCCATCCTAGTACTACTCTCGCCCAAGCACGCTTAACTTCGAAGTTCTGATGGGATCCGGAGCATTAGTGCTGGTATGATCGAACCCGTCAAGTTTGGGGTAGAATTCTTTTTGGTGTTAAAGGTTCACAGTCCCAGCCTAGAGAGATGGCCCATTCAGAAGGCGCAATGGGCTTAACAACAACCCTTCCGCTTCAACAACGCAGCATCCTCGCAAGAGGTGATATCGATGCATTGTAGGGCCCTCTAATGTGCCACGAGTAAGGTTGTCGTCCTTTTAACAGCTCACGACGTACCATCCGGGATAGAAAAACAGAGCTTAATAAGAAAAGTGGCCTGAAACTGATGAAAACGTTCGATTTTGGACTCCAAAAAGGGCATAGCGAGCAAGTTAGCTGCCCCCGTCGTAGAGCTCTCCGAGAGCTTTCCAACGGTATGCTGTGTGCCTCGTAACTCCTTACGGATCAAAAGTTATGGGCACCGGAGCGATAGAGAATTGGTCACAAGCCCTACGCCCTCGGTTTGCGGACCCTGCCTCCATGTGAAGCGAAGTTGTCTTGCCCAAGGTGCGGTGGGATTCGATAATAGAAATTTGGTGGATAAAGTATCTTGGCACCCCTAACCGGAGGAAAATAAATAGAAAAGGGGGGTGCAACATGAGGACTTCCCAGGCGGTCACCCATCCTAGTACTACTCTCGCCCAAGCACGCTTAACTTCGGAGTTCTGATGGGATCCGATGCATTAGCGCTGGCATGATCGCACCCGTCATGTTGGGGGTAGAATTCCTTTTTGTGTTAAAGGTTCACAGTCCCAGCCTAGAGAGATGGCCCATTAAACAGGCCCAATGGGCTTAACAACAACCTATCTGCTTTAACAACGCAGCATCCTAGCAAGACGTGATATCGATGCATTGTAGCGCCCTATAATGTCCCGCTAGTAAGGTTGTCGTCCTTTTAACGGCTCACGACGTACGATCCGGGATGGAAAAACAAAGCTTAGTAAGAAAAGTGGCATGAAACTGATGAAAATGTTCGATTTTGGGCTCCAAAAAGGTCATAGCGTACAAGCTTGCTGCCCCCGTCTTAGAGCTCTCGGAGTGCCTTTCAACGGTATGCTGTGCACCGCGTAACTCCTTACGGATCAAATGTTATAGGCATCGGAGCGACGGAGACCTAGTCACAAGCCCCACACCCTCGGTTTACGGGCCAAGCCTCTAGGTGAAGCGAAGTTGTCTTGCCTAATGTGCCGCGGGATTCGATAATAGAAATGTGGTGTATAAAGTATCTTGGCAACCCTAACCGGAGGAAAAAAAATAGAAAATGGGGGTGCAAGATGAGGACTTCCCAGGGGGTCACCCATCCTAGTACTACTCTCGCCCAAGCACGCTTAACTTCGGAGTTCTGATGGGATCCGGGCATTAGTGCTGGTATAATCGCCCCCGTCATGGTGGGGGTAGAATTCCTTTTTGTGTTAACGGTTCACAGTCGCAGACTAGACAAATGGCCTATTCAGAAGGCCCAAAGGGCTTAACAACAACCCATCCGCTTCAACAACGCTGCATCCTCAAAGACGTGATATCGACGTGTTGTAGTGCCCTCTAATTTCCCGTGAGTAAGGTTGTCGTCCTTTTAACAGCTCACGACGTACGATATGGGACGAAAAAACAGAGCTTAATAAGAAAAGTGGCCCGAAACTGATGAAAACGTTCAATTTTGGGCTCCAAAAAGTGCACATGGAGATAGCTAGCTGCGCACATCGTAGAGCTCTTGGAGAGCTTTCCAACGGTATGTTGTGCGCTGCGTAACTCCTTGCTGATCAAATGTTATGGGCACCGGAGTGACGGAGACCTGGTCACAAGCCCTACGCCCTTGGTTTGCAGGCCCAGCCTCCACGTGAAGCGAAGTTGTCTTGCCCAAGGTGCCGTGGGATTCGATAAGAAAAATGTGGTGGATAAAGTATCTTGGCAACTCTAACCGGAGGAAAAAAATGGAAAAGGGCGGTGCAACATGAGGACTTACCAGGGGGTCACCCATCCTAGTACTACACTCGCCCAAGCTCGCTTAACTTTGGAGTTCTGATGGGATCCGGTGCATTAGTGCTGTTATGATCGCACCCGTCATGTTGGGGGTAGAATTCCTTTTTGTGTTAAAGGTTCACAGTCCCAGCCTAGAGAGATGGCCCATTCAGAAGGCCCAATGGGCTTAACAACAACCCATCATCTTCAACAACATAGCATCCTCGCAAGACGTGATATCGACACATTGTACGGCCCTCTAATGTCCCGCGAGTAAGGTTGTCGTCCTTTTAACATCTCACGACGTACGATCTGGGACTAAAAAACAGAGCTTAATAAGTAAAGCGGCCCGAAACTGATGAAAACGTTCGATTTTGGGCACCAAAAAGGGCAAAGCGTGCAAGTTTGATGCGCCCGTCGTAGAGCTCTTGGAGAGCTTTCCAACGGTATACTGTGCGCCGCGTAACTCCTTACGGATCAAAAGTTGGGGTCACCGGAGCGACAGAGACTTGGTCACAAGCCCTACGACCTCGGTTTGCGGTCCCATCCTCCACGTGAAGCGAAGTTGTCTTGCCCAAGGTACCGTGGGATTCGATAATAGAAATGTGGTGGATAGAGTATCTTGGAAACCCTAACCGGAGGAAAAAAAATTGAAAAGGGGGGTGCAACACGAGGACCTCCCAGGGGGTCACCCATCCTAGGACTACTCCCGCCCCAGCACCCTTAACTTCGGAGGTCTGATGGGATCCCGGAGCATTAGTGCTGGTATGTTTGCACCAGTCATGTTGAGGGCACAATTCCTTTATGTGTTAACGGTTCACAGTCCCATCCTAGAGAGATGGCCCATTCAGAAGGCCCAATGGGCTTAACGACAACCCAGCAGCTTCAACAACGCAGCATCCTAGTAAGATGTGATATCGATGCGTTGTAGGGCCCTCTAATGTCCGGCGAGTAAGGTTGTTGTCCTTTTAAGAGCTCATGACGTACGATCCGAGGCGGAAAAACAAAGCCTAATAAGAAAAGTGGCCCGAAAATGATGAAAACTTTCGATTCTGGGCTCCAAAAAGGGCACAGCGAGCAAGCTAGCTTCCCGCGTCGTAGAGCTCTCGGAGAGCTTTGCAACGGTATGCTGTGCGCCGCGTAACTCCTTACGGATCAAAAGTTAATGGCACCAGAGCGACAGAGACTTGGTCACAAGACCTACGCCCTCGGTTTGCGGGCCCAGCCTCCACGTGAAGCGAAGTTGTCTTGCCCAAGGTGCCGTGGGATTCGATAATAGAAATGTGGCGAATAAAGTATCTTGGCAACCCTAACCGGAGGAAAAAAATTTGAAAAGGGGGGTACAACACGAGGACTTCCTAGTGGGTCACCCATCATAGTACTACTCTCGCCCAAGCACGTTTAACTTCGCAGTTCTGATGAGATTCGGTGCATTAGTACTGGTATGATCGCACCCGTCATGTTGGGTGTAGAATTCCTTTTTGTGTTAAAGGTTCACAGTCCGAGCCTAGAGAGATGGCCCATTCAGAAGGACCAATGGGCTTAACAACAACCCATCCGCTGCAAAAAAGCAGCATCCTCGCAAGACGTGACATCGACGCAGTGTAGGGCCCTGTAATGTCCCGCAAGGAAGGTTGTAGTCCTTTTAACAGCTCACGACGTACGATCTGGGACGGAAAAATGTTGCTTAATAAGAAAAGTGGCCTGAAATTGATGAAAACGTCCGATTTTGGGCACCAAAAAGAGTACAGCGAGCAAGCTTGCTGCGCCCGTCGTAGATCTCTCGGAGAGCTTTCCAACGGTATGCTATGCGGCACGTAACTCCTTACGGATCAAAAGTTATAAGCACCATAGTGACAGATACCAGGTCACAAGCCCATGCCCTCGGTTTGCGGGCCCAAGCTCTACATGAAGTAAAGTTGTCTTGCCCAAGGTGCTGTGGGATTCGGTAATAGAAATGTGATGGATGAAGTATCTTGGCAACCCTAACCCGAGGAAAAAAATTTGAAAAGGGAGGTGCAACACGAGGACTTCCCAGGGGGTCACCCATCCTAGTACTACTCTTGCTGAAGCACACTTAACTTCGGAGTTCTAATGGGATCCGGTGCATTAGTGCTGGTATGATTTCACCCGTCATGTTGGGGGTAGAATTCCTTTTTGTGTTAAAGGTTCACAGTCCCGGCCTAGAGAGGTGGCCCATTCAGAAGGCCCAATGGGCTTAACAACAACTCAACCACTTTAACAACGCAGCATCCTCGCAAGACATGATAGCAACGCATTGTAGGGCCCTCTAATGTCCCGCGAGTAAGGTTGTCGTCCTTTTAACAGGTCACGACGTACGATCCGGGACGGAAAAACAGAGTTTAATAAGAAAATTGGCCCGAAACTGAAGAAAACGTTCGATTTTGGGCTCCAAAAAGGCCAAAGCAAGCAAGCTTGCAGTCCCCGTCGTAGTGCTCTAGGAGTGCTTTCCAACGGTATGTTGTGCACCGCATAACTCCGTACTGATCAAAAGTTATGGGCACCAGAGCGACGGAGACCTGGTCATAAGCCCTACGCCCTCGATTTGCGAGCCCAGCCTCCACGTGAAGCGAAGTTGTCTTGCCCATGGTACCGTGGGATTCGATAATAGAAATGTGGTCGATAAAGTATCCTGGCCACCCTAATCGGAGGAAAAAAAATTGAAAAGGGGAGTGCAACACGAGGACTTCGCAGGGGGTCACCCATCTTACTACTACTCTCGTCCAAGCACGCTTAACTTCGGAGTTCTGATGGGATCCGGTGTATTAGTGCTAATATGATCGCACCCGTCATGTTGCGGGCACAATTCCTTTATGTTTTTACGGTTCACAGTCCCAGCCTAGAGAGATGGCGCATTCAAAAGGCCCAATGGGCTTAACGATAACGCATCCGCTTGACCAACGAAGCATACTCGCAAGACGTGATATCGACGCATTGTACGGCCCTCTAATGTCCGGCGAGTCAGGTTGTCGTCCTTTTAACAGCTCACGTCGTATAATCCGGGACGAAAAAGAGAGAAAAAGACGAAAAGTGGACTGAAACTGATGAAAACGTTTGATTTTGGGCACCAAAATGGGCATAGCGAGGAAGTTAGCTGCCCCCATTGTAGTGCTCTCAGAGTGCTTTGAACGGTATGCTGTGCGCCGGGTAACTCCTTACGGATCAAAAGTTATGGGCACCGGAGCGACGGAGACGTGGTCACAAGACCTACGCCCTCGGTTTGCGGGCCCAGCCTCCACATGAAGCGAAGTTGTCTTGCCCAAGGTGCCGTGGGATTAGATAATAGAAATGTGGTGGATAAATTATCTTGGCAACCCTAACCGGAGGAAAAAAAATTGAAAAGGGGAGTGCAACACGAGAACTTCCCAGGGGGTTACCCATCCTAGTACTACTCTCGCCCAAGCACGCTTAACTTCTTAGTTATGATGGGATCCGGTGCATTAGTGCTGGTATGATCGCACCCGTCATGTTGGCGGTAGAACTCCTTTTTTTGTTAACGGTTCACTGTCCCAGCCTAGAGAGCTGGCCCATTCAGAAGGCCCAATGGGCTTGACAACAACCCATCCGCTTCAACAACGCAGCATCCTTGCAAGACGTGATATCGATGCATTGTAGGGCCCTCTAATGTCCCGCGAGTGAGGTTGTCGTCCTTTTAACAGCTCACGACGTACGATCCGGGACGAAAAAACAGAGCTTAATAAGAAAAGTGGCCCGAAACTTATGAAAACGTTCGATTTTGGGCTCCAAAAAGGGCACAGCGAACAAGTTAGCTACCCCCATCGTAGAGCTCTCAGAGAGCTTTCCAACGGTATGCTGTGCGCCGCGTAGCTCGTTAAGGATCAAAAGTTATGGGCACCGGAGCGACATAGAGTTGGTCACAAGCCCTACGCCCTTGGTTTGCGGGCCCAGCCTCCACGTGAAGCGATGTTGTCTTGCCCAAGGTGCCGTGGGATTCGATAATAGAAATGTGGTGGATAAAGTTTCTTGGCAACCCTAACCGGAGAAAAAAAAATTGAAAAGGGGGGTGCAACACGAGGACTTCCCAAGGGGTCACCCATCCTAGTACTACCCTCGCCCAAGCACGCTAAACTTCGGAGTTCTGATGGGATCCGGTGCATTAGTGCTTGTATGATCGCACCCGTCATGTTTGGGGTAGAATTCCTTTTTGTGTTAACGGTTCACAGTCCCGGCCTAGAGAGATGGCCCATTCAGAAGGCCCAATGGGCTTAACAACAACCCATCCGCTTCAACAACACAGCATCCTTGCAAGACGTGATATCGACGCATTGTAGGGCCCTCTAATGTCCCACGAGTAAGTCTGTCGTCCTTTTAACAGCTCACGACGTACGATCCGTGACGGAAAAATAGAGCTTAATAAGTAAAGTGGCCCGAAACTGATGATAACGTTCGATTTTGGGCTCCAAAAATGGCAAAGCCAGCAAGTTTGAAACCCTAGTTGTAGAGCTCTCGGAGAGCTTTCGAACGGTATGCTGTGCGCCGCGTAACTCCTTACGGATCAAAAGTTATGGGCACCGGAGCGACGGAGACCTGGTCACATGCCTTACGCCCTCGGTTTGCGGGCCCAGCCTCAACGTGAAGCGAAGTTGTCTTGCCCAAGGTGCCGTGGGATTCGATAATAGAAATGTGTTGGATAAAGTATCTTGGCTACACTAACTGGATGAAAAAAATGGAAAAGGGGGGTGCAACATAAGGACTTCCCAAGGGGTCACCCATCCTTGTACTACTCTTGCCCAAGCACGCTTAACTTCGGAGTTCTGATGGGATCTGGTGCATTAGTGCTGGTATGATCGCACCCGTCATGTTGAGGGCACAATTCCTTTATGTGTTAACGGTTCACAGTCCCAGCCTAGAGAGATAGCCGATTCAGAAGGCACAATGGTCTTAACAACAACCCATCTACTTCAACAACGCAGCATCCTCGCAAGACGTGATATCGACGCATTGTAACGCCCTCTAATGTCCCGCGAGCAAGGTTGTCATCCTTTTAACAGCTCATGACGTACGATCCGGGATGAAAAAACAGAGAAAAATAAGAAAAGAGGCCCAAAACTGATGAAAATGTTCGATTTTGGGCTCCAAAAATGGCACAGTGAGCAAGCTGGCTGCCCCCGTCGTAGAGCTCTTGGAGAGCTTTCCAGCGCTATGCTGTGCACCACGTAACTCCTTACGCATCAAAACTTATGGGCACTGGAGCAACGGAGACCTAGTCACAAGCCCTACGCCCTCGGTTTGCGGGCCCAGCCTCCACGTGAAGCGATGTTGTCTTGCCCAAGGTGCCGGGGAATTCGAGAATAGGAATGTGGTGGATAAAGGATCTTGGCAACCCAAACCGGAGGAAAAAAAGTTGAAAAAGGAGGTGCAACACGAGGACTTCCCAGAGGGTCACCCATCCTAGTACTACTCTCGCCGAAGCACACTTAACTTCGGAGTTCTAATGGGATCCGGTGCATTAGTGCTGGTATGATTTCACCCGTCATGTTGGGGGTAGAATTCCTTTTTGTGTTAAAGGTTCACAGTCCCGGCCTAGAGAGATGGCCCATTCAGAAGGCCCAATGGGCTTAACAACAACCCATCCGCTTCAACAATGCAGCATCCTTGCAAGACATGGTATCGACGCATTGTAGCACCCTCTAATGTCCCACAAATAAGGTTGTCGTCCATTTAACAGCTCATGACGTACGATCCGTGACGGAAAAACAGAGCTCAATAAGAAAAGTGGCCCGAAACTGATGAAAACATTTGATTTTGAGCTCCAAAAAGGGCATAGCAAGCAAACTTGCTGCCCCCGTCGTAGAGCTCTTGGAGTGCTTTCCAACGGTATGTTGTGCACCGTATAACTCCTTACGGATCAAAAGTTATGGGCACCGGAGCGACGGAGACCTGGTCACAAGCCCTACGCCCTAAGTTTGCGGGCGGAGCGTCCATGTGAAGCGAAGTGGTGTTGCCCAAGGTGCCATGGGATTCGATAATTGAAATGTGGTGGATAATGTATCTTGGCAACCCTAACCGGAGGAAAAAAATTGGAAAATGGGGGTGCAACATGAGGACTTCCCTGGGGGTCACCCATCTTACTACTACTCTCGTCCAAGCACGCTTAACTTCGGAGTTCTGATGGGATCCGGTGTATTATGCTAATATGATCGCACCCGTCATGGTGGGGGTAGAATTCCTTTTTGTGTTAACGGTTCACTGTCCCAGCCTAGAGAGATGGCCCATTTAGAAGGCCCAATGGGCTTAACAACAACCAATCTGCTTCAACAACTCAGCATCCTCGCAAGACGTGATATCGACGCATTGTAGGGCCCTCTAATGTCCCGTGAGTAAGGTTGTCGTCCTTTTAACAGCTCACGATGTACGATCCGGGACAGAAAAATAGAGCTTAATAAGAAAAGTGGCCCGAAACTAATGAAAACGTTTGATTTTGGGCACCAAAAAGGGCACAGCAAGCAAGCTTGCTGCCCCTATTGTAGAGCTCTCAGAGGGCTTTCCAACGGCATGCTGTGCGCCGCCTAACTCCTTACGGATCAAAAGTTATGGGCACCGGAGCGACGGAGACCTGGTCACAAGGCCTACGACCTCGGTTTGCGGGCCCAGCCTACACGTGAAGCGAAGTTGTCTTGCCCAAGGTGCAGTGGGATTCGATAATAGAAATGTGGTGGATAAAGTAGCTTGGAAACCCTAACCAGAGGAAAAAAAATTGAAAAGGGGGGTGCAACACGAGAACTTCCCAGGGGGTTACCCATCCTATTACTACTCTCGCCCAAGCACGGTTAACTTCGGAGTTCTGATGGGATCTGGTGCATTAGTGCTGGTATGATCGAACCCGTCATGTTGTAGGTAGAATTCCTTTTTGTGTTAACGGTTCACCGTCCCAGCCTAGAGAGATGGCCCATTCAGAAGGCCCAATGGGCTTAACAACAACCCATCCGCTTCAACAACGCAGCATCTTCGCGAGACGTGATATCGACGCATTGTAGGGCCCTCTAATGTCCCGCGAGTAAAGTTGTGATCCTTTTAACAGCTCACGACGTACGATCCGAGTTGGAAAAACAGAGCTTAATAAGAAAAGTGGCCTGAAACTGATGAAAACGTTCGATTTTGGGCTCCAAAAAGGGCACAACGAACAAGTTAGCTGCCCCCATCATAGAGCTCTCAGAGGGCTTTCCGACGGTAGGCTGTGCGCCGCGTCACGCCTTACGCATCAAAAGTTATGGGCACCGGAGCGACATAGACTTGGTCACAAGCCTTACGCCCTCGGTGTGCAGGCCCAGCCTCCACGTGAAGTGATGTTGTCTTGCCCAAGGTGCTATGAGATTCGATAACATAAATGTGGTGGTTAAAGTATCTTGGCAACCCTAACCGGAGCACCAAAAAAGTGAAAAGGGGGGTGCAACACGAGGACTTCGAAAGGGGTCAACCATACTAGTACTACTCTCGCCAAAGCACGCTTAACTTCGGAGTTCTGATGGGATCAGGTGCATTAGTGCTGGTATGATCACACCCGTCATGTTGGGGGTAGAATTCATTTTTGTGTTAAAGGTTCACAGTCCCAGCTTAGAGAGATGGCCCATTCAGAAGTCCCAATTGGCTTAATAACAACCCATCCGCTTCAACAACACAGCATCCTCACAAGACATGATATCGACGCATTGTAGGGCCCTCTAATGTCCCGCGAGTACGGTTGTCGTCCTTTTAACAACTCACGACGTACGATCCGTGACGAAAAAATAGAGCTTAATAAGTAAAGTGGCCCGAAACTGATGAAAACGTTCGATTGTGGGCTCCAAAAATGGTAAAGCGAGCAAGTTTGCCACCCTAGTCGTAGAGCTCTCGGAGAGCTTTCCAACGGTATGCTGTGCGCCGCGTAACTCCTTACGGATCAAAAGTTAGGGGCACCGGAGCGATGGAGACCTGGTCAGAAGCCCTACGCCCTCGGTTTGCTGGCCCAGCCTCCACGTGAAACGAAGTTGTCTTGCCCAAGGTGCCGTGGGATTCGATAATAGAAATGTGGTGGATAACGTATCTTGGCAACGCTAACGGGAGGAAAAAAATGGAAAATGGGGGTGCAACATGAGGACTTCCCAAGGGGTCACCCATCCTTGTACTACTCTTGCCCAACCACGCTTAACTTCGGATTTCTGATGGGGTCCGGTGCATTAGTTCTGGTATGATCGAACTCGTCATGTTGGGGGTAGAATTCATTTTTGTGTTAAAGGTTCATAGACCTAGCCTAGAGAGATGGCGCATTCAGAAGGCCCAATGGGCTTAACGACAACCCATCCACTTCAACAATGCAGCATCCTCGCAAGAGGTGATATCGACGCATTGTAACACCCTCTAATGTCCCGCGAGTTATGTTGTCGTCCTTTTAACAGCTCACGGCGTACTATCCGGGACGAAAAAACATAGCTTGGTAAGAAAAGTGGCCCGAAACTGACGAAAATGTTCGATTTTGGGCTCCAAAAAGGGCCCAGAGTACAATCTTGCTGCCCCCGTCATAGAGATCTAGGAGAGCTTTCCAACGGTATGCTGTGCACCGCGTAACTCCTTACAGATCAAAAGTTATGAGCACCGGAGCGATGGAGACCGAGTCACATGCCCTACGCCCTCGGTTTGCGGGCCCAGCCTCTACGTGAAGCGAAGTTGTCTTGCCCAAGGTGCCGTGGATTCGGTAAAAGAAATGTGGTGGATAAAGTATCTTGGCAACCCTAACCGGAGGAAAATAAATTGAAAAGGGAGGTGCAACACGAGGACTTCCCAGGGGGTCACCCATCCTAGTACTACTCTCGCCGAAGCACACTTAACTTCGGAGTTCTAATGGGATCCGATGCTTTAGTGCTGGTATGATTGCACCCGTCATGTTGGGGGTAGAATTCCTTTTTGTGTTAACCGTTCACAATCGCAGCCTAGAGATATGGCCCATTTAGAAGGCCCAATGGGCTTAACAACAACCCATCCGCTTCAACAACGCAGCATCCTCGCAAGACGCGATATCGACGCATTGTAGGGCCCTCTAATGTCCCACGAGTAAGGTTGTCCTCCTTTTAACAGCTCACGACGTACGATCCGGGACAGAAAAACAGAGATTAATAAGAAAAAAGTGTCGCGAAACTGATGAAAACATTTGATTTTGGGCTCCAAAAAGGGCACAGGGAGCAAGCTTGCTGCCCCCGTCGAAGAGTTCTCGGAGAGCTTTCCAACGGTATGCTGTGCACCGCGTAACTCCATACAGATCAAAAGTTATGGGCACCGGAGAGACGGAGACCTGGTCACAAGCCCTATGCCCTCGGTTAGTGGGCCCAGCCTCCACGTGAAGCGAAGTTGCCTTGCCCAAGGTGCCGTGGGATTCGATAATAGAAATGTGGTGGATAAAGTATCTTGGCAACCCTAACCGGAGGAAAAAAAATTGAAAAGGGGGGTACAACACGAGGACTTCCCAGGAGGTCACCTATCCTAGTACTACTCTCGCCCAAGCACGCTTAACTTCGGAGTTTTGATGGGATCCGGTGCATTAGTGCTGGTATGATTGCACACGTCATGTTGGGGGTAGAATTCCTTTTTGTGTTAACGGTTCACAGTCCCAGCCTAGAGAGATTGCCCATTCAAAAGCCCCAATGGGCTTAACAACAACCTATCCGCTTCAACAACGCCGCATCCTTCCAAGACGTGATATCGACGCATTGTAGGCCCTCTAATGTCCCGCGAGTTAGGTTGTCGTCCTTTTAACAGCTCATGACGTACGATCCGTGACGAAAAACATAGCTTAATAAGAAAAGTGGCCCGAAACTGATGAAAACGTTCGATTTTGGGCTCCAAAAAGGGCACAGTAAGCATGCTTGCTGCCCCCGTCGTGGAGCCCTCGAAGAGCTTTCCAACGGTATGTTGTGCGCCGCTTAACTCCTTACGGATCAAAAGTTATGGGCACCGGAGCGACGGAGACCTGGTCACAAGCCCTACGCCCACAGTTTGCGGGCCCAGCCTCCAAGTGAAGCGAAGTTGTCATGCCCAAGGTGCCGTGGGATTCGATAATAGAATTGTGGTGAATAAAATATCTTGGCAACCCTAATCGGAGGAAAAAAAATTGAAAATGGGGGTGCAAAACGAGGACTTCCCAGGGGGTCACCCATCCTAGTACTACTCACGCCCAAGCACGTTTAAGTTGGGAGTTCTGATGGGATCCAGTGCATTAGTGCTGGTATGATCGCATCCGTCATGTTGGGGGTAGAATTCTTTTTTGTGTTAAAGGTTCACAGTCCCAGCCTAGAGAGATGTCCCATTAAAAAGGCCCAATGGGCTTAACAACAACCCATCCACTTCAACAACACAACATCCTCGTAAGACATGATATCGACGCATTGTAGCGCCCTCTAATGTCCCGCGAGTAAGGTTGTCATCCTTTTAACAGCTCACGACGTACGATCCGCGACGAAAAAACAGAGCTTAATAAGAAAAGTGGCCCGAATCTGATGAAAACGTTCGATTTTAGGCTCCAAAAAGGGTACAGCAAGCTAGCTTGCTACCCCCGTCGTAGAGCTCTTGGAGAGCTTTTCAACGGTATGTTGTGCGCCGCGTAACGCTTTACGGATCAAAAGTTATGGGCACCGGAGTGACGGAGACCTGTTCACAAGCCCTTCGCCCTCGGTTTGCGGGCCCAGCCTCCACGTGAAGCGAAGTTGTGTTGCCCAAGGTGCCGTGGGATTCGATAATAGAAATGTGGTGGATAAAGTATCTTGGCAACCCTAACCGGAGGAAAATAAATTGAAAAGGTGGGTGCTACACGAGGACTTCCCAGGGGGTCACCCATCCTATTACTACTCTCGCCCAAGCACGCTTAACTTCGGAGTTCTGATGGGATCTGGTGCATTAGTGCTGGTATGATCGCACCCGTCATGGTGAGGGTAGAATTCCTTTTTGTGTTAACAGTTCACAGTCCCAGCCTAGAGAGATGGCCCATTAAGAAGGCCCAATGGGCTTAACAACAACCCATCCGCCTCAACAACGTACCATCCTCGCAAGATGTGATATCGACGCGTTGTAGGGCCCTCTAATGTCCTGCGAGTAAGGTTGTCGTCTGTTTAATAGCTCACGACGTACGATCTGGGACGAAAAAACAGAGCTTAATAAGAAAAGTGGCCCGAAACTGATGAAAACGTTTGATTTTGAGATCCAAAAAGGGCACAGCAAGCAAGCTTGTTGCGCCCGTCGTAGAGCTCTCGGAGAGCTTTCCAACGGTATGCTGTGCCCCGCGTAACTCCTTACAGATCAAAAGTTATGGGCACCGGAGTGACAGAGACTTAGTCACAAGCCCTACGTCCTCGGTTTGCGGGCCTAGCCTCCACATGAAGCGAAGTTGTCTTGCCAAGGTGCCGTGGGATTTGATAATAGAAATGTTGTGGATAAAGTATCTTGCCAACCCTAACCGGAGGAAAAAAAATTGAAAATGGGGGTGTAACACGAGGACTTCCCAAAGGGTCGCCCATCCTAGTACTACTCTCGCCCAAGAACGCTCAACTTTAGAGTTCTGATGGGATCCGGTGCATTAGTGCTGGTATGATCACACCCGTCATGTTGGGTGTAGATTTCCTTTTTGTGTTAAAGGTTCACAGTCCCAGCCTAGAGTGATGGCCCATTCAGAAGGCCCATTGGGCTTAACAACAACCCATCTGCTTCAACAACGCAGCATCCTCGCAAGACGTGATATCGACGCGTTGTAGGGCCCTCTAATGTACCGCTATTAGGGTTGTCGTCCTTTTAATAGTTCACGACGTACAATCCGGGACGAAAAAACAGAGCTTAATAAGTAAAGTGGCCCGAAACTGATGAAAACGTTCGATTTTGGGCTCCAAAATGGGCACAGCAAGCTAGCTTGTTGCGCCCGTCGTAGAGCTCTTGGAGAGCTTTCCAACTGTATGCTGTGCGCCGCGTAACTCCTTACGGATCAAAAGTTATGGGCACCGGAGCGACATAGGCTTAGTCACAAGCCCTACGCCCTCGGTTTGCAGGCCCTGCCTCCACGTGAAGCGAAGTTGTCTGGCCCAAGGTGCCGTGGGATCCGACAATGGAAATGTGGTGGATAAAGTATCTTGGCAACCCTAACCGGAAGAAAAAAATAGAAAAGGAGGGTGCAACACGAGGACTTCCCAAGGGGTCACCCATCCTAGTACTATTCTCGCAAAACCCCGCTTAACTTCGGAGCTCTAATGGGATATGGTGCATTAGTGCTGGTATGATCGCACCCCTCAACGTGGGGGTAGAAATCCTTTTTGTGTTAAAGGTTCACAGTCCCAGCCTAGAGAGATGGCTCATTAAGAAGGCCCAGTGGGCATAAGAACAACCCTTCCGCTTCAACATCGCAACATCCTTGCAAGACGTGATATCGACGAATTGTACCGCCCTCTAATGTCCCGCGAGTAAGGTTGTCGTCCTTGTAACAGCTCACGACGTACGATCCGGGACGGAAAAACATAGCTTAATAAGAAAAGTGACCCAAAACTGTTGAAAACGTTCGATTTTGGGCACCAAAAAGGGGAAAGCGAGCAAGCTTGTTGCCACCATCGTAGAGCTCTCGGAGAGCTTTCCAACGGTATGCTGTGCGCCTTGTAACTCTTTACGGATCAAAAGTTATGGGCAACGGAGCGACGGAGACCTGGTCACAAGCCCAAAGCCCTCGGTTTACGGGCCCAGCCTCCACGTGAAGCGAAGTTGTCTGGCCCAAGGTGCAGTGGGATTCGATAATAGAAATGTGGTGGATAAAGTATCTTGGCAACCCTAACCGGAGGAAAATAAATTGAAAAGGGGGGTGCAACACGAGGACTTCCACGGGGGTCACCCATCCTAGTACTACTCTCACCCAAGCACGCTTAACTTCGGAGTTCTGATGGGATCCGGCGCATTAGTGCTGGTATGATCGCACCCGTCATGTTGGGGGTAGAATTCCTTTTTGTGTTAAAGGTTCACAGTCCCAGCCTAGAGAGATGGCCCATTCAAAAGGCCCAATGGGCATAACAACAACCCATCTGCTTCAACAACGCAGCATCCTCGAAAGACGTGATATCGACGCGTTGTAGGGCCCTCTAATGTCCCGCTATTAAGGTTGTCATCCTTTTAAAATTTCACGACGTACGATCCGGGATGAAAAAACAGAGCTTAATAAGTAAAGTGGCCCAAAACTGATGAAATCGTTCGATTTTGGTCTCCAAAAAGGGGACAGCAAGCAAGCTTGCTGTGCTAGTCCTAGAGCTCCCGGAGAGCTTTCCAACGGTATGCTGTGCGCCGCGTAACTCCTTACGGATCAAAAGTTATAGGCACCTGAACGACAGAGACTTAGTCACAAGCCCTACGCCCTCGGTTTGCGGGCCCTGCCTCCACGTGAAGCGAAGTTATCTGGCCCAAGATGCCGTGGGATTCGATAATGGAAATGTGGTGGATAAAGTATCTTGGCAACCCTAACCGGAGGAAAAAAAATAGAAAATGAGGGTGCAACACAAGGACTTCCCAGGGGGTCACCTTTCCTAGTACTACTCTCGCCCAAGCACGCTTAACTTCGGAGTTCTGATGGGATATGGTGCATTAGTGCTGGTAAGATCGCACCCGTCATAGTGGGTGTAGAATTCCTTTTTGTGTTAAAGTTCACAGTCCCAGCCTATAGAGATGGCTCATTAAGAAGGCCCAGTGGGCTTAAGAACAACCCTTCCGCTTCAACATCGCAAAATCCTCGCAAGACGTGATATCGACGCATTGTACCGCCCTCTAATGTCCCGCGAGTAAGGTTGTCGTCCGTTTAACAGCTCACGACGTACGATCCGGGATGGAAAAACATAGCTTAATAAGAAAAGTGACCCGAAACTGATGAAAACGTTCAATTTTGGGCACGCAAATTGGGCACAGCGAGCATGTTTGCTGTCCCCGTCGTAGTGCTCTCGGAGAGCTTTGCAACGGTATGTTGTGCGCCGCGTAACTCCTTACGGATCAAAAGTTATGGGCGCCGGAGCGACGGAGACCTGGTCACTAGCCCTACGCCCTAGGTTTGCGGGCCCATCCTCCACGTGAATCGAAGTAGACTTGCCCAAGGTGCCGTGGGATTCGATAATAGAAATGTGGTGGATAAAGTATCTTGGTAACCCAAACCGGAGGAAAAAAATTTGAAAAGGGCGATGCAACACAAGGACTTCCCAGGGGGTCACCCATTCTAGTACTACTCTCGCCCTAGCACTCTTAACTTCGGAGTTTTGATGGGATCCGGTGCATTAGTGTTGGTATGATCACACCCGTCATGTTGAGGGCACAATTCCTTTTTGTGTTAACGGTTCACAGTCCCAGCCTAGAGAGATGACTCATTCAGAAGGCCCAGTGGGCTTAAGAACATCCCATCCGCTTCAACATCGCAACATCCTCGGAAGACGTGATATCGACGTGTTGTAGGGCCCACTAATATCCCGCGAGTAAGGTTGTCGTCATTTTAATAGCTCACGACGTACGATCCGGGACGGAAAAACAGAGCTTAATAAGAAAAGCGGACCGAAACTGATGAAAACGTTCGATTTTGGGCTCTGAAAAGGGCACAGCAAGGAAGCTTGCTGCGCCCGTCGTAGAGCACACAAAGAGCTATCCAACGGTATGCTGTGCGCCGCGTAACTCCTTACGGATTAAAAGTTATGGGTACTAGAGCGACGGAGACCTGGTCACAAGCCCAACGCCCTCGGTTTGCGAGCCCAGCCTCCACGTGAAGGGAAGTTGCCTTGCCCAAGGTGCCGTGGGATACGATAATAGAAATGTGGTGGAAAAAGTAGCTTGGCAACCCTAACCGGAGGAAAAAATATTGAAAGGGGGGGTGCAACACGAGGACTTCCCAAGGGGTCACCAATCCTAGTACTATTCTCGCCCAAGCTCGCTTAACTTCGGATTTCTGATGGGATCCGGTGCATTAGTGCTGGTATGATCGCTCCCGTCGTGGTGTGGGTAGAATTCCTTTTAGTGTTAATGGTTCACCGTCCAAGCCTGGAGAAATGGCCCATTAAGAAGGCCCAATGGGCTTAACAACAACCCATCCGCTTCAACAACGCAGCATCCTCGGAAGACGTGATATCGACGCGTTGTAGGGCCCTCTAATGTCCCGCGAGTAAGGTTGTCGTCCTTTTAACAACTCACGACGTACGATCCGGGACAAAAAAATAGAGCTTGAAAAGAAAAGCGGCCCGAAACTGATGAAAACGTTCGATTTTGGGCTCCGAAAAGGGCACAGCAAGCAAGCTTGCTGCGCCCGTTGTAGAGCTCTCAAAGAGCTTTCCAATAGTACGCTGTGCGCCGCGTAACTCTTTACGGATCAAAAGTTATGGGCAACGGAGTGACGGAGACCTGCTCACAAGCCCAAAGCCCTCGGTTTGCGGGCCAGGCTCCACGTGAAGCGAAGTTGTCTTGCCCAAGGTACCGTGGGATTCGATAATAGAAATGTGGTGGATAAAGTATCTTGATAACCCAAACCGGAGGAAAAAAAATTGAAAAGGGGGGTGCAACACGAGGACTTCCCCGGTGGTGACCCATCCTAATACTACTCTCGCCCAAGCACGCTTAACTTTGGAGTTCTGATTGGATCCAGTGCATTAGTGAGGGTATGATCGCACCCGTCAAGGTGGGGGTAGAATTCCTTTTTGTGTTAACGGTTCACAGTCCCAGCCTAGAGAGATGGCCCATTCAGAAGGCCCAATGGGCTTAACAACAACCCATCCACTTCAACAACGCAGCATCCTCGCAAGACGTGATATGGTCGCGTTGTAGGGCCCTCTAACGTCCCGCGAGTAATGTTGTCGTCCTTTTAACAGCTCGTGACGAACGATCCGGGACGAAAAAATAGAGCTTAATAAGAAAAGCGGGCCGAAACTGATGAAAACGTTCGATGCGATCCGGTGCATTAGTGCTGGTATGATCGCACCCGTCATGGTAGGGGTAGAATTCTTTTTTGTGTTAACGGTTCACAGTCCCAGCTTGGAGAGATGGCTCATTCAGAAGGACTAGTGGGATTAAGAACAACCCATCCGCTTCAACATCGCAACATCCTCGCAAGACGTGATATCGACGCATTGTACCGCCCTCTAATGTCCCACGTGTAAGGTTGTCGTCTTTTTACCAGCTCACGACGCACGATCCGGTACGGAAAAACAGAGCTTAATAAGAAAAGTTACTCGAAACTGATGAAAACATTCGATTTTGGGAACCAAAAAAGGCAAAGCGAGAAAGCTTGCTGCCCCCGTCGTAGAGCTCTCGGAGAGCTTTCCAACGGTATGCTGTGCGCCGCATAACTCCTTACGGATCAAAAGTTATGGGCAAGGAGACCTGGTCACAAGCCCTAGCCCTCGGTTTGCGAGCCCAGCCTCCACGTGAAGCGAAGTTATCTTGCCCAAGGTGCCGTGGGATTCGATAATAGAAATGTGGGGGATAAAGTATCTTGGCAACCCTAACCGGAAGAAAAAAAATAGAAAAGGAGGGTGCAACACAAGGACTTCCCAGGTGGTGACCCATCCTAGTACTACTCCCGCCCAAGCACGCTTAACTTCGAAGTTCTGATGGGATATGGTGCATTAGTGCTGGTATGATCGCACCCGTCATAGTGGTGGTAGAATTCCTTTTTGTGTTAAAGGTTCACAGTCCCAGCCTAGTGAGATGGCTCATTCAGAAGGCCCAGTGGGCTTAAGAACATCCCATCCACTTCAACATCGCAACATCCTCACAAGACGTGATATCGACGCATTGCACCGCCCTCTAATGTCCCACGAGTAAGGTTGTCGTCCTTTTAACAACTCACGACATACGATCCGGGACGGAAAAATAGAGGTTCATAAGAAAAGTGACCCGAAACTGATGAAAAGGTTTGATTTTGGGCCCTAAAAAGGGCACAGTGAGCAAGCTTGCTGCCCTCATCGTAGAGCTCTCGGAGAGCTATCCAACAGTATGCCGTGCGCTGCGTAATTCCTTACGGATCAAAAGTTATGGGCATCGGAGTGATGGAGACCTGGTCCCAAGCCCCACGCCCTCGGTTTGCGGGCCTAGCCTCTGCTTGAAACGAAGTTGTCTTGCCCAAGGTACCATGGGATTCAGTAATAGAAATGTGGGGGATAAAGTATCTTGGCAACCCTAACCGGAAGAAAAAAAATAGAAAAGGAGGATGCAACACGAGGACTTCCCAGGTGGTCACCCATCCTAGTACTACTCTCGCCCAAGCACGCTTAACTTCGGAGTTCTGATGGGATATGGTGCATTACTCCTGGTATGATCGCACCCGTCATAGTGGGGGTAGAATTCCTTTTTGTGTTAAAGGTTCACAGTCCCAGCCTAGAGAGATGGCTCATTCAGAAGGCCCAGGGGGCTTAAGAACATCCCATCCGCTTCAACATCACAACATCCTCGCAAGACGTGATATCGACGCATTGTACCGCCCTCTAATGTCCCGCGAGTAAGGTTGTCGTCATTTTAACAGCTCACGACGTACGATCCGGGACGGAAAAATAGAGCTTAATAAGAAAAGCGGACCGAAACTGATGAAAATGTTCGTTTTGGGCTCCGAAAATGCCACAGCAAGTAAGCTTGCTGCGCCAGTCGTAGAGGACTCAAAGAGCTTTCCAACGGTATGCTGTGCGCCGCGTAACTCCTTACGAATTAAAAGTTATGGGTACCAGAGCGACTGAGACCTGGTCACAAGCCCTACGCCCTCGGTTTGCGAGCCCAGCCTCCACGTGAAGCTAAGTTGTCTTGCCCAAGGTGCCGTGGGATACGATAATAGAAATGTGGTGGATAAAGTATCTTGGCAACCCTAACCGGAGGAAAAAATAATGAAAAGGGGGGTGCAACACGAGGACTTCCCAGGGGGTCACCAATCCTAGTACTATTCTCTCCCAAGCTCACTTAACTTCGGATTTCTGATGGGATCCGGTGCATTAGTGCTGGTATGATCGCACCCGTCATGGTGGGGGTAAAATTCCTTTTTGTCTTAATGGTTCACAGTCCAAGCCTGGAGAGATGGCCCATTAAGAAGGCCCAATGGGCTTAACAACAACCCATCTGCTTCAACAACGCAGCATCCTCGGAAGACGTGATATCGACGCGTTGTAGGGCCCTCTATTGTCCCGCGAGTAAGGTTGTCGTCCTTTTAACTGCTCACGACGTACGATCCAGGACGGAAAAACAGAGCATAAAAAGAAAAGCGGCCCGTAACTGATGAAAACGTTCGATTTTGGGCTCCAAAAAGGGCACAGCAAGCAAGCTTGCTGCGCCCGTCGTAGAGCTCTCAGAGAGCTTTGCAACAGTATGCTGTGTGCCGCGTAACTCTTTACGGATCAAAAGGTATGGACATCAGAGCGATTGAGACCAGGTAACATGCCCTACGCCCTCGGTTTGCGGGCCCAGCCTCCACGTGAAGCAAAGTTGTCTTGCCCAAGGTGCCGTGGGATTCGATAATAGAAATGTGGGGGATAAAGAATCTTGGCAACCCTAACCGGAACAAAAAAAATAGAAAAGGAGGGTGCAACACGAGGACTTCCCAGGTGGTCACCCATCCTAGTACTACTCTCGCCCAAGCACGCTTAACTTAGGAGTTCTGATGGGATATGGTACATTAGTGCTGGTATGATCGCACCCGTCATAGTGGGGGTAGAATTCCTTTTTGTGTTAAAGGTTCACAGTCCCAGCCTAGACAGATGGCTCATTAAGAAGGCCCAGTGGGCTTAAGAACATCCCATCCACTTCAACATCGCAACATCCTTGCAAGATGTGATATCGATGCATTGTACCGCCCTCTAATGTCCCGCGAGTAAGGTTGTCGTCCTTTTAACAGCACACGACATACGATCCGGGACGGAAAAATAGAGCTTAATAAGAAAAGTGACCCGAAACTGATGAAATCGTTCGATTTTAGGCACCAAAAAGGGCAAAGCGAGCAAGATTGTTGCCCCCATCGTAGAGCTCTCGGAGAGCTTTCAAACGGTATGCTGTGTGCCGCGTAACTCCTTACGGATCAAAAGTTATCGGCAACGGAGCGACGGAGACCTGGTCACAACCCCTACGCCCTCGGTTTGCGGGCCCAGCCTCCATGTGAAGCAAGTTGTCTTGCCCAAGGTGCCGTGGGATTCGATAATAGAAGTGTGGTGGATAAAGTATCTTGGCAACCCTAACCAGAGGAAAATAAATTGAAAAGGGGGGTGCAACACAAGGACTTCCTAGGGGGTCACCCATCCTAGTACTACTCTCGCCCAGGCACGCTTAACTTCAGAGTTCTGATGGGATCTGGTGCATTAGTGTTGGTATGATCGCACCCGTCATGGTAGGGGTAGAATTCCTTTTTGTGTTAACGATTCACAGTCCCATCCTAGAGAGATGGCCCATTCAGAAGGCCCAATGGGCTTAACAACAACCCATCCGCTTCAACAACGCAGCATTCTCGAATGACGTGATATCGACGCATTGTAGGGCCCTTTAATGTCCCGCGAGTAAGGTTGTCTTCCTTTTAACAGCTCACGACGTACGATCCGGGGCAGAAAAACAAAGCTTAATAAGAAAAGCGACTCGAAACTGATGAAAACATTCGATTTTGGGCTCCAAAAAGTGCATAGCAAGCAAGCTTGATGCGCCCGTCGTAGGGCTCTCGAAGTGCTCTCCAACGGTATGTTGTGAGCCGCGTAACTACTTACTGATCAAAAGTTATGGTCACCGGAGCGACGGAGGCGTGGTCACAAGCCCTACGCCCTCGGTTTGCGGGCCCAGCCTCTACGTGAAGCGAAGTTGTCTTGCCCAAGGTGCCGTGGGATTCGATAATAGAAATGTGGTGGATAAAGTATCTTGGCTACCCTAATCGGAGTAAAAAAAATTGAAAAGGGGGGTGCAACACGAGGACTTCCCAGGGGGTCATCCATCCTAGTACTACACTATCCCAAGCTCGCTTAACTTCGGAGTTCTGATGGGATCCGGTGCATTAGTGCTGGTATGATCGCACCCGTCATGGTGGGGGTAGAATTCCTTTTTGTGTTAACAGTTCACAGTCCCAGCCTGAAGAGATGGCGCATTCAGAAGGCCCAATGCGCCTAACAACAACCCATCCTCTTCAACAACGCAGCATCCTCGCAAGACGTGATATCGACGAGTTGTAGGGCCCTCTAATATCTCGCGAGTAAGGTTGTCGTCCTTTTAATAGCTCACGACGTACGATCCGGGGTGGAAAAACAGGGCTTAATAAGAAAAGTGGCCCGAAACTGATGAAAACGTTCGATTTTGGGCTCCAAAATGGGCACAGCGAGCAATCTGGCTGCCCCCGTCGTAGAGCTCTCAGAGAGCTTTCCATCGGTATGCTGTGCACCGTGTAACTCCTTACGGATCGAGAGTTATGGGCACCTGAGCAACGGAGACCTAGTCAAAAGCCCTACGCCCTTGGTTTGCGGGCCCAGCCTCCACGTGAAGCGAAGTTGTCTTGCCCAAGATGCCGTGGGATTCGATAATAGAAATATGGTGGATAAAGTATCTTGGCAACCCTAACCGGAGGAAAAAATATTGAAAAGGGGGATGCAACACGAGGACTTCCCAAGGGGTCACCTATCCTAGTACAACTCTCGCCCAAGCACTCTTAACTTCGGAGTTCTGATGGGATCCGGTGCATTAGTGCTGGTATGATCGCACCCGTCATGTTGAGGGCACAATTCCTTTATGTGTTAACGGTTCACAGTACCAGCCTCGAGAGATGGCTCATTCAAAAGGCCCAGTGGGCTTAAGAACAACCCATCCGCTTCAACATCGCAACATCCTCGCAAGACGTGATATCGACGCATTGTACCGGCCTCTAATGTCCCGCGAGTAAGGTTGTCGTCCTTTTAACAGCTCACGACGTACAATCCGTGACGGAAAAATAGAGCTTAATAAGAAAAGTGACCCGAAACAGATGAAAACGTTCGATTTTGGGCACCAAAAGGGGAAAAGTGAGCAAGATTGCTGCCCCCATCGTAGAGCTCTCGGAGAGCTTTCCAACGGTATGCTGTGCGCCGCGTAACTCCTTACCGATCAAAAGTTATGGGCAACGGAGCGACGGAGAGCTGGTGACAAGCCCGACGCCCTCGGTTTGCGGGCCCAGCCTCCATGTGAAGCAAGTTGTCTTGCCCAAGGTGCCGTGGGATTCGATAATAGAAGTGTGGTGGATAAAGTATCTTGGCAACCCTAACCAGAGGAAAATAAATTGAAAAGGGGGGTGCAACACAAGGACTTCCTAGGGGGTCACCCATCCTAGTACTACTCTCGCCCAAGCACGCTTAACTTCAGAGTTCTGAAGGGATCCGGTGCATTAGTGTTGGTATGATCGCACCCGTCATGGTGGGGGTAGAATTCCTTTTTGTGTTAACGGTTCACAGTCCCAGCCTAGAGAGATGGCCCATTGAGAAGGTCCAATGGGCTTAACAACAACCCATCCGCTTCAACAACGCAGTATCCTCGGAAGACGTGATTTTGACGCGTTGTAGGGCTCTCTAATGTCCCGCGAGTAAGGTTGTCGTCCTTTTAATAGCTCACGACGTACGATCCGGGGCCAAAAAACAGAGCTTAATAAGAAACGCGGCTCGAAACTGATGAAAACGTTCGATTTTGGGCTCCAAAAAGGGCACAGCAAGCAAGCTTGCTGCGCCCGTCGTAGAGCTCTCAAAGTGCTTTCCAACGGTATGCTGTGCGCCGCGTAACTCCTTACGGATCAAAAGTTATGGGCACCAGAGCGACGGAGACTTGGTCACAAGCCCTACGCCCTCGGTTTGGGGGCCCAGCCTCCACGTGAAACGAAGTTGTCTTGCCCAAGGTGTCGTGGGATTCGATAATAAAAATGTGGTGGATAAAGTATCTTGGCAACCCTTACCGGAGGAAAAAATATTGAAAAGGGGGGGGCAACAGGAGGACTTCCCAAGGGGTCACCCGTCCTTGTACTACTCTCGCCCAAGGACGCTTAACTTCAGAGTTCTGATGGGATCCGGTGCATTAGTGTTGGTATGATCGCACCTGTCATGGTGGGGGTCGAATTCCTTTTTGTGTTAATGATTCACAGTCCCAGCCTAGAGAGATGGCCCATTCAGAAGGCCCAATGGGATTAAAAACAACCCATCCGCTTCAACAACGCAGCATCCTCGGAAGACGTGATATCGACGCATTGTAGGGCCCTCTACTGTCCAGCGAGTAAGGTTGTCGTCCTTTTAACAGCTCACGACGTACGATCTGGGACGGAAAAACTGAGCATAATAAGAAAAGCGGCCCGAAACTGATGAAAACGTTCGATTTTGGGCTCCAAAAAGGGCACAGCAAGTGCGCTTGTCGTAGAGCTCTCAGAGAGCTTTTCAACGGTATGTTGTGCAACACGTAACTCCTTATAGATCAAAAGTTACAGGCACCGGAGCGATGGATTCCTGGTCACAAGCCCCACGCCCTCGGTTTGCGGGCCCAGCCTCCACGTGAAGCGAAGTTGTCTTGCCCGAGGTGCCGTGGGATTCGATAATAGAAATTTGGTGGATAAAGTATCTTGGCAACCCTAATCGGAGGAAAAAATATTGAAAAAGGGGGTGCAACACGAGGACTTCCCATGGGGTCACCCATCCTTGTACTACTCTCGCCCAAGCACTCTTAACTTCGGAGTTTTAATGGGATATGGTGCATTAGTGCTGGTATGATCTCACCCGTCATGGTGGGGGTAGAATTCCATTTTGTGTTAAAGGTTCACAGTCCCAGCTTAGAGAGATGGCTCATTCAGAAGGCCCAATGGGCCTAAGAACAACCCATCCGCTTCAACATCGCAGCATCCTCGGAAGACGTGATATCGACCCATTGTACCACCCTCTAATGTCCCGCGAGTAAGGTTGTTGTCCTTTTAACAGCTCACGACGCACGATCCGGGACGAAAAAATAGAGCTTAATAAGAAAAGTGACACAAAACTTATGAAAACGTTCGATTTTGGGCTCCAAAAAAGGGCATAGCAGCAAGCTAGCTTCCCCTGTCGTAGAGCTCTCAGAGAGCTTTCCAACTGTATGCTGTGCGCCGCGTAACTCCTTACGGATCAAAAGTTATGGGCACCGTAGCGGTGAAGACCTGCTCACAAGCCCAACGCCTTCGGTTTGCGGGCCCGGCCTCCACGTGAAGCGAAGTTGTCTTGCCCAAGGTGCCGTGGGATTCGATAATAGAAATGTGGTGGATAAAGTATCTTGGCAACCCTAACCGGAGGAAAAAAATTGAAAATGGGGTTGCAACACGAGGACTTCCGAAGGGGTCACCCATCCTAGTACTACTCTCCCCCAAGCAGGCTTAACTTCGGAGTTCTGATGGGATCCGGTGCATTAGTGCTGGTATGATCGCACCCGTCATGGTGGGGGTAGAATTCCATTCTGTGTTAACGGTTCAATGTCCCAGCCTAGAGAGATGGCCCCTTCAAAAGGACCAATGGGCCTAACAACAACCCATCCGCTTCAACAACGTAGCATCCTCGCAAGACGTGATATCGACGCATTGCAGGGTCCTCTAATGTCCAGCGAGTAAGGTTGTCGTCCTTTTAACAGCTCACGACGTATGATCTGGGACGGAAAAACAGAGTTTAATAAGAAAAGTGGCCCAAAACTGATGAAAACGTTTTATTTTGGGATCCAAAAGGGCACAACAAGCAAGCATGCTGCGCCCGTCATAGAGCTCTCGGAGAGATTTCCAAAGGTATGCTTTGCGCCGCGTAACTCCTTACGGATCAATAGTTATCGGCACCGGAGCGACAGAGACTTGGTCTCTAGCCCTACACCCTCGGTTTGCAGGCCCAGCCTCCACGTGAAGTGAAGTTGTCTTGCCCAAGGTGCCGTGGGATTCGATTATAGAAATGTGGTGGATAAAGTATCTTGGCAACCCTAACCGGAGGAAAACAAATAGAAAAAAGGGGTGCAACACGAGGACTTCCCAGGGGGTCACCCATCCTAGTACTACTCTCGCCCAAGCACGCTTAACTTCGGAGTTCTGATGGGATATGGTGCATTAGTGCTAGTATGATCTCACTCGTCATGGTGGGGTTAGAATTCCTTTTTGTGTTAAAGGTTCACAATCCCAGCATAGAGAGATGGCTCATTCAGAAGGCCCAATGGGCCTAAGAACAACCCATCTGCTTCAACATCGCAGCATCCTCGCAAGACGTGATATCGATGGATTGTACCACCCTCTAATGTCCCGCGAGTAAGGTTGTCATCCTTTTAACAGCTCACGACGCACGATCCGGGACGAAAAAACAGAGCTTAATAAGAAAAGTGACCCGAAACTGATGAAAACGTTCGATTTTGGGCTCTAAAAAGGGCAAAGCGAGCAAGCTAGCTGCCCCCGTCATAGAGCTCTCGAAGAGCTTTCCAACGGTATGCTGTGCGCCGCGTAACTCCTTACGGATCAAAAGTTATGGGCACCGAAGCGGCGAAGACCTGGTCACAAGCCCTACACGCTTGGTTTGCGGGCCCAGCCTCCACGTGAAGCGAAGTTGTCTTGCCCAAGGTGCCGTGGGATTCGATAATAGAAATGTGGTGGAAAACGTATCTTGGCAACCCTAACCGAAGGAAAAAAATTGAAAATGGGGTCGCAACACGAGGACTTCCCAGGGGGTCACCCATCCTAGTACTACTCTCCCCCAAGCAGGCTTAACTTCGGAGTTCTGATGGAATCCGGTGCATTAGTGCTAGTATGATCGCACCCGTCAAGGTGGGGGTAGAATTCCATTCTGTGTTAACGGTTCAATGTCCAAGCCTTGAGAGATGGCCCATTCAAAAGGACCAATGGGCCTAACAACAACCCATCCGCTTTAACAACGCAGCATCCTCGCAAGACGTGATATCGCCACATTGTAGTGCCCACTAATGTCCCGCGAGTAAGGTTGTCATCCTTTTATCAGCTCACGACGTACGATCCGGGACGGAAAAACAGAGGTTAATAAGAAAAGTGGCACAAAACTGACGAAAACGTTTTATTTTGGGCTCCAAAAGGGCACAACAAGCAAGCATGATGCGCCCATCATAGAGCTCTCGGAGAGCTTTCCAACGGTATGCTTTGCGCCGCGTAACTCCTTACGGATCAATAGTTATCGGCACCGGAGCAACAGAGACTTGGTCTCTAGCCCTCCGCCCTCGGTTTGCAGGCCCACCCTCCACATGAAGCGAAGTTGTCTTGCCCAAGGTGCCTTGGAATTCGATTATAGAAATGTGGTGGATAAAGTATCTTGGCAACCCAAACCGGAGCAAAAAAAATTGAAAAGGGAGGTGCAACACGGGGACTTCCCAGGGGGTCACCCATCATAGTACTACTCTCGCCCAAGCACGTTTAACTTCGGAGTGTTGATGGGATCCGATGCATTAGTGCTGGTATGATCGTACTCGTCATGTTGATGGCACAAATCCCTAATGTATTTACGGTTCACAGTCCCAGCCCAGATAGATGGCCCATTCAAAAGGCCGAATGGGCTTAACGATAACCCATCCGCTTCAACAACGCAGCATTCTCGCAAGTCGTGATATCGACGCGTTGTAGGGCCCTCTAATGTCCGACGAGTAAGGTTGTCGTTCTTTTAACAACTCACTATGTACGTTCCGAGAAGGAAAAACAAAGAAAAATTAGAAAAGTGGGCTGAAACTGATGAAAACGTTCGATTTTGGGCTCCAAAAAAGGGCACAGCGATCAAGCTAGTTGCTCCGGTCGTAGAGCTCTCGGAGAGCTTTCCAATGGTATGCTATACACCGCATAACTCCTTACGGATCAAAAGTTATGGGCACCGAAGCGACAGAGGCTTGGTCACAAGCCCTTTGCCCTCAGTTTGCGGGCCCAGCCCCCACATGAAGCGAAGTTGTCTTTCCTAAGGTGCCGTGGGATTCGATAATAGAAATATGGTGGATAAAGTATCTTCGCAAACCAAACCGGAGGAAAAAAAATTGAAAAGGGGAGTGCAACACGAGGACTTCCCAGGGGGTCACCCATCCTAGTACTACTCTCGCCCATGCACGCTTAACTTCGGAGTTCTGATGGGATCCAGTGCATTAGTGCTGGCATGATCGCACCCGTCATGGTTGGGGTAGAATTCCTTTTTGTGTTAACGATTCACAGTCCCAGCCTAGAGAGATGGCCCATTCAGAAGTCCCAATGGGCTTAACAACAACCCATCCGCTTCAACAACGTAGCATCCTAGCAAGACGTGATATCGACGCGTTGTAGGGCCCTCTAATGTCCCTCATGTAAGGTTATCGTCCTTTTAACAGTTCACAACGTACGATCTGGGATAGAAAAACAGAGCTTAATAAGAAAAGTGGCCCGAAACTGATGAAAACATTCGATTTTGGGCCCCAAATTGGGCACAGCGAGCAAGCGGCTGCGCCCGTCCTAGAGCTCTCGGTGAGCTTTCCAACGATATGCTGTGCACCGCGTAACTCCTTACATATCAAAAGTTATGGGTACCGGATCGACGAATACCTGGTCACAAGCCCCACGCCCTCGGTTTGCGGGCCCAGCCTCCACGTGAAGCGAAGTTGTCTTGCCAAGGTACCGTGGGATTCGACAATAGAAATATGGTGGATAAAGTATCTTGGCAACCCTAACCGGAGGAAAAAAAATTGAAAAGGGGGGTGCAACACGAGGACTTCGTAGAGGGTCACCCATCTGAGTACTACTCTTGCCCAAGCATGCTTAACTTCGGTGTTCTAATGGGATCCGGTGCATTAGTGCTGGTATGATCGCACCAATCGTGTTGGGGGTAGAATTCATTTTTGTGTTAACGGTTCACAGTCCCAGCCTAGAGAGATGGCCCATTCAAAAGGCCCAATGGGCTTAACAACAACCCATCGGCTTCAACAACACAGCATCCTCGCAAGACGTGATATCGATGCATTGTAGGGCCCTCTAATGTCCCCCGAGTAAGATTGTTGTCCTTTTAAAAGCTCACGACGTATGATCCGGGATGGAAAAACATAGCTAATTAAGAAAAGTGGCCTGAAACTGATGAAAACGTTCGATTTCGGGCTCCAAAAAGGGCACAGCGAGCATGTTTGTTGCCCCCGTCATAGAGCTCTCGGAGAGCTTCCAATGGTATGCTGTGCGCCGCGTAACTACTTAAGGATCAAAAGTTATGGGCACCGGAGCGACGGAGACCTGATCACAAGCCCTATGCCCTCGGTTTGCTGGCCCAGCCTCCACGTGAAGCGAAGTTGTCTTGCCCAAAGTGCTGTGGGATTCGATAATAGAAATGTGGTGGATAAAGTATCTTGGCAACCCTAACCGGAGGAAAAAAAATTGAAAAGTGGGGTGCAACACGAGGACTTCCCAGGGGGTCACCCATCCTAGTACTACTCTCGCCCAAGCACGCTTAACTTCGGAGTTCTGATGGGATCCGGTGCATTAGTGCTGGTATGATCGCACCCGTCATGGTGGGGGTAGAATTCATTTTTGTGTTAACGGTTCACAGTCCTAGCCTAGAGAGATGGCCCATTCAGAAGGCCCAATGGGCTTAACAACAACCCATTCGCTTCAACAACGCAGCATCCTAGCAAGACGTGATATCAACGCGTTGTAGGGCCCTCTAATGTCCCGTGAGTAAGGTTGTCGTCCTTTTAACAACTCATGACGTATGATATGGGATGGAAAAACAGAGCTTAATAAGAAAAGTGGTCCGAAACTGATGAAAACGTTCGATTTTGGGCTCCAAAATGGGCACAACGAGCAAGCTTGCTGCCCCCAATGTAGAGCTCTCAGAGTGCTTTCCAACGGTATGCTGTGCGCCGCGTTACTTCTTACGGATCAAAAGTTATGGGCACCGGAGCGACGGATACCTGGTCACAAGCCCTACGTCCTCGGTTTGCGGGCCCACCCTACACGTGACGTGAAGTTGTCTTGCCCAAGGTGCCGTGGGATTCGATAATAGAAATGTGGTGGATAAAGTATCTTGGCAACCCAAACCGGGGGAAAAAAATTGAAAAGTGGGTACAACACGAGGACTTCCCAGGGGGTCACCCATCGTAGTACTACTCTCGTCCAAGCACGCTTAATTTCGGAGTTCTGATGGGATCCGGTGCATTAGTCCTGGTATGATCGCACCCGTCATGGTGGGGGTAGAATTCCATTTTGTGTTAACGGTTCACAGTCCCAGCCAAGAGAGATGGCCCATTCAGAAGGCCCAATGGACTTAACAACAACCCATCCGCTTCAACAACACAACATCCTCGGAAGACGTGATATCGACACATTGTAGGGCCCTCTAATGTCCCACAAGTAAGGTTGTCGTCCTTTTAACGGCTCACGACGTACGATCCGGGATGAAAAAATAGAACAAAATCAGAAAAGTGACCCGAAACTGTTGAAAACGTTCGATTTTAGGCTCCAAAAAGGGCACAACGAGCGAGCTGGCTGCCCCTAATGTAGAGCTCTCAGAGTGCTTTCCAACGGAATGCTGTACGCCGCGTAACTCCTTACGGATCAAAAGTTATGGGCCCTGAAATGACAGAGACTTGGTCACAAGCCCTATGCCCTCGGTTTGCGGGCCCAGCCTCCACATGAACCGAAGTTGTCTTGCCCAAGGTGCCGTGGGATTCGAAAATAGAAATGTGGTGGATAAAGTATCTTCGCAATCCTAACCGGAGGAAAAAAAATTGAAATGGGGGTACAACATGAGGACTTCCCAGGGGGTCACCCATCCTAGTACTACTCTCACCAAAGCACGCTTAACTTCGGAGTTCTGATAGGATCCGTTGCATTAGTGCTGGTATGATCGCACCCGACATGTTGATGGCACAATTCCTTTATGTGTTAACGGCCTGGAGATTGCCCATTCAGAACGCCCAATGGGCTTAACTACAACCCATCCGCTTTAACAACGCAGCAACCACGCAAGTCGTGATATCGACGCGTTGTAGGGCCCTCTAATGTCCCGCGACTAAAGTTGTCGTCCTTTTAACAACTCACGATGTACGATCCGGGAAGGAAAAACATAGCAAAATTAGAAAAGTGGCCCGAAACTGATGAAAACGTTCTTTTTTGGGCTCCAAAAAAGGGCACAGCGAGCAAGCTACCTGCTCCTGTCGTAGAGCTCTTGGAGATCTTTCCAACGGTATGATATGCGCCGCGTACTCCTTACGGATCAAAAGTTATGGGCACCGAAGCGACAAATACTTGGTCACAAGCCCTATGCCCTCGGTTTGCAGGCCCAGCCCCCAGGTGAAGCGAATTTGTCTTGCCCAAGGTGCCGTGGGATTCGATAATAGAAATGTGGTGGATAAAGTATCTTGGCAACCCTAACCAGAGGAAAAAAAATTGAAAAGGGTGGTGCAACACGAGGACTTCCCAGGGGGTCACCCATCCTAGTACTACTCTCGCCCAAGCACGCTTAACTTCAGAGTTCTGATGGGATCTAGTGCATTAGTGCTGGTATGATCGCACCCGTCATGTTGGGGGTAGAATTCCTTTTTGTGTTAATGGTTCACAGTCCCAGCCTAGAGAGATGGCCTATTCAGATGGCCCAATGGGCTTAACAACAACCCATCCGCTTCAACAATGCAGCATCCTCGCAAAACATGATATCGATACAATGTAGCGCCCTCTAATGTCCAGCGTGTAAGGTTGTCGTCCTTTTAAAAGCTCACGACGTACGATTCGGGACGAAAAAACAGAGCTCAATAAGAAAAGTGGCCCGAAACAGATGAAAATGTTCGATTTTGGACTCCAAAAAGGGCACAGCGAGCAAGCTTGATGCACCAGTCGTAGAGCTGTCGGAGAGCTTTCCAACGGTATGCTGTGCCCCGCGTAACTCCAAACGGACCAAAAGTTATGGGCACCGGAGCGATAGAGACTTGGCCATAAGCCCAACGCCCTCGGTTTGCGGGCCCAGCCTCCACGTGAAGCGAAGTTGTCTTGCCCAAGGTGCCGTGGGATTCGATAATGGAAATGTTGTGGATAAAGTATCTTGGCAACCATAACCGGAGGAAAAAAAATTGAAAAGGGGGGTGCAACACGAGGACTTCCCAGGGGGTCACCCATCCTAGTACTACTCTTGCCCAAGCACGCATAACTTTGGAGTTCTTATGGGATCCGGTGCATTAGTGCTGGTATGATCGCACCCGTCATGTTGTGGGTAGAATTCCTTTTTGTGTTAACGGTTCACAGTCCCAGCCTAGAGAGATGGCTCATTCAGAAGGCCCAATGGGCTTAACAACAACCCATCCGCTTCAACAACGCAGCATCCTCGCAAGATGTGATATCGATGCATTGTAGCGCCCTCTAATGTCTCGCGAGTAAGGTTTTTGTCCTTTTAAAAGCTCACGACGTACGATCCGGGAAGGAAAAACAGAGCTTAATAAGAAAAGTGGCCCGAAACTGATAAAAATGTTCAATTTCGGGCTCCAAAAAGGGCACAGCGAGCAACCTGCTGCGCTCGTCGTAGAGCTCTTGGAGAGCTTTCCAACGATATGCTGTGCGCCACGTAACTTCTTACGGATCAAAAGTTAAGGGCACCGTAGCGACGGAGACCTGGTCATAAGCCCTACGCCCTCGGTTTGCTGGCCCAGCCTCCACGTGAAGCGAAGTTGTCTTGCCCTAGGTGCCGTGGGATTGGATAATAGAAATGTGGTAGATAAAGTATCTTGGCAACACTAACCGGAGGAAAAAAAATTGAAAAGAGGGGTGCAACACGAGGACTTCCCAGGGGTCACCTATTCTAGTACTACTCTCGCCCAAGCACGCTTAACTTCGGAGTTCTGATGGGATCCGGTGCATTAGTGCTGGTATAATCGCACCCGTCATGTTAGGGGTAGAATTCCTTTTTGTGTTAAAGGTTCACAGTCCCAGCCTAGAGAGATGGCCCATTCAGAAGGCCCAATGGGCTTAACAACAACCCATCCGCTTCAACAATGCACCATCCTCGCAAGACGTGATATCAACACATTGTAGCGCCCTCTAATGTCCCGATACTTTGGGTGTCGGCCTTTTAACAGCTCACGATGTACGATCTGGGACGAAAAAACACAGCTTAATAAGAAAAGTGGCCCGAAACTGATGAAAACGTTCGATTTTGGGCTCCAAAAAGGGCACAGCAAGCAAGCTGCTGTGCCCGTCGTAGAGCTCTCGTACAGCTTTCCAACGGTATGCTGTGCGCCGTGTAACTCCTTACGAATCAAAAGTTATGGGCTCCGGAGCGAAGGAGACCTGGTCACAAGCCCTACGCCCTCGGTTTGTTGGCCCAGCCTCCACGTGAAGCGAAGTTGTCTTGCCCAAGGTGCCGTGGGATTCGATAATAGAAATGTGGTGGATAAAGTGTCTTGGGAACCCTAACCGGAGAAAAAAAAAATGAAAAGGGGGGTGCAACACGAGGACTTCCCAAGGGGTCACCCATCCTAGTACTACTCTCGCCCAAGCACACTTAACTTCGGAGTTCTGATGGGATTCGGTGCATTAGTGCTGGTATGATCGAACCCGTCATGTTGGGGGTAGAATCCCTTTTTGTGTTAACAGTTGACAGTCCCAGCCTCGAAAGATGGCCCATTCAGAAGGCCCAATGGGCTTAACAACAACACATCCGCTTCAACAATGCAGTATCCTAGCAAGACGTGATATCGAAGCATTGTAGCGCCCTCTAATGTCCCACGAATAAGGTTGTCGTCCTTTTAACAGCTCACGACGTACAAACCGGGACGGAAAAACATAGCTTAATAAGAAAAGAGGCCCCAAACTGACGAAAACGTTTGATTTTAGGCTCCAAAAAGAGCACAGTGAGCAAGCTTGCTGCGCCAGTCGTAGAGCTCTCTGAGAGCTTTCCAATGGTATGCTGTGTGCCGCGTTACTCCTTATAGATCAAAAGTTATGTGCACCGGAGTGATAGAGACCTGCTCACAAGCCCTACGCCCTCGGTTTACGGGCCCACCCTCCACGTGAAGCGAAGTTGTCTTGCCAAAGGTGCCGTGGTATTCGATTACAGAAATGGGGTGGATAAAGTGTCTTGGCAACCCTAACCGGAGGAAAAAATTTGAAAAGGGGCGTGCAACACGAGGACTTCCCAGGGGGTCACCCATCCTAGTACTACTCTCGCCCAAGCACGCTTAACTTCGGTGTTCTGATGGGATCCGGTGCATTAGTGCCGGTATGATCGCACCCGTCATGTTGGGGGTAGAATTCCTTTTTGTGTTAACGGTTCACAGTCGCAGCCTAGAGATATTGCCCATTCAGAAGGCCCAATGGGCTTAACAACAACCCATCCGCTTCAACAACGCAGCATCCTCGCAAGACGTGATATCGACGCATTGTAGGGCCCTCTAATGTCCCGCGGGTAAGGTTTTCGTCCTTTTAAATGCTCACGACGTACGTTCCGGGACGGAAAAACAGAGCTTAATAAGAAAAGTGGCCCGAAACTAATGAAAACGTTCGATTTTGGATTCCAAAAAGGACACAGCGAGCAAGCTGATGCGCCCGTCGTAGAACTCCCGGAGTGCTTTCCAACGGTATGATGTGCGCCGCGTAACTCCTTACAGATTAAAAGTTATGGGCAGCTGAGCGACGGAGACCTGGTCATAAGCGCTACGCCCTCGGTTTGCGGGCCTAGCCTCCACGTGTAGCGGAGGTGTCTTGCCCAAGGTGCTGTGGGATTCGATAATAGAAATGTGGCGGATTAGTGCTGGTATGATCGCACCCGTCATGTTGGGGGTAGAATTCCTTTTTGTGTTAACAGTTCACAGTCCCAGCCTAGAGAGATGGCCAAATAAGAAGGCCCAATGGGCTTAACAACAACCCATCCGCTTCAACAACTCAGCATCCTCACAAGATGTGATATCGGCGCATTGTAGCGCCCTCTAATGTCCAGCGAGTAACGTTGTCGTCCTTTTAAAAGCTCACGACGTACGTTCCGGGACAGAAAAACAAAGCTTAATAAGAAAAGTGGCCCGAAACTGATGATAACTTTCGATTTTGCCCTCCAAAAAGGGCACAGCGAGCAAGCTGCTGCGCCCGTCATAGAGCTCTCAGAGAGCATTCCAACGGTAGGTTGTACGCCACGTAACTCCTTACGGATCAAAAGTTATGGGCACCGGAGCGACGTAGACCTGGTCACATGCCCTACGCCCTCGGTTTGCGGGTCCAGCCTCTATGAGAAGCGAAGTTGTCTTGCCCAAGGTGCCGTGGGATTCGATAATAGAAATGTGGTGGATAAAGTATCTTGGCAACCCTAACCGATGCAAAAAAAATTGAAAATGGTAGTACAACAGGAGGACTTCCCAGGGGGTCATCCTACCTAGTACTACTCTCGCCCAAGCACGCTTAACATCGGAGTTCTGATGGGATCCGGTGCATTTGTGCTGGTATGATCGCACCCGTCATGTTGGGGGTATAATTCCTTTCTGTGTTAACGGTTCACAGTCCCAGCCTAGAGAGATGGCCCATTCAGAAGGCCCAATGGGCTTAACAATAACCCATCTGCTTCAACAACGAAGCATCCTCGCAAGACGTGATATAGACGCATTGTAGCGCCCTTTAATATCCCGCGAGTAAGGTTGTCGTCCTTTTAAAAGCTCACGACGCACGATCCGGTAAGGAAAAACAGAGCATAATAAGAAAAGTGGCCTGAAACTGATGAAAACGTTCTATTTTGGGCTCCAAAAATGGCACAGCGTGCAAGCTACTACGCCCATCGTAGACCCCTTGGAGTGCTTTCCAACGGTATGTGGTGCGCCGCGTAATTCCTTACGGATCAAAAGTTATGGGCACCGGAGCGACAGAGACTTGGTCACAAGCCCTACGCCCTCAGTTTGCGGGCCCATCCTCCACGTGAAGCGAAGTTGTCTTGCCCAAGGTGCCATGGGATTCGATAATAGAAATGTGGTGGATAAAGTATCTTGCAACCCTAAACGTAGGAAAAAAAATTGAAAAGGGGGGTGCAAAATGCGGACTTCCCAGGGGGTCACCCATCCTAGTACTACTCTCGCCCGAGCACGCTTAATTTCGGAGTTCTAATGAGATCCGGTGCATTAGTGCTGGTATGATCGCACCCGTCATGTTGGGTGTAGAATTCCTTTTTGTGTTAACAGTTCACAATCCCAGCCAAGAGAGATTGCCCAATCAGAAGGCCCAATGGGTTTAACAACAACCCATCTACTTCAACAACGCAGCATCCTCGCAAGACGTGATATCGACGCATTGTACGACCCTCTAATTTCCCGCGAGTAAGGTTGTTGTCCTTTTAACAGCTCACGACGTACGATCCGGGATGGGAAAACAGAGCTTAATAAGAAAAGTGTCCCGAAACTGATGAAAATGTTCAATTTTGGGCTCCAAAAACGGCAAAGCAAGCAAGCTTGCTACCCCCGTCGTAGAGCTCTCGGAGAACTTTACAACGGTACGCTGTGCGCCGCGTAACTTCTTACGGATCAGACCTTATGGGCACCGGAGCGACGGAGACCTGGTAACAAGCCCTACGCCCTTGGTTTGCGGGCCCAGCCTCCACGTGAAGTGAAGTTGTCTTGCCCAAGGTGCCGTGGCATTCGATAATAGAAATGTGGTGGATAAAGTATCTTGGAAACCCTAACCGGGGTAAAAAAAATTGAAAAGAGGGGTGCAACACGAGGACTTCCTAGGGGGTCACCCATTCTAGTACTACTGTCGCCCAAGCACGCTTACCTTCGGAGTTCTGATGGGATCCGGTGCATTACTGCTGGTATGATCGCACCCGTCATGTTGGGGGTAGAATTCCTTTTTGTGTTAACGGTTCACTGTCCCAGCCTAGAGAGATGGCCCATTCAGAAGGCCCAATGGGCTTAACAACAACCCATCCGCTTCAACAACGCAGCATCCTCGCAAGACGTGATATCGACACATTGTAGCGCCCTCTAATGTCTCGCGAGTAAGGTTGTCGTCCTTTTAAAAGCTCACGACGTACGATCCGGGACAAAAAAACAGAGCTTAATAAGAAAAGTGGCCCGAAACTGATGAAAACATTCGAATTTAGGCTCCAACAAGGGCACAGCAAACAAGCATGATGCCCCCGTCATAGAGCTTTCGGAGAGCTTTCCAACAGTATGCTGTGCGCTCGTAACTCGTTACGGATCAAAAGTTATGGGCACCGGAGCGACAGAGACTTGTTCACAAGCCCTACGCCCCGATTTGCGGGCCCAGCCTCCACGTGATGCGAAGTTGTCTTGCCCAAGGTGCTGTGGGATTCGATAATAGAAATGGGGTGGATAAAGTATCTTGGCAACCCTAACCGGAGCAAAAAATATTAAAAATGGGGGTACAACACGAGGACTTCCCAGGGGGTCACCCATCCTAGTACTACTCTCACCCAAGCACGCTTAACTTCGGAGTTCTGATGGGATCCCGTGCATTAGTGCTTGAATGATCGCACCCGTCATGTTGGGGGTAGAATTTCTTTTTGTGTTAACGGTTCATAGTCCCAGCCTAGAGAGATGGCCCATTCTGAAGGCCCAATGGGCTTAACAACAACACATCCGCTTCAACAACGCAGCATCCTCGCAAGACGTGATATCGACGCATTGTAGGGCCCTCTAATGTCCCACGATTACGGTTGTCGTCCTTTTAACAGCTTACGACGTACGATCCAGGACAGAAAAATAGTGCTTAATAAGAAAAGTGGCCCGAAACTGATGAAAACGTTTGATTTTAGGCTCCACAAAGGGCACAACGAGCAAGCTTGCTGCCCCCATCGTAGAGCTCTCGGAGAGCTTTCCAATGGTATGCTGTGCGCCGCGTTACTCCTTACAGATCAAAAGTTATGGGAACCAGAGCGACGGAGACTTGGTCATAAGCCCTGCGCCCTCGGTTTGCGGGCCCAGCCTCCACGTGAAGCGAAGTTGTCTTCCCAAGGTGCCGTGGGATTCGATAATAGAAATATGGTGGATAATGTATCTTGGCAACCCTAACCGGAGGAAAAAAATTGAAAAAGGGGGTGCAACGCGAGGACTTCACAGGGGGTCACCCATCCTAGTACTACTCTCGCCCAAGCATGCTTAACTTTGAAGTTCTGATGGGATCCGGTGCATTAGTGCTGGTATGATCGCACCCACCATGTTGGGGGTAGAATTCCTTTTTGTGTTAACGGTTCACAGTCGCAGCCTAGAGATATTGCCCACTTAGAAGTCCCAATGGGCTTAACAACAACCCATCCGCTTTAACAACGCAGCATCCTCGCAATACGTGATATCGACACGTTGTAGGGCCCTCTAATGTCCAGCGAGTAAAGTTGTCGTCCTATTAACAGCTCCCGATGTACGATCCGGGAAGGAAAAACGGAGCAAAACCAAAAAAGTGGCCCGAAACAGATGAAAACGTTCGATTTTGGGCTCCAAAAAAGGGCACAGCGAGCAAGCTAGCTACTCCTATCGTAGAGCTCTTGGAGTGCTTTCCAACGGTATGTTGTGCGCCTCGTAACTCCTTACGGATCAATAGTTATGGGCACCGGAGCGACAGCGACTTGGTCACAAGCCCTATGCCCTCAGTTTGCGGGCCCAGCCTCCAAGTGAAGCGAAGTTGTCTTGCCCAAGGTGCAGTGGGATTCGATAATAGAAATGTGGTGGATAAAGTATCTTGGCAACCCTAACCAGAGGAAAAAAAATTGAAAATGGGGGTACGACACGAGGACTTCCAAGGGGGTCACCCATCCTAGTACTACTCTCGCCCAAGCACGTTTAACTTTGGAGTTTTGGTAGGATCCGATGAATTAGTGCTGGTATGATCGCACCCGTCATGTTGGGGGTAGAATTAATTTTTGTGTTAACGGTTCACAGTCCCAGCCTAGAGAGATGGCCCAATCAGAAGGCCCAATGGGCTTAACAACAACCCATCCGCTTCAACAACGCAGCATCCTCGCAAGATGTGATATCGACGCATTGTAGCGCCGTCTAATGTCCAGCCAGTAAGGTTGTCGTCCTTTTAAAAGCTCACGACGTACGTTCCGGGACGGAAAAACAGAACTTAATAAGAAAAGTGGCCCAAAACTGATGAAAACTTTCGATTTTGGGATCCAAAAAGGGCATAACGAGGAAGCTGTTGCGCCCGTCGTAGAGCTCTCGGAGAGCTTTCCAACAGTATGCTATGTGCCGCGCAACTCCTTACGGGTTAAAAGTTAGGGGCACCGGAGGGACGGAGAGATGGGCACAAGCCCTACGCCCTCGGATTACGGGCCCAGCCTCGACGTGAAGCGAAGTTGTCTTGCCCAAGGTGCCATGGGATTGGATAGTAGAAATGTTGTGGATAAAGTATCTTGGCAGCCCTAACCGGAGGAAAAAAATTTTGAAAGTGGGGTGCAACACGAGGACTTCCCAGGGGGTCACCCATTCTAGTACTACTCTCGCCCAAGCATGCTTAACTTCGGAGTTCTGATGGGATCCGGGGTATTAGTGCTGGTATGATCGCACCAGTCTTGTTGGGGGTAGAATTCCTTTTTGTGTTAAAGGTTCAAAGTCCCAGCCTAGAGAGATGGCCCATTCAGAAGGCCCAATGGGCTTAACAACAACCCATCCGCTTCAACAATGTAGCATCCTCGCAAGATGTGATATCGACACATTGTAGCGCCCTCTAATGTCTCGCGAGTAATGTTGTCGTCCTTTTAACAGCTCATGACGTACGATCCGGGATGGAAAAACAGAGCTTAATAAGAAAAGTGGCTCGAAATTGATGAAAACGTTCAATTTTGGGCTCCAAAAATGGGCACAGCGAGCAAGCTATCTGACCCTGTCGTAGAACTCTTGCAGAGCTTTGCAACGGTATGCTGTGTGTTGCGTAACTCCTTACGGATCAAAAGTTATGGGCACCGGAGCGACAGAGACTTGGTCACAAGCCCTAAGCCCTCAGTTTCTGGGCCCAGCCTCCAAATGATGTGAAGTTGTCTTGCCCAAGGTGCTGTGGGATTCGATAATAGAAATATGGTGGATAAAGTATCTTGGCAACCCTAACCGGAGGAAAAAATATTAAAAATGGGGGTACAACACGAGGACTTCCCAGGGGGTCACCCATCCTAGTACTACTCTCGCCCAAGCACGCTTTACTTCGGAGTTCTGATGGGATGCGGTGCATTAGTGCTGGTATGATCTCACCCGTCATGTTGGGGGTAGAATTCCTTTTTGTGTTAACGGTTCACAGTCCCAACCAAGAGAGATGGCCCATTCAGAAGGCGCAATGGGCTTAACAACAACCTATCCGCTTCAACAATGCAGCATCCTCGCAAGACGTGATATCAAAGCATTGTAGTGCCCTCTAATGTCCCGCGAGTAAGGTTGTCATCCTTTTAACAGCTCACGACGTACGATCCGGGATGAAAAAACAGCGCTTAATAAGAAAAGTGGCCCGAAATTGATGAAAATGTTCGATTTTAGGCTCCAAAAAGGGCCCAGCGAGCAAGCTTGCTGCCCCCGTCGTAGAGCTTTCGGAGAGCTTTTCAATGGTATGCTGTGCACCGCGTAACTCCTTACTGATCAAAAGTTATGGGCACCAGAGCAACGGAGACTTGGTCACAAGCCCTACGCCCTCGGTTTGCGGGCCCAGCCTCCACATGAAGCTAAGTTGTCTTGCCCAAGGTACCGTGGGATTCGATAATAGAAATGTGGTGGATAATATATCTTGGCAACCCTAACCGGAGGAAAAAAAAATTGAAAAAGGCGGTGCAACACGAGGACTTCCCAGGGGGTCACCCATCCTAGTACTACTCTCACCCAAGCACGTTTAACTTTGAAGTTCTGATGGGATCCGGTGCATTAGTGCTGGTATGATCGCACCCACCATGTTGGGGGTAGAATTCCTTTTTGTGTTAACGGTTCACAGTCGCAGCCTAGAGATATTGCCCACTTAGAAGGCCCAATGGGCTTAACAATAACCCATCTGCTTTAAACACGCAGCATCCTCGCAAGACGTGATATCGACGCATTTTAGGGCCCTCTAATGTCCCGCGAGTAAAGTTGTCTTCCTATTAACAACTCACGATGTACGATCCGGGAAGGAAAAACGGAGCAAAATCAGAAAAGTGGCTCGGAGGTTGACCGGTTCGCTTTCCCTTCGCCCCTTGAATCTATCTATTCCGTGTGCGCCTCGTAACTCCTTACGGATCAATAGTTATGGGCACCGGATCGACAACGACTTGGTCACAAGCCCTACGCCCTCAGTTTGCTGGCCCAGCCTCCACGTGAAGCGAAGTTGTCTTGCCCAAGGTGCAGTGGGATTCGATAATAGAAATGTGGTGGATAAAGTATCTTGGCAACCCTAACCAGAGGAAAAAAAATTGAAAATGAGGGTGCGACACGAGGACTTCCAAGGGGGTCACCCATCCTAGTACTACTCTCGCCCAAGCACGCTTAACTTTGGAGTTTTGGTGGGATCCGGTGAATTAGGGCTGGTATGATCGCACCCGTCATGTTGGGGGTAGAATTCCTTTTTGTGTTAACGGTTCACAGTCCCAGCCTAGAGAGATGGCCCAGTCAGAAGGCCCAATGGGCTTAACAACAACCCATCCGCTTCAACAACGCAGCATCCTCGCAAGATGTGATATCGACGCATTATAGCGCCCTCTAATGTCCAGCGAGTAAGGTTGTCGTCCATTTAAAAGTTCACGACATACGTTCCGGGATGGAAAAACAGAGCTTAATAAGAAAAGTGGCCCGAAACTGATGAAAACTTTCGATTTTGGGCTCCAAAAAGGGAACAACGAGCAAGCTGCTGCGCCCATTGTAGAGCTCTCGGAGAGCTTTCCAACGGTATGCTGTGCGCTGCGTAACACCTTACGGGTCAAAAGTTATGGGCACTGGAGCGACGGAGACCTGGTCACAAACCCTACGCCCTCGGTTTACGGGCCCAGCCTCCACGTGAAGCGAAGTTGTCTTGCCCAAGGTGCCGTGGGATTGGATAATAGAAATGTTCTGGATAAAATATCTTGGCAGCCCTAACTAGAGGAAAAAAAATTTAAAAGTGGGGTGCAACACGAGGACTTCCCAGGGGGTCACCCATTCTACTACTACTCTCGCCCAAGCATGCTTAACTTCGGAGTTCTGATGGGATCCGATGTATTAGTGCCGGTATGATCGCACCAGTCTTGTTGGGGGTAGAATTCCTTTTTGTGTTAAAGGGTCACAGTCCCAACCCAGAGAGATGGCCCATTCAGAAGGCCCAATGGGCTTAACAACAACCCATCCGCTTCAACAATGCAGCATCCTCGCAAGACGTGATATCGACACATTGTAGCGCCCTCTAATGTCCCGCGAGTAAGGTTTTCATTCTTTTAAAAGCTCACGACGCCCGATCCGGGACGAAAAAACAGAGCTTAATAAGAAAAGTGGCCCGAAACTTATCAAAACGTTCGATTTTGGGCTCCAAAAAAGGCACAACGAGCAAGCTGATGTGCCCGTCGTAGCGCTCTCGGAGAGTTTTCCAACGATCTGCTGTACGCCACGTAACTCCTTACGGATCAAAAGTTATAGGCATTGGAACGACGGAGACGTGGTCACAAGCCCTCCGCCTCCGGTTTGCGGGCCCAGCCTCCACATGAAGCGAAGTTGTCTTGCCCAAGGTGCCGTGGGATTCTATAATAGAAATGCGGTGGATAAAGTATCTTGGCAACCCTAACCGGAGGAAAAAAATTGAAAAGGGGGGTGCAACACGAGGACTTCCCAAGGGGTCATCCTTCCTAGTACTACTCTCGCCCAAGCAAGCTTAACTCCGGAGTTCTGATGGGATCCGGTGCATTAGTGCTGGTATGATCGCACCCGTCATGTTGGGGGTAGAATTCCTTTTTGTGTTAACGGTTCACAGTCCCAGCCTAGAGAGATGGCCCATTCAGAAGTCCCAATGGGCTTAACAATAACCCATCCGCTTCAACAACAAAGCATCCTCGCAAGACGTGATATAGACGCATTGTAGTGGCCTTTAATGTCCTGCGAGTAAGGTTGTCGTCTTTTTAACAGCTCACGACGTACGATCCGGGATGGAAAAACAGAGCTTAATTAGAAAAGTGGCCCGAAAATGATGAAAACATTTGATTTTGGGCTCCAACAATAGGCACAGCGAGGAAGCTACTACGCCCGTCGTAGAGCTCTCGGAGAGCTTTCGAACGGTAAGCGGTGGGCCGCGTAATTCCTTACGGATCAAAAGTTATGGGCACCGGAGCGACAGAGACTTGGTCACAAGCCCTACGCCCTCAGTTTGCGGTCCCATCCTCCACGTGAAGCGAAGTTGTCTTGCCCAAGGTGCCATGGGATTCGACAATAGAAATGTGGTGGATAAAGTATCTTGGCAACCCTAAACGTAGGAAAAAAAATTGAAAAGGGGGGTGCAACACGCGGACTTCCCAGGGGGTCACCCATCCTAGTACTACTCTTGCCCTAGCACACTTAATTTCGGAGTTCTGATGAGATCAGTTGCATTAGTGCTGGTATGATCACACCCGTCATGTTGGGTGTAGAATTCCTTTTTGTGTTAACGGTTCACAGACCCAGCCAAGAGAGATGGCCCATTCAGAAGGCCCAATGGGTTTAACAACAACCCATCTGCTTCAACAACGCAGCATCCTCGCAAGACGTGATATCGACGCATTGTAGCACCCTCTAATGTCCAGCGAGTGAGGTTGTCGTCCTTTTAAAAGCTCACGATGTACGATCCGGGACGGAAAAATAGACCTTAATAATAAAAGTGGCCCGAAACTGATGAAAACGTTCGATTTTGGGCTCCAAAAATGGCACAACAAACAAGCTGTTGCGCCCGTAGTAGAGCTCTCAGAGAGCTTTCCAACGGTATGCTGTGCGCCGCGTAACTCCTTACGGATCAAAAGTTATGGGAACCGGAGCGACGGAGACCTAGTCACAAGCCCTACCCCCTCGGTTTGCGGGCCCAGCCTCCACGTGAAGCAAAGTTGTCTTGCCCAAGGAGCCGTGGGATTGGATAATAGAAATGTGATGGATAAAGTATCTTGGCAACCCTAACCGGAGGAAAAAAAATTGAAAAGAGGAGTGCAACACGTGGACTTCCTAGGGGGTCACCCATCCTAGTACTACTCTCGCCCAAGCACGCTTAACTTCGGAGTTCTGATGGGATCCGGTGCATTAGTGCTGGTATGATCGCACCCGTCATGTTGGGGGTAGAATTCTTTTTTATGTTAAAGGTTCATAGTCCCAGCCTAGAGAGATAGCCCATTCAGAAGGCCCAATGGGCTTAACAACAACCTATCCGCTTCAACAACGTAGCATTCTCGCAAGACGTGATATCGACACATTGTAGCGCCCTCTAATGTTTCGCGAGTAAGGTTGTCGTCCTTTTAAAATCTCATGACGTACGATTCGGGACGAAAAAACAGAGCTTAATAAGAAAAGTGGCCCGAAATTGATGAAAAAGTTCGATTTTGCGCTCCGAAAAGGGCACAGCGAGCAAGCTAGGTGCCCCCCGTCGTATAGCTCTTGGAGAGCTTTCCAACGGTATGCTGTGAGCCGCTTAACTCCATACTGATCAAATGTTATGGGCACCGGAGCGACGGAGACGTGGTCACAAACCCTACGCCCTCAATTTGCTGGCCCAGCCTCCACGTGAAGCGAAGTTGTCTTGCCCAAGGTGCTGTGGGATTCGATAATAGAAATATGGTGGATAAAGTATCTTGGCAACCCTAACCGGAGGAAAAAATATTAAAAATGGGGGTGCAACACGAGGACTTCCCAGGGGGTCACCCATCCTTGTACTACTCTCGCCCAAGCACGATTAACTTCGGAGTTCTGGTGGGATCCGGTGCATTAGTTCTGGTATGATCTCACCCGTCATGTTGGGGGTAGAATTCCTCTTTGTGTTAACGGTTCACAGTCCCAGCCTAGAGAGATGGCCCATTCAGAAGGCCCAATGGGCTTAACAACAACACATCCGCTTCAACAACGCAGCATCCTCACAAGACGTGATATCGAAGCATTGTAGCGCCCTCTAATGTCCCACGAGTAAGGTTGTCATCCTTTTAACAGCTCACGACGTACGATCCGGGACGGAAAAACATAGCTTAATAAGAAAAGTGGCCCGAAACTGATGAAAACGTTCGATTTTAGGATCCAAAAAGGCCACAGCGAGCATTAGTGGCCCGAAGTTGTCTTGCCCAAGGTGCTGTGAGATTAGATAATAGAAATGTGGTGGATAAAGTATCTTGGCAACCCTAACCAGAGGAAAATAAATTGAAAAGTGGGGTGCAACACGAGGACTTCCCAGGGGGTCACCCATTCTAGAACTACTCTCACCCAAGCACGCTTAACTTCGGAGTTCTGATGGGATCCGGTGCATTAGTGATGGTATGATCGCACCCGTCATGTTGGGGGTAGAATTCTTTTTTGTGTTAAAGTTTCACAGTCTCAGCCTAGAGTGATGGCCCATTTAGAAGGCCCAATGGGCTTAACAACAACCCATCCGCTTCAACAACGCAGCATCCTCGCAAGACATGATATCGACGTATTGTAGCGCCCTCTAATGTCCCGCGAGTAAGGTTTTCGTCCGTTTAACAGCTCACGACGTTCGATCTGGGACGAAAAAACAGAGCTTAATAAGAAAAGTGGCCCGAAACTGATGAAAATGTTCGATTTTGGGCTCCAAAAAGGGCACAGCAAGCAAGCTTGCTGCCCCCGTCGTAGAGCTCTCGAAGTGCTTTCCAACGGTATGATGTGCGCCGCGTAACTCCTTACGGATCAAAAGTTAAGGGCACCTAAACGACGGAGACCTGGTCACAAGCCCTACGCCCACGGTTTGCGGGCCCAGCCTCCACGTGAAGTGAAGTTGTCTTGCCCAAGGTGCCGTGGGATTCGATAATAGAAATGTGGTGGATAAAGTATCTTGGCAACCCTAACCGGAGGAAAAAAATTGAAAAGGGGGGTGCAACACGAGGACTTCCCATGGGGTCACCCATCCTACTACTACTCTCGCCCAAGCACGCTTAACTTCGGAGTTCTGATGGGATCCGGTGCATTAGAGCTGGTATGATCGCACCCGTCATGTTGGGGTAGAATTTCTTTTTGTGTTAACGGTTCACAATCCCAGCCTAGAGAGATGGCCTATTCAGAAGGCCCAATGGGCTTAACAATAACCCATCTGCTTCAACAACGAAGCATCCTTGCAAGACGTTATATCGACGCATTGTAGGGCCCTTTAATGTCCCAAGAGTAAGGTTGCCATCCTTTTAACAGCTCACGCCGTACGATCCGGGACGGAAAAACAGAGCTTAATAAGAAAAGTGGCCCAAAACTGATGAAAACGTTTGATTTTGGGCTCCAAAAAGGGCACAAAGAGCAAGCTACCGCGCCCGTCGTAGAGCTTTCGGAGAGCTTTCCAACGGTATGCTGTGCGCCGCGTAACTCCTTACGGATAAAAAGTTATGGGCACCGGAGCGATGGAGACTTGATAACAAGCCCCATGCCCTCGGTTTGTGGGCCCAGCCTCTACGTGATGCGAAGTTGTCGTGCGCAAGGTACCGTGGGCTTCGGTAATAGAAATGTGATGGATAAAGCATCTTGGCAAGGCTAACCGGAGTAAAAAAAATTGAAAAGAGGAGTGCAACACGAGGACTTCCCAGGGGGTCACCCATTCTAGTACTACTCTCGCTCAAGGACGCTTACCTTCGGAGTTCTGATGGGATTCGGTTCATTAGTGCTAGTATGATCGCACCCGTCATGTTGGGGGTAGAATTCCTTTATGTGTTAAAGGTTCACAGTCCCAGCCTAGATAGATGGCCCATTCAGAAGGCCCAAGGGGCTTAACAACAACCCTTCCGCTTCAACAACGCAGCATCCCTGCAAAACGTGATATCGATGCATTGTAGCGAACTCTAATGTCCCGCGAGTAAGGTTGTCGTCCTTTTAAAAGCTCACGATGTACGATCCGGGACGGAAAAACAGAGCTTAATAAGAAAAGTGGCCAGAAACTGATGAAAACGTTCGATTTTAGGCTCCAAAAAGGGCACAGCGAGCAAGCTAGCTGTTCTTATAGTAGAGCTCTCAAAGTGCTTTCCAATGGTATGCTGTGCGCCGCGTAACTCCTTACGAATCAAAAGTTATGGGCACCGGAGCGACGGAGACCTGGTCACAAGCCCTACGCCCTCTGTTTGCGGGCCCACCCTCCACGTGAAGCGAAGTTGTCTTGCCTAAGGTCCCGTGGGATTTGATAATAGAAATGTGGTGGATAAAGTATCTTGACAACCCTAACCGGAGGAAAAAAAATTGAAAAGAGGGGTGCAACACGAGGACTTCCTAACGGGTCACCCATTCTAGTACTACTCTCGCCCAAGCACGCTTAACTTCGGAGTTCTGATGGGATCCGCTGCATTAGTGCTGGTATGATCGCACCCATCATGTTGGGGGTAGAATTCCATTTTGTGTTAAAGGTTCACAGTCCCAGCCTTGAGAGAAGGCCCATTCAGAAGGCCCAATGGGCTTAACAACAACCCATCCGCTTCAACAACGCAGCATCCTCGCAAGACGTGATATCGACGCATTGTAGGGCCCTCTAATATCCTGCGTGTAAGGTTGTTGTCCTTTTAACAGTTGACGATGTACTATCCGGGATGGAAAAATAGAGCTTAATAAGAAAAGTGGCCCGAAACTGATGAAAACGTTCGATTTTGGGTTCCAAATATGGCACAGCAAGCATGCTTGCTGCCACCATCGTAGAGCTATCAGAGAGCGTTCCAATGGTATGCTGTGCCCCATGTAACTCCTTACAGATCAAAAGTTATGGGCACCGGAGCGACAGAGACTTGGTCAGAAGCCCTACGCCCTCGGTTTGCTGGCCCAGCCTACATGTGAAGCGAAGTTGTCTTGACCAAGGTTCCGTGGGATTCGATAATAGAAATTTGGTGGATAAAGTATCTTGGCAACCCTAACTGGAGCAAAAAAAATTGAAAAGAGGGGTGTAACATGAGGACTTTCCAAGGGGTCACCCATCCTAGTACTATTCTTGCTCAAGCACGCTTAACTTCGGAGTTCTGATGCGATCCGGTGCATTAGTGCTGGTATGATCGCACCCGTCATGTTTGGGGCACAATTCCTTTTTGTGTTAAAGGTTCATAGTCCCAGCCTAGAGAGATGGCCCATTCAGAAGGCCTAATGGGCTTAACAACAACCCATCCGCTTTAACAACGCAGCATCCTCGTAAAACGTGATATTGATGCATTGTAGCGAACTCTAATGTCCCGCGAGTAAGGTTGTCGTCCTTTTAAAAGCTCACGACGTACGATCCGGGACGGAAAAAAAGAGCTTAATAAGAAAAGTGGCCAGAAACTGATGAAAACGTTCGATTTTAGGCTCCAAAAAGGGCACAGCGAGCAAGCTAGCTGCTCCTGTCGTAGAGCTCTTGGAGTGCTTTGTAATGGTATTCTGTGCGCCGCGTAACTCCTTACGGATCAAAAGTTATGGGCACCGGAGCGATAGAGACCTGGTCACAAGCCCTACGCGCTCGGTTTGAGGGCCCAGCCTCCACATGAAGCGAAGTTATCTTGCCCAAGTTCCTGTGGGATTTGATAATAGAAATGTGGTGGATAAAGTATCTTGACAACCCTAACCGGAGGAAAAAAAATTGAAAAGAGGGGTGCAATACGAGGACTTCCCAACGGGTCACCCATTCTAGTTCTACTCTCGCCCAAGCACGCTTAACTTTGGAGTTCTGATGGGATCCGCTGCATTAGTGCTGGTATGATCGCACCCATCATGTTGGGGGTAGAAATCCATTTTGTGTTAAAGGTTCACAATCCCAGCCTTGAGAGAAGGCCCGTTCAGAAGGCCCAATGGGCTTAACAACAACCCATCCGCTTCAACAACGCAACATCCTCGCAAGACGTGATATCGACGCATTGTAGGGCCCTAAAATATCCCGCGTGTAAGGTTGTCGTCCTTTTAACAGTTGACGATGTACTATCCGGGACGGAAAAATAGAGCTTAATAAGAAAAGTGGGCCGAAACAGATGAAAACGTTCGATTTTGGGCTCCAAATATGGCACAGCAAGCATGCTTGCTGCCACCATCGTAGAGCAATCAGAGAGCTTTCCAATGGTATGCTGTGCCCCGTGTAACTCCTTACAGATCAAAAGTTATGGGCACCGGAGCGACAGAGACTTGGTCACAAGCCCTACGCCCTCGGTTTGCGGGCCCAGCCTCCACGTGAAGCGAAGTTGTCTTAACCAATGTGCCGTGGGATTGGATAATAAAAATGTGGTGGATAAACTATATTGGCAACCCTAACCGGAGCAACAAAAATTGAAAAGAGGGGTGCAACATGAGGACTGCCCAGGGGGTTACCCATCCTAGTACTACTCTTGCCCAAGCATGCTTAACTTCGGAGTTATGATGGGATCCGGTGCATCAGTGCTGGTATGATCGCACCCATCATGTTGGGGGTAGAATTCCTTTTTGTGTTAAAGGTTCATAGTCCCAGCCTAGAGAGATGGCCCATTCAGAAGGCCTAATGGGCTTAACAACAACCCATCTACTTCAACAATGCAGCATCCTCGCAAGACGTGATATCGACACATTGTAGCGCCCTCTAATGTCCCGCGAGTAAGGTTGTCGTCGTTTTAAAAGCTCACGACGTACGATCGGGGACGGAAAAATAGAGCTTAATAAGAAAAATGGCCCGAATATGATGAAAACGTTCGATTTTGGGCTCCAAAAAGGGCTCAGTGAGAAAGCTGATGTGCCCGTCGTAGAGCTCTCGGAGAGCTTTCCAACGGTATGCTGTGCGTCGCGTAACTCTTTACGGATCAAAAGTTATGGGCACCGGAGCGACGGAGACCTGGTCACAAGCCCTACGCCCTCGGTTTGTGGGCCCAGCCTCCACGTGAAGCAAAGTTGTCTTGCCCAAGGTGCCGTGGGATTCGATAATAGAAATGTGGTGGGTAAAGTATCTTGGCAACCCTAACCGGAGGAAAAAAAATTGAAAAGGGGGGTGCAACACGAGGACTTCCCAAGGGGTCACCTATCCTAGTACTACTCTCGTCCAAGCACGCTTAACTTCGGAGTTCTGATGGGATCCGGTGCATTAGTGCTGGTATGATCGCACCCGTCATGTTGGGGGTAGAGTTCCTTTTTGTGTTAACGGTTCACAGTCCCAGCCTAGTGAGATGGCCCATTCAGAAGGCCCAATGGGCTTAACAACAACCCATCCGCTTCAACAACGCAGCATCCTCGCAAGACGTGATGTCGACGCGTTGTAGGGCCCTTTAATGTCCCGCGAGTAAGGTTGTCGTCTTTTTAACAGTTCACGATGTACGATCCGGGATGAAAAAACATCGCTTAATAAGAAAAGTGGCCCGAAACTGATGAAAATGTTCGATTTCGGGCTCCAAAATTGGTACAGCAAGCAAGCTTGCTACTCCCGTCGTAGAGGTTTCGAAGAGCTTCCCAACGGTTTGCTGTGCGCCGCATAACTCCTTACGGATCAAAAGTTATGGGCACCGGAGGGACGGAGACTTGATCACAGGCCCCACGCCCTCGGTTTGTGGGTCCAGCCTCTACGTGAAGCGAAGTTGTCTTGCCCAAGATGCCATGGGACTCGATAATGGAAATATGGTGGATAAAGTAGCTTGGCAACCCTAACCAGAGGAAAAAAAATTGAAAAGGGGGTGCAACACGAGGACTTCCCAAGGGTTCACCTATTCCAGTACTACTATCGCCCAAGCACGCTTAAATTTGGAGTTCTGATTGGATCCGGTGCATTAGTACTGGTATGATCGCACCCATCATGTTGGGGATAGAATTCCTTTTTGTGTTAACTGTTCACAGTCCCAGCCTAGTGAGATGGCCCATTCAGAAGGCCCAAAGGGCTTAACAACAACCCAACCGCTTCAACAACGCAGAATCCTCGAAAGACGTGCTTTTAACGCGTTGTAGGGGCCTCTAATATCCCGCGAGTAAGGTTGTCGTCCTTTTAACAGCTCACGACGTACGATCCGGGATGGAAAAACATAGCTAAATAAGAAAAGTGGCCCGAAATTGATGAAAACGTTCTATTTTGGGCTCCAAAAAGGGCACAGCGAGCAAGCTAGCTGCCCCTGTCGTAGAGCTATCAGAGAACTTTCCAACGGTATGCTGTGCGCCGCGTAACTCCTTACAGATCAAACGTTATGGGCACCGGAGTGACAGAGACTTGGTCACAAGCCCTACGCCCTCGGTTTGTGGGCCCAGCCTCCACGTGAAGCAATGTTGTCTTGCCCAAGGTGCCGTGGGATTCGATAATAGAAATGTGGTGGGTAAAGTATCTTGGCAACCCTAACCGGAGGAAAAAAAATTGAAAAGGGGGGTGCAACACGAGGACTTCCCAAGGGGTCACCCATCCTAGTACTACTCTCGCCCAAGGATGCTTAACTTCGGAGTTCTTATGGGATCTGGTGCATTAGTGCTGATATGATCGCACCCGTCATGTTAGGGGCAGAATTCCTTTTTGTGTTAAAGGTTCACAGTCCCAGCCTAGAAAGATGGCCCATTCAGAAGTCCCAATGGGCTTAACAACAACCCATCTGTCACGCCCCAACCCGGTCTATAAAGGTTAGACTAGGGTGTGATCTAAACATTCAAGTCTTTTCAAGTACTTAATCGTTCAAGAAGGTTTAGCACTTAACGTTTTATCCTAGACTCCAAAATTTTCCGAAAATCCGGCAGCATAACGGCTGTAATTGGGCCCCTTAATGTCCCGCGAGTAAGGTTGTCGTCCTTTTAACAGCTCACGACGTACGATCCGGAACAGAAAAACAAAGCTTAATAAGAAAGTGGCCCGAAACTGATGAAAACGTTCGATTTTTGTCTCCAAAAGGGCACAGCGAGCAAGCTTGCTGCCCCCGTCGTAGAGCTCTCATAGTGCTTTCCAACGGTATGCTATGCACCGCATAACTCCTTACGGATCAAAAGTTATGGGCACCAGAGCGACGGAGACCTGGTCACAAGCCCTACGCCCTCGGTTTGCGGGCCCAGCCTCCACATGAAGCGAAGTTGTCTTGCCCAAGGTGCCGTGAGATTCGATAATAGAAATGTGGTGGATAAAGTATCTTGGCAATCCTAACCGGAAGAAAAAAAAATTGAAAAGGGGAGTGCAACACGAGGACTTCCCAGGGGGTCACCCATCCTAGCACTACTCTAACCCAAGCACGCTTAACTTCAGAGTTCTGATAGGATCCAGTGCATTAGTGGTGGTATGATCGCACCCGTCATGTTGATGGCACAATTCCTTTATGTGTTAACGGTTCACAGTCCCAGCCTAGAGAGATTGCCCATTCAGAAGGCCCAATGGGCTTAACAACAACCCATCCGCTTTAACAAAGCAGAATACTCGTAAGACGTGATATCGATGCGTTGTAGCACCCTCTAATGTCCTTTGAGTAATCTTGTCGTCCTTTTAACAGCTCACGACGTTCGATCCGGGACGGAAAAACATAGCTTAATAAGAAAAGTGGCCCGAAACTGATGAAAACGTTCGATTTTGGGCTCCAAAAAGGGCACAACAAGCATGCTTGCTGTCCCCGTCGTAGAGCCCTCAGAGAGCTTTTCAACGGTATGCTGTGTGCCGCGTTACTTCTTACGGATCAAAAGTTATGGGCACCGGAGCGACGGAGACTTGGTCACAAGCCCTACGCCCTCGGTATGTGGGCCCAGCCTCTACGTGAAGCGAAGTTGTCTTGCCCAAGCTTCTGTGGGATTCCATAATAGAAATGTGGTGGATAAAGTATCTTGGCAACCCTAACCAGAGGAAAAAAAATTGAAAAGGGGGGTGCAACATGAGGACCTCCCAGGGGGTCACCAATCCTAGTACCACTCTCGCCCAAGCACGCTTAACTTCGGAGTTCTGATGGGATCTGGTGCATTAGTGCTGGTATGATCGCACCCGTCATGGTGGGGGTAGAATTCATTTTTGTTTTAACGGTTCACAGTCCCAGCCTAGAGAGATGGCCCATTCAGAAGTCCCAATGGGCTTAACAACAACCCATCCGCTTCAACAATGCAGCATCCTCGCAAGACGTGATATCGACGCGTTGTAGGGCCCTCTAATGTCCGGCAAGTAAGGTTGTCGTCCTTTTAACAGCACACGACGTACGATCCGGGACGGAAAAACAAAGCTTAATAAGAAAAGTGGCCCGAAACAAATGACAACGTTCGATTTTGGGCTCCCAAAAAGGCACAACGAGCACGCTGGCTGCACCTATTGTAGAGCTCCTGGAAAGCTTTCCAACTGTTTGCTGTGCGCCGCGTAACTGCTTACGGATCAAAAGTTATGGGCACCGGAGCGACGGAGACTAGGTCACAAGCCCCACGCCCTAGGTTTGCGGGCCAAGCCTCTACGTGAAGTGAAGTTGTCTTGCCCAAGGTTCCTTGGGATTCGATAATAGAAATGTGGTGGATAAAGTATCTTGGCAACCCTAACCAGAGGAAAAAAAATTGAAAAGGAGGGTGCAACTCGAGGACTTCCCAGGCGGTCAACCTTCCTAGTACTACTCTCGCCCAAGCACGCTTAACTTTAGAGTTCTAATGGGATCCGGTGCATTAGTGCTGGTATGATCACACCCGTCATGTTGGGGGTAGAATTCCTTTTTGTGTTAACGGTTCACAGTCCCAGCCTAGAGAGATGGCCTATTCAGAAGACCTAATGGGCTTAACAACAACCCATCCGCTTCAACAACGCAGCATCCTCGCAAGACGTGATATCGAAGCATTGAAGGGCCCTCTAATGTCCCGCGTGTAAGGTTGTCGTCCTTTTAACAGCTCACGACGTACGATCCAGCACGGAGAAACAGAGCTTAATAAGAAAAGTCGCCCAAAACTGATGAAAACCTACTAATTTGGGCTCCAAAAAGGGAAAAGCAAGCAAGCTAGCAGCCCTCGTCATAGAGCTCTCTGAGAGCTTTCCAACGGTATGCTTTGCGTCGCGTAACTACTTACGGATCAAAACTTATGGGCACTAGAGCGACGGAGACCTCGTCACTAGCCCTACGCCCTCGGTTTGTGGGCCCAGCCTCCACGTGAAGCGAAGTTGTCTTGCCCAAGGTGCCGTGGGAATCGATAATAGATATGTGGTGGTTAAATTATCTTGGCAACCCTAACCGGAGGAAAAAAAATTGAAAAGGGGAGTGCAACACGAGGACTTCCCAGGGGGTCACCTGTCTTTGTACTAATCTCGCCCAAGCACGCTTAAGTTCGGAGTTCTGACAGGATCCAGTGCATTAGTGCTGGTATGACCGCACCCGTCATGTTGATGGCACAATTCCTTTATGTGTTAATGGCTCAGAGTCCCAGCCTAGAGAGATTGCCCATTCAGAAGGCCCAATGGGCTTAACAACAACCCATCTGGTTAAAAAACGCAGCATCCTCGCAAGTTGTGATATCGACGTGTTGTAGGGCCCTCTAATGTCCCGCGAGTAAGGTTGTCATCCTTTTAACAACTCACGATGTACGATCCGGGTAAGGAAAAACAGAGCAAAATAAGAAAAGTGGCCCGAAACTGTTGAAAATGTTCGATTTTGGGCTCCAAAAAAGGGCACAGCGAGCACACTAGATGCCTTCGTCGTAGAGCATTCGGAGAGCTTTGCAACGGTATGCTGTGCGCCGCGTTACTCCTTACGGATCAAAAGTTATGGGCACCGGAGCGACGGAGACCTGGTCACAAGCCCTACACCCTCGGTTTGCAGGCCCAGCTTCCACGTGAAGCGAAGTTGTGTTGCCCAAGGTGCTGTGGGATTCGATTATAGAAATGTGGTGGATAAAGTATTTTGGCAACCCAAACCGGAGCAAAAAAAATTGAAAAGTGGAGTGCAACACGAGGACTTCCCAAGGGGTCACCCATCCTAGTACTACTCTCGCCCAAGCATGCTTAACTTCGGAGTTCTGATGGGATCCGGTGCATTAGTGCTGTTATGATCGCACCCATCAAGTTGTGGGTAGAATTCCTTTTTGTGTTAATTGTTCACAGTCCCAGCGTAGAGATATGGCCCATTCAGAAGGCCCAATGGGCTTAACAACAAACCATCCGCTTCAACAACACAGCATCCTCGCAAGACGTGATATCATCGCATTGTAGAGCCCAATAATGTCCCGCGAGTAGGGTTGTCGTCCTTTTAACAACTCACGACGTACGATCCGTGACGGAAAAACAGAGCTTTATAAGAAAAGTGGCCCGAAACTGATGAAAACGTTCGATTTTGGGCTCCAAAAAGGGCACAGCGAGCAAGCTGGCTTCCCCTGTCGTAGAGCTCTCGGAGAGCATTCCAACAGTATGCTGTGTGCCGCGTAACTCCTTACGGATCAAAAGTTATGGGCATCGGAACGACGGAAACCTGGTCACATGCCCAACGCCCTCGGTTTGCGGGCCCAGCATCCACTTGAAGCGAAGTTGTCTTGCCCAAGGTGCCGTGGGATTTGATAATAGAAATGTGGTGGATAAAGTATCTTGCTAACCCTAACCGGAGGAAAAAAAAATTGAAAAGGCTGGTGCAACACGAGAACTTCCCAGTGGGTCAACCATCCTAGTACTACTCTCGCCCAAGCACGCTTAACTTCAGAGTTCTGATGGGATCCGGTGCATTAGTACTGGTATGATCGCACCCGTCATGGTGGGGGTAGAATTCCTTTTTGTGTTAATGGTTCACAGTCCCAGCCTAGAGAGATGGCCCATTCAGAAGGCCAAATGGGCCTAACAACAACCCATCTGCTTCAACAACGCAGCATCCTCGCAAGACGTGATATCGACGCGTTGTAGGGCCCTCTAATGTCCTGCAAGTAAGGTTGTCGTCCTTTTAACAGCTCACGACGTACGATCCGGGACGGAAAAACAAAGCTTAATAAGAAAAGTGGCCCGAAACTGATGAAAATGTTCGATTTTGGGCTCCAAAAAGGGCACAACGAGCACGCTAGCTGCGCTCATCGTAGAGCTCTCGGAGAGCTTTCCAATGGTATGCTGTGCACCACGTAACTCCTTACGGATCAAAAGTTATGGGCACCGGAGCGACAGAGACTTGGTCACAAGCCCTACACCCTCGGTTTGCGGGCCCAACCTCCACGTGAAGCGAAGTTGTCTTGCCCAAGGTGCCGTGGGATTCGATAATAGAAATGTGGTGGATAAAGTATCTTGGTAACCCTAACCGGAGGAAAAAAAATTGAAAAGGGGGGTGCAACACGAGGACTTCCCAGGGGGTCAACCATCCTAGTACTACTCTCGCCCAAGCACGCTTAACTTCAGAGTTCTGATGGGATCCGGTGCATTAGTGCTGGTATGATAGCACCCGTCAAGTTTGGGGTAGAATTCCTTTTTGTGTTAACGGTTCACAGTCCCAGCCTAGAGAGATGGCCTATTCAGAAGGCCCAAAGGGCTTAACAACAACCCATCCGCTTCAACAACCCAGAATCCTCGCAAGACGTGATATCGATGCATTGTAGGGCCCTCTAATGTCCCGCGAGTAAGGTTGTCATCCTTTTAACAACTCATGACGTACGATCCGGGACGGAAAAACAGAGCTTAATGAGAAAAGTGGCCCGAAACTGATGAAAACATTCAATTTTGGGTTCCAGAAAGGGCACAGCAAGCAAGCTAGCTGCCCCCGTCATAGAGCTCTCATAGAGCTTTCCAACGGTATGCTGTGCGCCGCGTAACTACTTACAGATCAAAAGTTATGGGCACTAGAGCGACGGGGACCTGGTCACAAGCCCTACGCCCTCGGTTTGCGGGCCCAGCCTCCAAGTGAAGCGAAGTCGTCTTGCCCAAGGTGCTGTGGGATTCGATAATATAATTGTGACGGATAAAGTATCTTGGCAACCCTAACCAGAGGAAAAAAATTGAAAAGGGGAGTGCAACACGAGGACTTCCCAGGGGGTCACCCGTCCTTGTACTACTCTTGCCCAAGCACGCTTAACTTCGGAGTTCTGATAGGATCCAGTGCATTAGTGCTGGTATGATCGCACCAGTCATGTTGATGGCACAATTCCTTTATGTGTTAACGGTTCAGAGTCCTAGCCTAGAGAGATTACCCATTCTGAAGGCCCAATGGGCTTAACAACAACCCATCCACTTAAAAAACGCAGCATCCTCGCTACATGTGATATCGACGCGTTGTAGGGCCCTCTAATGTCCGTTGAGTAAGGTTGTCGTCCTTTTAACAGCTCACGATGTACGATCCGGGAAGGAAACACAGAGGAAAACAAGAAAAGTGGCCCGAAACTAATGAAAACGTTCGATTTTGGTCTCCAAAAAAGGGCACAGCGAGCATGCTGCTGCCCCCGTCATAGAGGTCTCGGAGAGCTTTCCAACGGTAGGCTGTGCGCCGCGGTACTCCTTACGGATCAAAAGTTATGGGCACCGGAGCGACGGAGACCTGGTCACAAGCCCTACGCACTCGGTTTGCGGGCCCTGCCTCCATGTGAAGCGAAGTTGTCTTGCCCAAGGTGCCGTGGGATTCGATGATAGAAATGTGGTGGATAAAGTATCTTGGCAACCCTAACAGGAGGAAAAAAAATTGAAAAAGGGGTGCAACACGAGGACTTCCCAAGGGGTCACCCATCCTAGTACTACTATCGCCCAAGCACGCTTAACTTCGGAGTTCTGAAGGGATCCGGTGCATTAGTGCTGTTATGATCGCACCCGTCATGTTGGGGGTAGAATTCCTTTTTGTGTTAACGGTTCACAGTCCCAGCCTAGAGATATGGCCCATTTAGAGGGCCCAATGGGCTTAACAACAACCCATCCGCTTCAACAACGCAGCATCCTCGCAAGACGTGATATCGACGCATTGTAGGGCCCTCTAATTCCCAGCGAGTAAGGTTGTCGTCCTTTTTACAACTCACGACGTACGATCCGTGAAGGAAAAATAGATCTTAATAAGAAAAGTGGCCCGAAACTGATGAAAACGTTCAATTTTGGGGTCCAAAAAGGGCACAGTGAGCAAGCTAGTTGCGCTTGTCATACAGCTCTCGGATATCTTACGGTATGCTGTGCACCGCGTAACTTCTTATGGATCAAAAGTTATGGGTACCAGAGCGACAGAGACTTGGTCACAAGCCCTATGCCCTCGGTTTGCGGGCCCAGCCTCCACGTGAAGCGAAGTTGTCTTGCCCAAGGTGCCGTGTGATTCGATAATAAAAAAGTGGTGGATAAACTATCTTGGCAACCCTAACCGAAGGAAAAAAAATTGAAAAGGGGGGTGCAACACGAGGATTTCCCGGGGGGTCACCCATCCTAGTACTACTCTCGCCCAAGCACGCTTAACTTCAGAGTTCTGATGGGATTCGGAGCATTAGTGCTTGTATGATCGCACCAGTCATGTTGGGGGTAGAATTCCTTTTTGTGTTAACGGTTCACCGTCGCAGCCTAGAGAGATAGCCCATTTAGAAGGCCCAATGGGCTTAACAACAACCCATCCGCTTCAACAACGCAGCATCCTCGCAAGACGTGATATCGACGCGTTGTAGGGCCCTCTAATGTCCCCCGAGTAAGGTTGTCGTCTTTTAACAGCTCATGACATACGATCCGGGACAGAAAAATAGAGCTTAACAAGAAAAGTGGCGCGAAATGGATGAAAATGTTCGATTTTGGGCTCCAAAAAGGGCACAGGAAGCAAGTTGGCTACCCCCGTCGTAGATCTCTCGGAGAGCTTTGCAACGGTATGCTGTGCGCCGCGTAACTCCTTACGGATCAAAAGTTATGGGCACCGGAGTGACGGAGACCTGGTCACAAGCCCTACGCCCTCGGTTTGCGGGCCCAGCCTCCACATGAAGCGAAGTTGTCCTGCCCACGGTTCCGTGAGATTCGATAATAGAAATGTGGTGAATAAAGTATCTTGGCAACCCTAACCGGAGGAAAAAAAATTGAAAAGGGGGGTGCAACACGAGGATTTCCCAGGGGGTCACCCATCCTAGTACTACTCTCGCCCAATCGCGCTTAACTTCGGAGTTCTGATGGGATCCGGTGAATTAGTGCTGGTATGATCGCACCCGTCATGTTGGGGGTAGAATTCCTTTTTGTGTTAACGGTTCACAGTCCCAGCCTAGAGAGATGGCCCATTCAGAAGGCCCAATGGGCTTAACAACAACCCATCCGCTTCAACAACGTAGCATCCTCGCAAGACGTGATATCGACGCATTGTAGGGCCCTCTAATGTCCAGCGAGTATGGTTGTCGTCTTTTTAACAGCTCACGACGTACGATCCGGGACGGAAAAACATAGCTTAATAAGAAAAGTGGCCCGAAACTGATGAAAATGTTCAATTTTGGGCACCAAAATGGGAAAAGCGAGCAAACTGGCTGCCCCCGTCGTAGAACTTTCAGAGAGCTTTCCAACGGTATGCTGTTCGCCGTATAACTCCTCACGGATCAAAAGTTATGCGCACCACAGCGACGGAGACCTGGTCACCACCCCTACGCCCTCGGTTTGCCAGCCCAGCCTCCACGTGAAGCGAAGTTGTCTTCCCCAAGGTTCCGTGGGATTCGATAATAGAAATGTGGTGGATAAAGTATCTTGGCAACCCTAACCGGAGGAAAAAAAATTGAAAAGGGTGGTGCAACACGAGAACTTCCCAGGGGGTCACCCATCCTAGTACTACTTTCGCCTAAGCACGCTTAACTTCGGCGTTCTGATGGGTTCCGGTGCATTAGTGCTGGTATGATCGCACCCGTCATGGTGGGTGCAGAATTCATTTTTGTGTTAACGGTTCACAGTCCCAGCCTAGATAGATGGCCCATTCAGAAGGCCCAATGGGCTTAACAACAACACATCCGCTTCACCAACGCAGCATCCTCGCAAGACGTGATATCGACACATTGTAGGGCCCTTTAATGTCCCATGAGTAAGGTTGTCATCCTTTTAACAGCTCACAACGTACGATCCGGGATGAAAAAACAGAGCTTAATAAGAAAAGTGGCCCGAAACTGATGAAAACGTTCGATTTTGGGCTCCAAAAAGGGCAAAGCAAGGAAGCTTGCTGCCCCCGTCGTAGAGCTATCGGAGAGCTTTCCAAAGGTATGCTGTGCGCTGCGTAACTTCTTACGGATCAAAAGTTATGGGCACCGGAGCGTCGGAGACCTGGTCACAAGCCCTATGCCCTCGGTTTGCGGACCTAGCCTCCACGTGAAGCGAAGTTGTGTCGCCCAAGATGCCGTGGGATTTGATAATAGAAATGTGGTAGATAAAGTATCTTGGCAACCCTAACCGGAGGAAAAAAAATTGAAAAGGGGAATGCAACACGAGGACTTCCCAGGGGGTCACCCATCCTAGTACTATTCTCGCCCAAGCACGCTTAACTTCGGAGTTCTGATGGGATCCGGTGAATTAGTGCTGGTATGATCGCAACCGTCATGTTGGGGTAGAATTCCTTTTTGTGTTAACGGTTCACAGTCCCTGCCTAGAGAGATGGCCCATTCAGAAGGCCCAATGGGATTAACAACAACCCATTCGCTTCAACAACGCAGCATCCTCGCAAGACGTGATATCGACGCATTGTAGGGTCCTCTAATGTCCCATGAGTAAGGTTGTCCTCCTTTTAACAGCTCACAACATGCGATCCGCGACGAAAAAACAGAGCTTAATAAGAAAAGTTGCCCGAAACTGATGAAAACGTTCGATTTTGGGCTCCAAAAAGGGCAAAGCAAGCAAGCTTGTTTACCCCGTCGTGGACCTCTCGGAGAGCTTTCCAACGGTATGCTGTGCGCCGCGTAACTTCTTACGGATCAAAAGTTATGGGTACTGGAGCGATGGAGACCTGGTCACAAGCCCTACGCCCTCGGTTTGCGGGCCCAACCTTCAAGTGAAGCGAAGTTGGCTTGCCCAAGGTGCCGTTGGATTCGATAATAGAATTGTGGTGGATAAAGTATCTTGGCAACCCTAACCGAAGGAAAAAAAAATTGAAATGGGAGGTACAACACGAGGACTTCCCTGGGGGTCACCCATTCTTGTACTACTCTCGCCCAAGCACGCTTAACTTCAGAGTTCTGATGGGATCCGATGCATTAGTGCTGGTATGATCGCACCCATCATGTTGGGGGTAGAATTTCTTTTTGTGTTAACGGTTCACAGTCGCAACCTAAAGAGATTGCCCATTCAGAAGGCCCAATGGGCTTAACAACAACCCATCCGCTTCAACAACGCAGCATCTTCGCAAGACGTGATTTCGACACATTTTAGCGCCCTCTAATGTCCCGCGAGTATGGTTGTCGTCCTTTTAAAAGCTCACGATGTATGATCCGGGACGGAAAAACAGGGCTTAATAAGAAAAGTGACCTGAAACTGGTGAAAACGTTCGATTTTTGGCTCCAAAAAGGTCACAGTGAGCAAGCTAGTTGCGCCCGTCGTAGAGCTCTCGGAGATCTTTCCAACGGTATGCTGTGCGCCGCGTAACTTCTTACGGATCAAAAGTTATGGGTACCGGAGCGATAGAGACTTGGCCACAAGCCCTATGCCCTCGGTTTGCGTGCCCAGCCTCCACGTGAAGCAAAGTTGTCTTGCCCAAGGTGCCATGGGATTCGATAATAGAAATGTGGTGGATAAAGTATCTTGGCAACCCTAACCGTAGGATAAAAATTGAAAAGGGGGGTGCAACACGAGGACTTCCCAAGGGGTAACCCATCCTAGTACTACTCTCGCCCAAACTCGCTTAACTTCGGAGTTCTGATGAGATCCGGTGCATTAGTGCTGGTATGATCGCACCCGTCACGGTGGGGGTAGAATTCCTTTTAGTGTTAACGGTTCACAATCCCAGCCTAGAGAGATGGCCCATTCAGAAGGCCCAATGGGCTTAACAATAACCCATCGACTTCAACAATGCAGCATCCTCGCAAGACGTGATATTGACGCATTGTAGAGCCCTCTAATGTCCCGCAAGTAAGGTTGTCATCCTTTTAACAGCTTACGACATACGATCCGGGACGGAAAAAAAGAGATTAATAAGAAAAGTGTCCCGAAACTGATGAAAACGTTCGATTTTGGGCTCCAAAAAGGGCACAGCGAGCAAGCTTACAGCCCCCGTCATAGAGCTCTCGGAGAGCTTTCGAACGGTATGCTGTGCACCGCGTAACTCTTTACAAATCCAAAGTTACGTGCACCGGAGCGTCGGAGAGCTGGTCACAAGCCCTACGCCCTCGGTTTGCGGGCCCAGCCTCCACGTGAAGCGAAGTTGTCCTGCCCACGGTTCCGTGGGATTCGATAATAGAAATGTGGTGAATAAAGTATTTTGGCAACCCTAACCGGAGGAAAAAAATTGAAAAAGGGGGTGCAACACAAGGACTTCCCAGGGGGTCAACCATCCTTGTACTACTATCGCCCAAGCACGCTTAATTTCGGAGTTCTGATGGGATCCGGTGCATTAGTGCTGGTATGATCGCACCTGTCATGGTGGGGGTAGAATTCCTTTTTGTGTTAACGGTTCACAGTCCCAGCCTAGAGAGATGGCCAATTCAGAAGGCCCAATGGGCTTAACGACAACCCATCCGCTTCAACAACGCAGCATCCTCGCAGGACGTGATTTTGACGCATTGTAGCGCCCTCTAATGTCCCGCGAGTAAGGTTGTCATCTTTTAACAGCTCATGACGTACGATCCGGGATGGAAAAATAGAGCTTAATAAGAAAAGTGGCCCGAAAGTAATGAAAACGTTCGATTTTGGGCTCCAAAAAAGGCAAAGCAAGCAAGCTTTCTTCCCCCGTCGTAGAGCTCTCGGAGAGCTTTGCAACGTTATGCTGCGCACCACGTAACTTCTTACGGATCAAACGTTATGGGCACCGGAGCGACAGAGACCTGGTCACAAGCCCTACGCCCTCGGTTTGCGGGCCCAGCCTCCACGTGAAGCGAAGTTGTCCTGCCCACGGTTCCGTGGGATTCGATAATAGAAATGTGGTGGATAAAGTATCCTGGCAACCGTAACCGGTGGAAAAAAAATAAAAATGGGGTACAACACGAGGACTTCCCAGGGGGTCACCCATCCTAGTACTACTCTCGCCCAAGCACGCTTAACTTCAGAGTTCTGATGGGATTCAGTGCATTCGTGCTGGTATGATCGCACCTGTCATGGTGGGGGTAGAATTCCTTTTTGTGTTAACGGTTCACAGTCCCAGCCTAGAGAGATGGCCCATTCAAAAGGCCCAATGGGCTTAACAACAACCTATCCGCTTCAACAACGCAGCATCCTCGCAAGACGTGATATCGACGCATTGTAGGGCCCTCTAATGTCCCGCGAGTAAGGTTGTCGACCTTTTAACAGCTCACGACGTACGATCCGGGACGAAAAAACATAGCTTAATAAGAAAAGTGGCCCGAAACTGATGAAAAACGTTCAATTTTGGTCTCCAAATAGGGCACAACGAGCAAGCTGGCTGCCCCCGTCGTGGAGCTCTCAGAGAGCCTTCCAACGGTATGCTGTGCGCCGTGTAACTCCTTACGGATCAAAAGTTATGGGCACCGGAGCGACGGAGAACTGGTCACAACCCCTCCGCCCTCGGTTGGCGAGCCCAGCCTCCACGTGAAGCGAAGTCGCCTTCCCCAAGGTGCCGTGGGATTTGATAATAGAATTGTGGTGGATAAAGTATCATGGCAACCCTAACCGAAGGAAAAAAATTGAAAAGGGGGTGCAACACGAGGACTTCCCTGGGGGTCACCCATCCTAGTACTACTCTCGCCCAAGCACGCTTAACTTCGGCGTTCTGATGGGATCCGGTGCATTAGTGCTAGTATGATCGCACCCGTCATGGTGGGTGCAGAATTCCTTTTTGTGTTATTGGTTCACAGTCCCAGCCTAGATAGATGGCCCATTCAGAAGGCCCAATGGGCTTAACAACAACCCATCCGCTTCAACAACGCAGCATCCGCGCAAGACGTGATATCGACGCATTGTAGGGTCCTCTAATGTCCTATGAGTAAGGTTGTCATCCTTTTAACAGCCCACAACGTACTATCCGGGACAAAAAATAGAGCTTAATAAGAAAAGTGGCCCGAAACTGATGAAAACGTTAGATTTTGGGCTCCAAAAAGGGCAAAGCAAGCAAGATTGTTTCCCCCGTCGTAGACCTCTAGGAGAACTTTCCAGCTGTATGCTGTATGCCGCGTAACTTCTTACGGATCAAAAGTTATGGGCACCGGAGCGACGGAGAGTTGGTCATAAGCCCTACGCTCTTGGTTTGCGGGCCCAGCCTCCACGTGAAGTGAAGTTGTCTTGCCCAAGGTGCCGTGGGATTCGATAATGGAAATGTGCTGGATAAAGTATCTTGTCAACCCTAACCGAAGGAAAAAAAATTGAAAAGGAAAGTGCAACACGAGGACTTCCCAGGGGGTCACCCATCCTAGTACTACTCTCACCCAAGCACGCTTAACTTCGGAGTTCTGATGGGATCCGGTGCATTAGTGCTGGTATGATCGCACCCGTCATGTTGGGGGTAGAATTCCTTTTTGTGTTAACGGTTCACAGTCCCCGCCTAGAGAGATTGCCCATTCAGAAGGCCCAATGGGCTTAACAACAACCCTTCCAATTTAACAACGCAGTATCCTCGCAAGACGTGATATCGATGCGTTGTAGGGCCCTCTAATGTCCCAAAAGTAAGGTTGTCGTCCTTTTAACAGCTCACAATGTACGATCCGAGAAGGAAAAATAGAGTAAAACAAGAAAAGTGGCCCGAAACTGATGAAAACGTTCAATTTTGGGCTCTAAAAAGGGCACAGTGAGCAAGCTGGCTGCCCCCGTCGTAGAGCTCTCGGAGAGCTTCCCAACGGTATGTTGTGCGCCGCGTAACTCCTTACGGATCAAAAGTTATGGGCACCGCTGCGACGGAGACGTGGTCACAAGCCCTACGCCCTAGGTTTGCGGGCCCAGCCTCCACATGAAGCGAAGTTGTCTTGCCCAAGGTGCCGTGCGATTCGATAATAGAAATGTGGTGGATAACGTATCTTGGCAACCCTAACCGGAGGAAAAAAAATTGATAAGGGGAGTGCAACACGAGGACTTCCCAGGGGATCACCCATCCTAGTACTACTCTCGCCCAAGCACGCTTAACTTCGGAGTTCTGATGGGATCCGGTGCATTAGTGCTGGTATGATCGCACCCGTCATGTTGGGGGTAGAATTCCTTTTTGTGTTAATGGTTCATAGTCCCAGCCTAGAGAGATGGCCCATTCAGAAGGCCCAATGGGCTTAACAACAACCCATCCGCTTCGACAACGCAGCATCCTCGCAACACGTGATATCGACGCATTGTAGGGCCCTCTAATGTCCCGTGATTAAGGTTGTCGTCCATTTAACAACTCACAACTCACGATCCGGGATGAAAAAACAGAGGTTAATAAGAAAAGTTGCCCGAAACTGATGAAAACGTTCGATTTTGGGCTCCAAAAAGGGCAAAGAAAGGAAGCTAGTTTCCCCCGTCGTAGAACTCTCGGAGAGCTTTCCAACGGTATGCTGTGCGCCGCGTAACTTCTTTCGGATCAAAAGTTATGGGCAACGGAGCGACGGAGAGTTGGTCACAAGCCCTACGCCCTCGGTTTGCGGGCCCAGCCTCCACGTGAAGTGAAGTTGTCTTGCCCAAGGTGCCATGGGATTCGATAATAGAAATGTGGTGAATAAAGTATCTTCGCAACCCTAACCGGAGGAAAAAAATTGAAAAGGGGGGTGCAACACGAGGACTTCCCAGGGGGTCACCCATCCTAGTACTACTTTCACCCAAGCACGCTTAACTTCGGCGTTCTGATGGGATCCGGTGCATTAGTGCTGGTATGATCGCACCCATCATGGAAGGTGCAGAATTCCTTTTTGTGTTAACGGTTCACAGTCCCAGCCTAGATAGATGGCCCATTCAGAAGGCCCAATGGGCTTAACAACAACCCATCTGCTTCAACAACGCAGCATCCTCGCAAGACGTGATATCGACGCATTGTAGGGCCCTGTAATGTCCCGTGAGTAAGGTTGTCGTCCTTTTAACAGCTCACAACGTACGATCCGGGACAAAAAAACAGAGCTTAATAAGAAAAATAGGCCCGAAACTGATGAAAACGTTCGATGTTGGGCTACAAAAAGGGCACAGCAAGCAAGCTTGTTTCCCCCGTCGTAGACCTCTTGGAGAGCTTTCCAACGGTATGCTGTGCGCCGCGTAACTTCTTACGGATCAAAAGTTATGGCACCGGAGCGACGGAGAGTTGGTCACAAGCCCTACGCCCTCGGTTTGCGGGCCCAGTCTTCACGTGAAGTGAAGTTGTCTTGCCCAACGTGCCGTGGGATTCAATAATAGAAATGTGGTGGATAAAGTATCTTGGCAACCCTAACCAGAGCAAAAAAAAATTGAAAAGGGTGTTGCAACACGAGGACTTCCCAGGGGGTCACCCATCCTAGTACTACTTTTGCCCAAGCACGCTTAACTTCGGCGTTCTGATGGGATCCGGTGCATTAGTGCTGGTATGATCGCACCCGTCATGGTTGGTGCAGAATTCCTTTTTGTGTTAACGGTTCACAGTCCCAGCCTAGATAGATGGCCCATTCAGAAGACCCAATGGGCTTAACAACAACCCATCCGCTTCAACAACGCAGCATCCACGCAAGACGTGATATCGATGCATTGTAGGGCCCTCTAATGTCCCGTGAGTAAAGGTGTCGTGGGATTCGATAATAGAAATGTGGTGGATAAAGTATCTTGGCTACCCTAACCGGAGGAAAAAAAATTGAAAAAGGGGGTGCAACACGAGGACTTCCCAAGGTGTCATCCATCCTAGTACTACTCTCGCCCAACCACGCTTAACTTCGGAGTTTTGATGGGATTCGGTGCATTAGTGCTGGTATGATCGCACCCGTCATGTTGGGGGTAGAATTCCTTTTTGTGTTAACGGTTCACAGTCCCAGCCTAGAGAGATGGCCCATTCACAAGGCCCAATGGGCTTAACAACAACCCATCCGCTTCAACAACGCAGCATCCTTGCAAGACGTGATATCAACGTATTGTCGGGCCCTCTAATGTCCTGCGAGTAAGGTTGTCGTCCTTTTAACAGCTCACGACGTACGATCCGGGACGGAAAAATAGAGCTCAATAAGAAAAGTGGCCCGAAACTGATGAAAACGTTCAATTTTGGGCTCCAAAAAGGGCACAGTGAGCAAGGGTGCAGCCCCAGTCATAGAGCTCTTGGAGAGGTCTCCAACTGTATGTTGTGAGCCACGTCACACCTTACGGATCAAAAGTTATGGGCACCAGAGCGACGAAGACCTGGTCACAAGCCCTACGCCCTCGGTTTGCTGGCCCAGCCTCCACGTGAAATGAAGTTGTCTTGCCCAAGGTACCGTGGGATTCGATAATATAAATGTGGTGGATAAAGTATATTGGTAACCCTAACAGGAGGAAAAAAAATTGAAAAGGAAAGTGCAACAAGAGGACTTCCCAGCGGGTCACCCATCCTAGCACTACTCTCGCCCAAGCACACTTAACTTCGGAGTTCTGATGGGATTCAGTGCATTAGTGCTGGTATGATCGAACCCGTCATGTTGGGGGAACAATTCGTTTTTTTGTTAAGGCTTCACAGTCCCAGCCTAGAGAGATAGCCCATTCAGAAGGCCTAATGGGCTTCACAACAACCCATCCGCTTCAACAACGCAGCATTCTCGCAAGACGTGATATCGATGCATTATACGACCCTCTAATATCCCGCGAGTTAGGTTGTCGTCCTTTTAACAGCTCACGACGTACGATCCGAGAAGGAAAAACAGAGCTTAATAAGAAAAGTGGCCTGAAACTAAAGAAAACATTCGATTTTGGGCTCCAAAAATGGCACAGCGAGCAAGCTTACTGCCCCCGTCGTAGAACTCTCGGAGAGCTTTGCAACGGTATGCTGTGCGCCGCGTAACTCCTTACGGATCAAAAGTTATGGGCACCGCAACGACGGAGACCTAGTCACAAGCCCTACACCCTTGGTTTGCGGGCCCAGCCTCCACGTGAAGTGAAGTTGTCTTGCCCAAGGTGCCGTGGGATTCGATAATAGAAATGAGGTGGATAAAGTATCTTGGCAACCCTAACCGGAGAAAAAAAAATTGAAAAGGCGAGTGCAACACGAGGACTTCCCAGGGGGTCACCCATCCTAGTACTACTCTCGCCCAAGCACGCCTAACTTCTTAGTTCTGATGGGATCCGGTGCATTACTGCTGGTATAATCACACCAGTCATGTTGATGGCACAATTCCTTTATGTGTTAACGGTTCACAGTCCCAGCCTAGAGGGATGGCCCATTGAGAAGGCCCAATGGGCTTAACAACAAACCATCCGTTTTAACAACGTAGCATCCTCGCAAGACGTGATATCGACGCATTGTAGAGCAATCTAATGTCCCGCGACTAAGGTTGTTGTCCTTTTAACAGCTCATGGCGTACGATCCGGGACAAAAAAATAGAGCTAAATTAGAAAAATGGCCCGAAACTGATGAAAACGTTCGATTTTGGTCTCCAAAAAAGGGCAGAGCGTGCAAGCTAGCTGCCCCCGTCGTAAAGCTCTCGGAGAGCTTTCCAATTGTATGATGTACGCCACGTAACTCCTTACCGATCAATAGTTATGGGCACCAGAGCGACGGAGACCTGGTCATAAGCCCTACGCCCCCGGTTTGCGGGCCCAGCGTCCACGTGAAGCGAAGTTGTCTTGCCCAAGCTGCCGTGGGATTCGATAATTGAAATGGGGTGGATAAAGTATCTTGGCAACCCTAACCGGGCCAAAAAAAATTGAAAAGGGGGGGGTGCAACACGAGGACTTCCTAGGGGGTCACCCATCTTAGTACTACTCTCGCCTAAGCACACTTAAGTTCGGAGTTCTAATGGGATCCGGTGAATGAGAGCTGGAATGATCGCACCCATCATGTTGATGGCACAAATCCTTTATGTGTTAACGGTTCACAGTCCCAGCCTAGAGGGATGGCCCATTCAGAAAACCCAATGGGCTTAACAACAACCCATCCGCTTTAACAACGCAGCATCATTGCAAGACGTGATATCGACGCGTTGGAGGGCCCTCTAATGTCCCGCGAGTTAGGTTGTCGTCCTTTTAACAGCTCACGACGTATGATCTGGGATGGAAAAACAGAGCTTAAAAAGGAAAGTGGCCCAAAACTGATGAAAACGTTCGATTTTGGGCTCCAAAAAGGGCACAGCAAGCATGCTTGCTGGCCCGTCGTAGAGCTCTCGGAGAGCTTTCCAACGGTTTACTGTGCGCCGCGTAACTCCCCCCAGATCAGAAGTTATGGGCACCGGAGCGACGGAGACCTTGTCACAAGCCCTACGCCCTCGGTTTGCAGGCCCAGCCTCGACGTGAAGCTAAGTTGTCCTGCCCAAGGTGCCATGGGATTCGATAATAGAAATATGGTGGATAAAGTATCTTGGCAACCCTAACCGGAGGAAAAAAAATTGAAAAGGTGAGTGCAACACGAGGACTTCCCAGGGGGGCACCCATCCTTGTACTACTCTCACCCAAGCACACTTAAATTCGTAGGTCTGATAGGATCCGGTGCATTAGTGCTGGTATGATCGCACCCGTCATGTTGCTGGCACAATCCCTTTATGTGTTAACGGTCCACAGTCCCAGCCTAGAGAGATGGCCCATTCAGAAGGCCCAATGGGCTTAACAACAACCATCCGTTTTAACAACGCAACATCCTTGCAAGATGTGATATCGATGCATTGTAGGGCCCTCTAATGACCCACGAGTAAGGTTGTCGTCCTTTTAACTGCTCCCGATGTACGATCAGGGAAGAAAAAACAGAGCAATACCAGAAAAGTGGCCTGAAACTGATGAAAACGTTCGATTTTGGGCCCCAAAAAAGGGCACATCGAGCAAGCAGGTTGCACCCATCGTAGTGCTCTCGGAGAGCTTTCCAACGGTATGTTGTGCGCAGCGTAACTCCTTACGGATCAAAAGTTATGGGCACCGGTGCGACGGAGACCTGGTCACAAGCCCTACGCCCTAAGTTTGCGGGCCCAACTTTCACGTGAAGCGAAGTTTTTTTGCCCAAGGTGCCGTGGGATTCGATAATAGAATTGTGGTGGATAAAGTATCTTAGCAACCCTAACCGAAGGAAAAAAAATTGAAAAGAGTGGTGCAACACGAGGAATTTCCAGGGGGTTTCCCATCCTAGTACTATTCTCGCCCAAGCACGCTTAACTTTGGAGTTCTGATGGGATCTGGTGCATCAGTGCTGGTATGATCGCACCCGTCATGTTAGGGGTAGAATTCCTTTAGGTGTTAACGGTTCATAGTCTCAGCCTAGATAGATGGCCCATTTAGAAGGCCCAATGGGCTTACCAACAACCCATCCGCTTTAACAACGCAGCCTCTTCGCAAGACGTGATATCGACGAATTGTAGGGCCCTCTAATGGCTCGCGATTAAGGTTGTCGTCCTTTTAACAGCTCACAACGTACGTTCCGGGACAGATAAACAGAGCAAAACCAGAAAAGTGGCCCGAAACTGATGAAAACATTCGATTTTGGGCTCCAAAAAGGGTATAATGAGCAAGCTGGCTTCCCCTGTCGTAGAGCTCTCGGAGAGCTTTCCAATGGTATGCTGTGCGTCGTGTAACTTCTTACAGATCAAAAGTTATGGGCACCGGAGCGACGGAGACCTGGTCACAAGCCCTACGCCCTCGGTTTGTGGGCCCAGCCTCCACGTGAAGCGAAGTTGTCTTGCCCAAGCAGTTGTGGCATTCGATAATAGAAATGTGGTGGATAAAGTATCTTGGCAACCCTAATCGGAGGAAAAAAAATTAAAAAGGGGAGTGCAACATGAGGACTTCCCAGGGGGTCACCCATCCTAGTACTACTCTCGCCCAAGCACGCTTAACTTCGTATTTCAGATGGGATCCGGTGCATTAGTGCTGGTATGATTGCACCTGTCATGTTGGGGGTAGAATTCCTTTTTGTGTTAACGGTTCACAGTCCCAGTCTAGAGAGATGGCCCATTCAGAAGGCCCAATGGGCTTAACGACAACCCATCCTCTTCAACAAAGCATCATCCTCGCAAGACGTGATATCGACGCATTGTAGGGCCCTCTAATGTCCCGCGAGTAAGGTTGTCGTCCTTTTAACAGCTCACGACGTACGATCCCGGACGGAAAAACAGAGCTTAATAAGAAAAGTGGAACGAAACTGATGAAAACGTTCGATTTTGGGCTCCAAAAAGGGCAAAGCAAGCGAGCTTGCTGCCCCTGTCATAGAGCTCTCGGAGAGCTTTCCAACGGTATGCTGTGCGCCGCGTAACTCCTTATAGATCAAAAGTTATGGGTACCGGTGCAACGGAGACTTGGTCACAAGCCCTACACCCTCGGTTTGCGGGCCCAGCCTCCACGTGAAGCGAAGTTCTCTTGCCCAAGGTGCCGTGGGATTCGATAATCAAAATGTGGTGGATAAAGTATCTTGGCAACCCTAACCGGAGGAAAAAAAATTGAAAAGGGGAGTGCAACACGTGGACTTCCCAGGGGGTCAACCATCCTAGTACTTCTCTCGCCCAAGCACGCTTAACTTCGGAGTTCTGATAGGATCCGGTGCATTCGTTCTGGTATGATCGCACCCGTCATGTTGGGGGTAGAATTCCTTTTTGTGTTAATAGTTCACAGTCCCCTAGAGAGATGGCCCATTCAGAAGGCCCCATGGGCATAACAACAACCCATCCGCTTCAACAACCCATCCGCTTCAACAATACAGCATCCTCGCAAGACGTGATATCGACGCATTGTAGGGCCCTGTAATGTCCCGAGAGTAAGGTTATCGTCCTTTTAACAGCTCATGACGTAAGATCCCAGACGGAAAAACAGAGCTTAATAACAAAAGTGGCACGAAACTGATGAAAACGTTCGATTTAGGCTCCAAAAAGGGCACAGCGAGCAAGCTTGCTGCCCGCGTCGTAGAACTCTCGTAGTGCTTTCCAACGGTATGCTGTCCGCCGCGTAACTCCTTATGGATCAAAAGTTATGGGCACCGGAGCGACGGATGCTTGGTCACAAGCCCTACACCCTCAATTTGTGGGCCCAGCATCCACGAGAAGCGAAATTGTCTTGCCCAAGATGCCGTGGGATTCAATAATAGAAACGTGGTGGATAAACTATCTTGGCAACCCTAACCGGAGGAAAAAAAATTGAAAAGGGGAGTGCAACACGAGGACTTCCCAGGGCGTCACCCATCCTAGAACTACTCTTGCCCAAGCACGCTTAACATTGGAGTTCTGATGGGATTCGGTGCATCAGTGCTGGGATGATCGCACCCGTCATGTTGGGGGAAAAATTCATTTTTGTGTTAACGATTCACAGTCCCAGCCTAGAGAGATGGCCCATTGAGAAGGCCCAATGGGTTTAACAACAACCCATCCTCTTCAACAACGCAGGTTCCTCGCAAGACGTGATATCGACACATTGTAGGGCCCTCTAATGTCCCACGAGTGAGGTTGTCGTCCTTTTAACAGCTCATAACGTACGATCCGGGAAGCAAAAACAGAGCAAAATCATAAAAGTGGCCCGAAACTGGTGAAAACGTTCGATTTTGGGCACCAAAAAAGGGCCCTGCAAGTAAGTTGGCTCCCTCCGTCGTAGAGCTCTCGGAGAGCTTTGCAACGGTATGCTGTGCGCTGCGTAACTCCTTACGGATCAAAAGTTATGGGCACCGGATCGATGGAGACTAGGTCACAAGCCCTACGCCGTCGGTTTGCGGGCCCAGCCTCCACTTGAAGCGAAGTTGTCTTGCCCAAGGTGCCGTGGGATTCGATTAAAGAAATGTGGTGGATAAAGTATCTTGGCAACCCTAACCGGAGCAAAAAAAATTGAAAAGGGGGGTGCAACACGGGGACGTCGCAAGGGGTCACCCATCCTAGTACTACTCTCGCCCAAGCACGCTTAACTTCGGCGTTATGATGGGATCTGGTGCGTTAGTGCTGGTATGATCGCACCCGTCATGTTGGGGGTAGAATTCCTTTTTGTGTTAACGGTTCACAGTCCCAACTTAGAGAGATGGCCCATTCAGAAGGCCAAATGGGCTTAACGATAACCCATCCGCTTTAACAACACAGCTTCCTCGCAAGACGTGATATCGTCTCGTTGTATGGCCCTCTAATGTCCAGCGAGTAAGGTTGTCGTGCTTTTAACAGCTCACGATGTACGATCCGGGACGGAAAAACTGGGCAAAATTAGAAAAGTGGCCCAAAACTGGTGAAAACGTTCGATTTTGGGCTCCAAAAAAGAGCCCAGCAAACAAGCTGGCTGCCTTCGTCGTAGAGCTCTCGGAGAGCTTTTCAACGGTATGCTGTGCGCCGCGTAACTCCTTACGGATCAAAAGTTATGGGTACCGGAGCGACAGAGACTTGGTCACAAGCCCTACGCCATCGGTTTGCGTGCCCAACCTCCACATGAAGCGAAGTTGTCTTGCCCAAGGTGCCGTGGGATTCGATAATAGAAATGTGGTGGATAAAGTATCTTGGCAACCCTAACCGTAGGAAAAAAAAATTGAAAATGGGGGTGCAACACGAGGACTTCTCAGGGGGTCACCCATCCTACTACTACTCTCGCCCAAGCACGATTAACTTCGTAGTTATGATGGGATGAGGTGCATTAGTGCTGGTATGTTCGCACCCGTCATGTTGGTGGTAGAATTCCTTTTTGTGCTATCGGTTCACAGTCCCATCCTAGAGAGATGGCCCATTTAGAAGGCCCAATGGGTTTAACAACAACCCATCCGCTTTAACAACGCAGCATCCTCGCAAGATGTGATATCGACATATTTTAGGTCCCTCTAATGTCCCGCTAGTAAGGTTGTCGTCCTTTTAACAACTCACGACGTACGATCCGGGATGAAAAAACAGTGCTTAATAAGAAAAATGAGACAAAACTGATGAAAACGTTCGATTTTGGACTCCAAAAAGGGCATAGCGAGTAGACTCGCTGCCCCCGTCGTAGAGCTCTCGGAGTGCTTTCCAACGGTATGCTTTGCGCCGCGTAAGTCCTTACGGATCAAAAGTTATGGGCATCGGAGCGACGGAGACGTTGTCACAAGCCCTACGCCCTCGGTTTGCGGGCCCAGCCTCCACGTGAAGTGAAGTTGTCTTGCCCAAGGTGTCGTGGGATTCGATAAAAGAAATGTGGTGGATAAAGTATCTTGGGAACCCTAACCGAAGGAAAATAAAATAGAAAAGGGGGGTGCAACACGAGGACTTCCCAAGGGGTTACCCATCTTAGTATTACTCTCACCCAAGCACGATTAACTTTGGAGTTCTGATGGGATCCGGTGCATTAGTGCAGGTATGATCGCAACCCGTCATGTTGATAGCACAATTCTTTTATGTGTTAACGGTTCATAGTCCCAGCCTAGAGAGATGGCCAATTCAGAAGGCCTAATGGGCTTAACGACAACCCATCCGCTTCAACAGCGCAGCATCCTCGCAAGACAAGATATCGACGCGTTGTAGGGCCCTCTAATGTCCCGCGAGTAAGGTTGTCGTCCTTTTAACAACTCACGACGTACGACCCGGGATGGAAAAACATAGCAAACCTAGAAAAGTGGCCCGAAACTGATGAAAACATTCAGTTTTGGGCTCCAAAAAAGTGCCCAGCAAGAAAGCTGGCTGCCTCCGTCGTAGAGCTCTCGGAGAGCTTCCCAACGGTATGCTGTGCGCCACGTAACTCCTTACGAATAAAAAGTTATGTGAACCGGAGCGACGGAGACCTGGTCACAAGCCCTACGCCCTCGGTTTGCAGGCCCATCCTCCACGTGAAGCGAAGTTGTCTTGCCCAAGGTGCTGTGGGATTCGATAATAGAAATGTGGTGGATAAAGTATCTTGGCAACCCTAACCGGAGGAAAAAAAATTGAAAAAGGGAGTGCAACACGAGGACTTCCCAGGGGGCACCCATCCTAGTACTACTCTCGCCCAAGCACGCTTAACTTCGGAGTTCTGATGGGATCCGGTGCGTTAGTGCTGGTATGATAGCACCCGTCATGTTGGGGGTAGAATTCATTTTTGTGTTAACGGTTCACAGTCCCAACTTAGAGAGATGGCCCATTCAGAAGGCCCAATGGGCTTAACAACAACCCATCTACTTCAACAACGCAGCATCCTCGCAAGACGTGATATCGACGCATTGTAGGGCACTTTAATGTCCCGCGGGTAAGGTTGTCGTCCTTTTAACAGCTGACGAAGTACGATCCGGGACGGAAAAACATAGCAAAAGTAGAAAAGTGGCCCGAAACTGATGAAACGTTCGATTTTGGGTTCCAAAAAAGTGCCCAGCAAGAAAGCTGGCTGCCCCCGTCGTAGAGCTCTCGGAGAGCTTCCCAACGGTATGCTGTGCACCACGTAACTCTTTACGGATAAAAAGTTATGGGAACCGGAGCGACGGAGACCTGGTCACAAGCCCTATGCCCTCGGTTTGCAGGCCCATCCTCCACGTGAAGCGAAGTTGTCTTGCCCAAGGTGCTGTGGGATTCGAGAATAGAAATGTGGTGGATAAAGTATCTTGGCAACCGTAACCGAAGGAAAAAAAATTGAAAAAGGGAGTGCAACACGAGGACTTCCCAAGGGTCACCCATCCTAGTACTACACTCGCCCAAGCACGTTTAACTTCGGAGTTCTGATGGGATCCGGTGCATTAGTGCTGGTATGATAGCACCCGTCATGTTGCGGGTAGAATTCATTTTTGTGTTAACGGTTCACAGTCCCAACTTAGAGAGATAGCCCATTCAGAAGGCCCAATGGGCTTCACAGCAACCCATCCGCTTCAACAACACAGCATCCTCGCAAGACGTGATATCGACGCATTGTAGGGCCCTCTAATGTCCAACGAGTAAGGTTGTCATCCATTTAACAGATCACGACATACGATCCGGGACAGAAAAACAGGGCTTAATAAGAAAAGTGGCCCAAAACTGATGAAAATGTTCGATTTTGGCCTCCAAAAAGGGCACAGTGAGCAAGCTTACTGCCCCCATCGTAGAGCTCTCGAAGAGCTTTCCAATGGTATGTTGTGCGCTACTAACTCCTTATGGATCAAAAGTTATGGGCACCGGAGATACGGAGACCTGGTCACAAGCCCTACGCCATCGGTTTGCCGGCGCAGCCTCCACGTTAAGCGAAGTTGTCTTACCCAAGGTGCCGTGGGATTCGATAATTGAAATGTGGTGGATAAAGTACCATGGCAACCCTAATCGGAGGAAAAAAAATTGAAATGGGGGGTGCAACACAAGGACTTCCCAGGGGGTCACCCATCCTAGTACTACTCTCGCACAAGCACGCTTAACTTTGGAGTTCTGATGGGATCCGGTGCATTAGTGCTGGTATGATCGGACTCGTCATGGTGGGGGAGGAATTCCTTTTTGTGTTATCGGGTCATAGTCCCAGCCTGGAGAGGTGGCCCATTCAGAAGGCCCAATGGGCTCAACAACAACCCATCAGCTTCAACAACGCGGCATCCTCGCAAGACGTGATATCGACGCATTGTAGGGCCCTCTAATGTCCTGCGAGTAGGGTTGTCATCCTTTTAACAGCTCACGACGTACGATCCGGGACGGAATAACAGAGCAAAAATAGAAAAGTGGCCCGAAACTAATGAAAATGTTCGATTTTGGGCTCCAACAAGGGCACAACGTGCAAGCTAGCTGCCCCCGTCGAAGATCTCTCGGAGAGCATTGCAACGGTATGCTGTGCGCCGCGTAATTCCTTACAGATCAAAAGTTATGAGCACCGGGGTGACGGAGACCAGGTCACAAGCCCTACGCCCTCGATTTGCTGGCCCAGCCTCCACGTGAAGCGAAGTTGTCTTGCCCAAGGTGTCGTGGGATTCGATAATAGAAATGTGGTGGATAAAGTATCTTGGCAACCCTAACGGGAGCAAAAAAAATTGAAAATGGGAGTGCAACACGAGGGCCTCCCAGGAGGTCACCTATCCTAGAACTACTCTCGCCCCAGCACGCTTAACTTTGGAGTTCTGATGGAATCCGGTGCATTAGTGCTGGTATGATCGCACCCGTGATGTTGATGGCACAATTCCTTTATGTGTTAACGGTTCACAGTCCTAGCCTAGATAGATGACCCATTCAGAAGGCCCAATGGGCTTAACAACACAACATCATCGCAAGACGTGATATCGACGTGTTGTAGGGCTCTCTAATGTCCCGTGAGTAAGGTTTTCGTCCTTTTAACAGCTCACGATGTACGATCCGGGAGGGAAAAACAGGACAAAATAAGAAAAGTGGCCCGAAACTGATAGAAATGTTTGATTTTGGGCTCCAAAAAGGGCACAGCAAGCAAGCTGGCTGCCCCCGTTGTTGAGCTCTCGGAGAGCTTTCCAACGGTATGCTGTGCGCCGCGTAACTCCTTACGGATCAAAAGTTATGGGCACCGGAGCAACGGAGACCTGGTCACAAGCCCCACGCCCTCGGTTTGCAGGCCCAGCCTCCACGTGAAGCGAAGTTGCCTTGCCCAAGGTGCCGTGGGATTCGATAATAGAAATGTGGTAGATAAAGTATCATGTTAACCCTAACCGGAGGCAAAAAATTGAAAAGGGGAGTGCAACACGAGGACTTCCCAGGGGGTCACTGATCCTAGTACTACTCTCGCCCAATCACGCTTAACTTTGGAGTTCTGATGGGATCCGGTGCATTTGTGCTGGTATGATAGTACCCGTCATGTTGATGGCACAATTCCTTTATGTGTTAACGGTTCACAGTCACAGCCTTGAGAGATGGCCCATTCAGAAAGCCCAATGGGCTTAACAACAACCCATCCGCTTCAACAACGTAGCATCCTCATAAGACGTGATATCGACGCATTATAGGGCCCTCTAATGTCCCGTGAGTAAGGTTGTCATCCTTTTAACAGCTCACGACGTACGATCCGGGATGAAAAACCAGAGCAAAATCAGAAAAGTTGCCCGAAACTGATAAAAACGTTCGAGTTTGGGCTCCAAAAAGGGCACAGCGAGCAAGCTTGCTGCCCCCGTGGTAGAGCTCTCGAAAAGATTTCCAACAGTATGCTGTGTGCTGTATAACTCCTTACGGATCAAAAGTTATGGGCACTGGAGGGACGGAAACCTGGTCACAAGCCCTACGCCCTCGGTTTACGGGCCCAGCCTCCACTTGAAGCGAAGTTGACTTGCCCAAGGTGCCGTGGGATTCGATAAAAGAAATATGGTGGATAAAGTATCTTGGCAACCCTTATAGGAGCAAAAAAAATTGAAAACGGGGGTGCAACACGAGGACTTCCCAAGGGGTCACCTATCCTAGTACTACTCTCGCCCAAGCACGCTTAACTTCGGAGTTCTGATGAGATCCGGTGCATTAGTGCTGGTATGAGCGCACCCGTCATGTTGAGGGCACAATTCCTTTATTTGTTAACGGTTCACACTCCCAGCCTAGAGAGATGGCCTATTCAGATGGCACAATTCCTTTATGTGTTAACGGTTCACAGTCCCAGCCTAGAGAGATGGCCTATTCAGATGTCCCAATGGGCTAAACGATAACCCATCCGCTTCAACAACCCATCATCCTCGCAAGACGAGATATCGACGCGCTGTAAGGCCCTCTAATTTCCTGCGAGTAAGGTTGTCGTCCTTTTAACAACTCACGACGTACGATACGGTACGGAAAGACAGAGCAAAATTAGAAAAATGGCCCGAAACTGTTGAAAACAATTGATTTTGTTCTCCAAGAAGGGCACAACAAGTAAGCTGGCGGCCCCCGTCGTAGAGCTCTCGAAGAGCTTTCCAACGGTATGTTATGCGCCGCGTAACTCCTTACGGATCAAAAGTTACGGGCACCAAAGCGATGTAGACCAGGTCACAAGCCCTACGGCCTGGGTTTGCTGTCCCGGCCTTTACATGAAGCGAAGTTGACTTGCCCAAGGTGCCGTGGGATTCGATAATAGAAATGGGGTGGATAAAGTATCTTGGCAACCCTAATCGAAGCAAAAAAAATTGAAAATGGGGGTGCAACACGAGGACTTCCCAGGGGGTCACCTATCCTATTACTACTCTCGCCCAAGCACGCTTAACTTCGTAGTTCTGATGGGATCCGATGCATTAGTGCTGGTATGACCACACCCGTCATGTTGAGGGCACAATTCCTTTATGTGTTAACGGTTCACAGTCCCAGCTTAGACAGATGACCCATTCAGAAGGCCCAATGGGCTTAATGACAACCCATCCTCTCCAACAACCCAGCATCCTCGCAAGACGAGATATCGACACATTGTAGGGTCCTCTAATGTCATGCGAGTAAGGTTGTCAGCCTTTTAACCGCTCACGACGTATGATCCGGGACGGAAAAACATAGCTAAATTAGAAAAGTGGCCTGAAACTGAGGAAAACATTATATTTTGTTCTCCAAAAAGGGCAAAGCTAGCAAGCTGGCTGCCCCCGTCGTAGAGCTCTCGGAGAGCTTTCCAACGGTATGATGTGCGACGCGTAACCCCTTACGGATCAAAAGTTATGGGCCCCAGAGCGAAGAAGACCTGGTCACAAGCCTTACGCCCTCGGTTTGCAGGCCCAAAGGTGCCGTGGGATTCAATAATAGAAATGTGGTGGATAAAGTATCTTGGCAACCATAACTGGAGGAAAAAAAATTGAAAGCAGGGTGCAACCCGACGACTTCCCAAGGGATCACCCATCCTAGTACTACTCTCGCCCAAGCACGCTTAACTTCGGAGTTCTGATGGGATATGGTGCATTAGTGCTAGTATGATCGCACCCGTCATGTTGAGGGCACAATTCCTTTATATGTTAACGGTTCACAGTCCCAGCCTAGAGAGATGGCCCATTCAGAAGGCCCAATGGGCTTAACAACAACCCATCCGCTTCAACAACCTAGCATCCTCGCAAGACGACATATCGACGCGTTGTAGTGCCCTCTAATGTCCCGCGAGTAAGGTTGTCATCCTTTTAACAGCTCATGACATACGATACGGGACGGATAGACAGAGCAAAATTAGAAAAATGGCCCAAAACTGATGAAAACATTCGATTTTGTTCTCCAAAAAGGGCAGAGCAAGAAGGCTAGCTACCCCCGTCGTAGAGCTCTCAGAGAGCTTTGTAACGGTATGTTGTGACTCCTTACGAATCAAAAGTTATGGGCACCGGAGCGACGGAGTCCTGGTCACAAGCCCTACGCCCTTGGTTTGAGGGGCCCATCCTCTAAGTGAAGCGAAGTTGTCTTGCGCAATGTGCCGTGGGATTCTATAACAGAATTGGGGTGGATAAAGTATCTTGGCAACCCTAATCAAAGGAAAAAAAATTTAAAAGGGGGTTGCAACACGAGGACTTCCCAAGGGGTCACCCATCTTTGTACTACTCTCGCCCAAGAACGCTTAATTTCGGAGTCCTGATGGGATCCGGTGCATTAGTGCTGGTATAATCGCACCCGTCATGTTGATAGCACAATTCCTTTATCTGTTAACAGTTCACAGTCCCAGCCTAGAGAGATGGCCCATTCAAAAGGCCCAATGGGCTTAACGACAACCCATCCGCTTCAACAACGCAGCATCCTCGCAAGACGTGATATCGACGGGTTGTAGGCCCCACTAATGTCCTGCGAGTAAGGTTGTAGTCCTTTTAACAACTCACAACGTACGATCCGGGATGGAAAAACAGAGCTTAATAAGAAAAGTAGCCCGAAACTGATGAAAACGTTCCATTTTGGGCTCCAAAAAGGGGCATAGCGAGCAAGCTGGCTGACCCCGTCGTACAGCTCTCGGAGAGCTTCACAACGGTATGCTGTGCGCCGCGTAACTCCTTACGAATCAAAAGTTATGGGCACCGGAGCGACGGAGACCTGGTCACAAGCCCTACGCCCTCGGTTTGCGGATCCAGCCTCCACGTGAAGCAAAGTTGTCTTGCCCAAGATGCCGTGGGATTTTATAATAGAAATGTGGCGGATTAAGTATCTTGTCAACCCTAATTGGAGGAAAAAAAATTGAAAAGGGGGGTGCAACACGAGGACTTCCCAGGGGGTCACCCATCCTAGTACTACTCTCACCCAAGCGCGCATAACTTCGAAGTTCTGATGGGATCCGCTGCATTAGTGTTGGTATGATCGCACCTGTCATGTTGAGGGCACAATTCCTTTATGTGTTAACGGTTCACAGTCCCAACCTAGAGAGATGGCCCATTCAGAAGGCCCAATGGGCTTAACAACAACCCATCCGCTTCAACAATGCAGCATTCTCGCAAGACGTGATATCGACGAATTGTAGGGCCCTCTAATGTACCACGAGTAAGGTTGTTGTCCTTTTAAAAGCTCACGACGTATGATCCGGGACGAAAAAATAGAGCTTAATAAGAAAGGTGGCCTGAAACTGATGAAAACGTTCCATTTTGGGCTCCAAAAAAGGCACAGCGACCAAGCTGGCTGGCCCCATCATAGAGCTCTCGGAGTGCTTTGCAACTGTATGCTGTGCGCTGCGTAACTCCTTACGGATCAAAAGTTATGGGCACCAGAGCGACGGAGACCTGGTCACAAGCCCTACGCCCTCAGTTTGCGGGCCCAGCCTCCACGTGAAGCGAAGTTGTCTTGCGCAAGGTGCCGTGGGATTCGATAATAGAAATGTGGTGGATTAAGTATCTTGGAAACCCTAACCGGAGGAAAAAAAATTGAAAAAGGGGGTGCAACACGAGGACTTCCCAGGGGGCCACCCATCCTACTACTACTCTTGCCCAAGCACGCTTAACTTCGGAATTCTGATAGGATCTGGTGCATTAGTACTGGTATGATGGAACCCGTCATGTTGAGGGCGCAATCCCTTTCTTTGTTAATGGTTCATAGTCCTAGCCTAGAGAGATGGCCAATTCAAAAGCCCCAATGGGCTTAACAATAACCCACCCGCTTCAACCACGCATCATCCTCGCAAGACGTGATATCAACGCGTTGTAGGGCCCTCTAATGTCCCACGAGTAAGGTTGTAGTCCTTTTAACAGCTCACGATGTACGATCCGGACGAAAAAACAGAGCTTAATAAGAAAAGTGGCCTGAAACTGATGAAAACGTTCGATTTTGGGCTCCAAAAAGGGGCATAGTGAGCAAGCTGGCTGCCCCGTCGTAGAGCTCTCGGAGTGCTTTGCAGCAGTATGCTGTGCGCCGCGTAACTCCTTACGGATCAAAAGTTATGGGCACCGGAGCGACGGAGACCTAGTCACAAGCTCTACGCCTTCAGTTTGCGGGCCCAGCCTCCACGTGAAGTGAAGTTTTCTTGCCTAAGGTCCCATGGCATTCGATAACAGAAATGTGGTGGATAAAGTATCTTGGCAACCCTAACTGGAGGAATAAAAATTGAAAAGGGGGATGCAACACGAGGACTTCCCAGGGGGTCACCTATCCTAGTACTACTCTCGCCCAAGCACGCTTAACTTCGGAGGTCTGATGGGATCCGGTGCATTGGTGCTAGTATGATCACACCCGGCATGGTGAGGGCAGAATTCCTTTATGTGTTATTGGTTCACAGTCCCAGCCTAGAGAGATGGCCCATTCAGAAGGCCCAATGGGCTTAACAACAACCCATCCTCTTCAACAACGCAACATCCTTGCAAGACGTGATATCGACGCGTTGTAGGGCCTTATAATGTTCTGCAAGTAAGGTCGTCGTCCTTTTAACAACTCACGATGTACGATCCGGGAGGGCAAAACAGAGCAAAAATAGAAAAGTGGCCCGGAACTGATGAAAACGTTCGATTTTGGGCTCTAAAAAAGGGCACATGTGAGGTCCGACCCCAAATAATGTGTCCTACCTCGATTTGCTCGCCTTAGACCTAAAATTAAATGACCGACCTTGGATGACGTGTCCTATCTTGGTTTTCGTGCATACCTCGTCATAGGTGCCTTGACCTAGAATAGTGTGCCCTAATCCCTGACTCACGTGCGGTACCTAGAAATACGTGCCCTGACCTCGATGTACGTGTGTTACCTCGTTTCGCATGCCCTAACCTTGAACTGCGTACCTTAACCTAGGTTTAAGAGTCATACCTCGATTTGCGTGTATTACATTGAATTACGTGCCTTGCATTGGTTTATGTGCATTCACCTAGGATTGCGTGCATTAGTCTTGAAGTCCGTGTCTTACCTCGTAGTTCGTGTCTACCTCGTGATTCGTGCCCTATATTGATTTTTGTGTGTGTCTCGTAGTGCGTGCCCTAGACTTAGGAAAGCGTGCCCGCACGCTAATCAATAAAGAATCCTACACAAAGCACTAGACTATAAAATAATCCTACAAACACCACTAACTATTATTATAATCCTAACTCAAATCTCTAAAAAATCCACTAACACCTAAATATTATATTTTAAACTCACTACAAGACAAAATCTCACAAACCTCTAAACATATCCTATATTCTATTCTACCTAAAATCCCTAAATACCCAACATTCTCTTACACACATGTTAAAACAATTCAAAAGATGACACAAATCTGAATTTTTGCATGCCCAAGGCCAACATATGCATCAACTTTTGCAAAAGCCTCATTTTTCTCTCATTTCTCTCACTTTCCTCACATTTTCTCTCTCTCCCTCTCACTCTCTCTCTCCATTTCGGTTTTGGCTGAGTTCTCTCAGCTCATCTTCATCATCCTATGGTGCATCAAGACAAACCAAAAGCAAAGAAACTCACCCAAGCAAGCTAGGATGCAAGAAACACACATGCAAGCATTTTGAGTCACCATTTTCGGCCTTGGTGAGTTTTTAAGCTTCCATTTCTTTTCTTCTTATTCTAACCTTATGCATGTGCTAAGAGATGGATCACTAAGCTAGGAAAAATAGAGAAAAGCTAGTTGGAATCTGGGCTAAGCAAGAAGAAGAAGAGATTTGAGCTTCAACAAGGTTTTTGAGCATTTTTTGGGTTGATTGCTAAGGTGAAGGTTAAAACCTTTTGAAAACTCTTCAAAAATTCACATGCATGCTCATAAATGTGTGTATTTTCTTCTGTACTTGAGCTATATGGTCGTTCATAAGCTTAAACAACCATGCATCGCAAGATCTTGGCTTGAAAATGATGCTAGGTGAAGTCGAAATTGTTGACAGCTCTCTGACCAGTCTGTTCGAGGTATGTTTAGCTAGGCAAATGATGTTGAAAATGCTATAAAATTGGTAGGTTACTATTTGGACAGTTTTGAACATTTTTCCTAGAAATAGGCCGAAGCTAATTTTGACTCTAAGGTCCTCAAAATGGCAAATCTTTAAAATGTGACCAAATCTGGAAATCTGGAAAACTGAAGCAGGTTTTGGCAGATGCACTGACCTTGTGGAACAAATCATATTTGACTTTGTAAATGATGTCCAAAATGCATGAAATTTGGTGTACTGCTATATTTTTCAGTTCTGGAAAATTTTGTCAGAAATGGACCAAGGCTAAAACTGACCCTAAGAACCTCAAAAACGTCAATTTCTGAAAAGTGTGCAAATCTGGACAGTTTTGTGCTATTCCACTGTTTCGGCTATATCTAATGATCCCGAACTCCAATTGATGCAAGGTTTGTTTATGATTTTAGTTAACTTCTTAAGATTTAATTTGAAATCTTATTCACTAAATTTGGAGATTTTTTGCTTATCCGATTGATTGTGAGAAGACAGCCTATTGCAGTAAGGGTTTCACTTAATGTTGTGCTTAGAAAATTGTTGTGACTCCTCTTGTTGAATTAAATGCTTGGGATTATAGCTACGGGATGTTGTGTGGACTGTTTTGAATGTTTGAGGATGTTGAATTAAGTGATGCATGGTTTGAGATTGACTTTGAGTTGGGTTGAGGCTCAAATTGCACGAATATACATGACATGGAAACCCTAATGACTAGGTAGTTTTGCCAAGTATTGATCAATTGGACATTGTGTGGGAATTACATGCTTAGTGGGCTGCCCGTAAATGTCTTATAACTTCAAATGTGACTTTGACCATTGCATGTTGACAAATAAGCTTTTCTTGCACCCGAACCCATGATTGATGTCATTGCATGTTGAATAATCGTATCACTTGATTACGTGGACTTCAAAATGAGTTATATGGCTTGACTTGCATGTGTTACATGGCTGCCCGTTTAATGTTGATATGACTCTATGTGTTCTACAAGTGAAATTTCATGTCAAGCATGCCTCGTTCGTTTACTTGGCAATATGTGATCTTGAAATTGCTCGGAGGCAACCTACTTTGGTGACCTCCTAATGTGAAATGTTAAATGACATAAATGGGCATTGCATACAATGTTGCAACCTTTTTATTGTGGCATGGTAGCATTTCACGAACGCCGGGCGGCATAGGGCTTGCCGGTGCTCCCGTGACTACCATGGTCCAATTCCCTCTCTCGCTTGGCATTCCACCCTCGGAGAGTTGGGTCGTAGGTTTTGGGGTACATCCGGAGTACACCCAATTGGGAGCGATAAGTGGATTATTGAAGTCAGCCGCACCAAATGAATCGAAATTGATATTGAGAGCAAATGCTCACCGTATGCTTTTTACTATGTGTATAAGTACTCTCGCTTAGTTCCTAGAGAACCTCGGGGAGGAAAGACTGGTATTTATGTTCCCTTACTTTGTATCCGTTACTCGATTTGTTTCTTATAATTGCGTACCTTATTATTTGTAATACGTGACTTGTTCTCAAAAAGAGTTTTCATAAATTGAACCAGAAAATGAGTTTCAAAACATATTTCTCGTTCCCCCTCGCTGAGTTCATAAGGACTCACCCTCTTTTTTATCACAAGAGAAGAAGAACAAGTACAGGTACCCGAGGACAACGTGCCTATCGATGATTCCTTGGAGTGATTGTCTGTCCCTACGTGCTTTTGTGCTTTGCCTGAAAGTGGTTGCTATATGGATGTTGTGTTTGATTGCAAACTATTCATTTTATTGATGTAAATGACCCCGTTGTAATTTGGGTCTAATTCTGGGATTGTACTACCTATAGCCGGACGAACTTTTATTTGGTGGTTTGCTTTCGTTTTCTTAATTGGTAGTTATCGTAGGCATTCAAACCACTAGATGAACAATCAACTAAGTTAATTCTATCTAATTTCACTTAGGTGCTCATTTGCAAACTAAAGGATAATAGGTACTTGCATGATAGGAAATTGACAAATAAACGGGACATAGTTATCATGTTAGGCTTATTAACCAAACGAGACTTTCAAGATAAACTAGTAGGCAAATCGGTTGGTGACAAATAGGAGTCCTTAATGGAATTGGATTAATGATTGGAATAATTGAGGTGTTTAGAGAATTAGGTCAAACCAAATAGCCCAATTACAGCCGTTATGCTGTCGGTTTACTGAAAATTTTTGGAGTTTAGGCCAAAACGTTAAGTGTTAAATCTTCATGAACGGTTAAGTACGTGAAATGATATGAACGTTTAGATCACACCCTAGTCTAACCTTCATAGGCCGGGTTAAGGCGTGACAGCACAGCGAGCAAACTGGTTGCCCCCATCGTAGAGCTCTCGGAGAGCATTCCAACGGTATGCAGTGCGCTGCGTAACTCCTTACGGATCAAAAGTTATGGGCACCGGAGCAACGGAGACCTGGTCACAAGCCCTATGCCCTCAGTTTGCGGGCCCAGCCTCCACGTGAAGCGAAGTTGTCTTGCCCAAGGTGCCATAGGATTTGATAATAGAAATGTGGTAGATAAAGTATCTTGGCAACCCTAACCGGAGGGAAAAAAATTGAAAAGGGGAGTGCAACACGAGGACTTCCCAGGGGGTCACCCATCCTAGTACTACTCTCGCCCAAGCACGCTTAACTTCTGAGTTATGATGGGACCCGGTGCATTAGTGCTGGTAAGATCGTACCCGTCATGTTGATGGCACAATTCCTTTATGTGTTAACGGTTCACAGTCATAGCCTAGAGAGATGGCCCATTCAGAAAGCCCAATGGGCTTAACAATAACCCATCCGCTTCAACAACGCAACATCCTCACAAGACGTGATATCGACGCATTGTAGGGCCCTCTAATGTCTCGCGAGTAAGGTTTTCATCCTTTTTACAGCTCACGACGTACGATCCAGGATGAAGAACCATAGCAAAATTAGAAAAGTGGCACGAAATTGATGAAAATGTTCGATTTTGGGCTCCAAAAAGGGCACAGCGAGCAAGCTTGCTACCCCCATGGTAGCGCTCTCGAAGATCTTTGCAACGATATGCTGTGCGCCGCGTAACTCCTTACGGATCAAAAGTTATGGGCACCGGAGCGAAGGAGTCCTGGTCATAAGCTCTACGCCCTCGGTTTGGTGGCCCAGCCTCCACGTGAAGCAAAGTTGTATTGCCCAAGGTGCCGTGGGATTCGATAATAGAAATATGGTGGATAAAGTATCTTGGCAACCCTAACCGGTGGAAAAAAATTGAAAAGGGGGGTGCAACACGAGGACTTCCCAGGGGGTCACCCATCCAAGTACTACTCTCGCCCAAGCACGCTTAACTTCGGAGTTTTGATGGGATCCGGTGCATTAGTGCTGGTATGATCGCACCCGTCATGATGAGGGCACAATTCTTTTATGTGTTAACGGTTCACTGTCCCAGCCTAGAGAGATGGCCCATTCAGAAGGCCCAATGGGCTTAACGACAACCCATCCGCTTCAACAACCCAGCATCCTCGCAAGACGAGATATCGACGCGTTATAGAGCCCTCTAATGTCCCGCGAGTAAGGTTGTCATCCTTTTAACAGCTCACGACGTACGATCCGGGACGAGAAAACAGAGCTAAAAAAGAAAAGTGCCCCGAAACTGATGAAAACGTTCAATTTTGGGCTCCAAAAAAGGGCAAAGCGAGCAAGCTTGCTGCCCCCGTTGTATAGCTCTCAGAGAGCTTTCCAACGGTATGCTGTGCGCCGCGTAACTCTTTACGGATAAAAAGTTATGGGCATCGGAGCGAAGGAGAACTAGTCACAAGCCCTACACCCTCGGTTTGCTGGCCCAGCCTTCATGTGAAGCGAAGTTGTCTTACCAAGGTGCTGTGGTTTTCGATAATAGAAATGTAGTGGATAAAGTATCTTGGCAACCCTAACCGGAGGAAAAAAAAATTGAAAAGGGGGGTACAACACGAGGACTTCCCAAGGGGTCAACCATCCTAGTACTACTCTCGACCAAGCACGCTTAACTTCGGAGTTCTGATGGGATCCGGTGCATTAGTGCTGGTATGATCGTACCTGTCATGTTGTGGGCACAATTCCTTTATGTGTTAACGGTTCACAGTCCCAGCCCAAAGGGATGGCTAATTCAAAAGGCCCAATGGGCTTAACGACCACGCATCCGTTTCAACAACCCAGCATCCTCGCAAGACGTGATATCGACGCGTTGTAGGGACCTCTAATGTCCCGCGAGTAAGGTTTTCGCCCTTTTAATAGCTCACGACGTACGATTCAAGATGGAAAAACAGAGGTAAATTAGAAAAGTGGCCCGAAACTGATGAAAACGTTCGACTTTGTTCTCCTAAAAGGGCACAGCGAGCAAGCTTGCTGCAACCGTCGTCTAGCACTCGGAGAGCTTTCCAATGGTATGCTGTGCACCGCGTAACTCCTTACGGATCAAAAGTTATGGTCACCGGAGTGACGGAGAGCTGGTCACAAGCCCTACGCCCTCGGTTTGCGTGCCCAACATCCACGTGAAGCGAAGTTTTCTTGCCCAAGGTGTCGTGGGATTCGATAATAGAAATGTTGTGGATAAAGTATCTTGGCAACCCTAACCGGTGGAAAAAAAATTAAAAAGGAGGGTGCAACACGAGGACTTCCCAGGAGGTCACCCATCCTAGTACTACTCTCACCCAAGCACCCTTAACTTCAGAGTTCTGATGGGATCTGGTGCATTAGTGCTGGTATGATCGCACCCGTCATGTTGAGGGCACAATTCCTTTATGTGTTAATGGTTCACAGTCCCAACCTAGAGAAATGGCCCATTCAGAAGGCCCAACAGGATTAACAACAACCCATCCGTTTCAACAACGCAGCATCCTCGCAAGACGTGATATCGACGCGTTGTAGGGCCCTCTAATGTCCCATGAGTAAAGTTGTCTTCCTTTTAACATCTCACGACGTACAATCCAAGACGGAAAAATCGAGATTAATAAAAAAAGTGGCTCGAAACTAATGAAAACGTTCGATTTTAGGATCCAAAAATGGGCACCGCGAGCAAGTTGGCTGCCTCCATCGTAGAGCTCTCGTAGAGCTTTGCAACGGTATGCTGTGCGACGTGTAACTCCTTACGGATCAAAAGTTATGGGAACCGGAGCGACGGAGACCTGTTCAAAAGCCCTTCGCCGTGGGTTTGCGGGCCCAGCCTCCACGTGAAGCGAAGTTGTCTTGCCCAAGGTGCCATGGGATTCGATAATAGAAATATGATGGATAAAGTATCTTGGCAACCCTAACCGGCGGAAAAAATATTGAAAAGGGGGGTGCAACACGAGGACTTCCCAGGGGGTCACCCATCCTAGTACTACTCTCGCCCAAGCACGCTTAACTACGGAGTCCTGAGGGGATCCGGTGCATTAGTGCTGGTATGATCGCACCCGTCATGTTGAGAGAACAAATCCTTTATGTGTTGACGATTCACAGTCTCAGCCTAGAGATATGGCCCATTCAAAAGGCCCAATGGGCTTAACAACAACCATCCACTTCAACAACGTAGCATCCTCGCAAGACATGATATCGACGCGTTGTAGGGCCCTCTAACGTCCCACGAGTTAGGTTGTCATCCTTTTACCAGCACATGATGTACGATCCGGGACGGAAAAACAGAGCTTAATAAGAAAACTAGACTGAAACTGATGAAAATGTTCCTTTTCGGGCTCCAAAAACGGGAACAACTGGCTGCCCCCGTCGTAGATCTCTCGGAGAGCTTTGTAATGGTAAGCTGTGCGCCTCGTAACTCTTGACCGATCAAAAGTTATGCGCACCGAATCGACGGAGACCGGGTCACAGGCCCTATGCCCTCGGTTTGCGGGCCCAGCCTCCACGTGAAGCGATGTTGTCTTGCCCAAGGTGCCATGGGATTCGATAATAAAAATATGGTGGATTAAGTATCCTGGCAACCCTAACCGGAGGAAAAAAAATTGAAAAGGGGGGTGCAACACGAGGACTTCCCAAGGGGTCACCCATCCTAGTACAACTCTCACCCAAGCACGCTTAACTTCGGAGTTCTGATGGGATCCGGTCCATTAGTGCTGGTATGATCGCACCCGTCATGTTGGGGGTAGAATTCCTTTTTGTGTTAACAGTTCACAGTCCCAGCTTGGAGAGATGGCCCATTAAAAGGGCCCAATGGGCTTAACAACATCCCTTCCGCTTCAACAGCGTAGCATCCTCGGAAGACGTGATATCGACGCGTTGTAGGGCCCTCTAATGTCCCGCGAGTAAGGTTGTCATCCTTTTTACAGCTCACGACGTACGATCCGGAACGGAAAAACATAGCTTAATAAGAAAAGTGGCCTAAAACTGATGAAAACGTTTGATTTTGGGTTCCAAAAATTGGCACAACAAGCAAGCTAGTTGCCCCTGTTGTAGATCCCACAGAGAGCTTTGCAACGGTATACTGTGTGCCGCGTAACTCCTTATGGATCAAAAGTTATGGGCACCGCAGCGACAGAGATCTGGTCATAAGCCCTACGCCCTCGGTTTGCGGGCCCAGCCTCTACGTGAAGCGAAGTTCTTTTGCCCAAGGTGCCGTGGGATTCAATAATAGAAATGTGGTGGATTAAGTATCTTGGCAACCCTAACCGGAGGAAAAGAAATTGAAAAAGGGGGTGCAACACGAGTACTTCCCAGGGGGTCACCCATCGTAGTACCACTCTCGGCCAAACACGCTTAATTTTGGAGTTCTGATGGGATCCGATGCATTAGTGCTGGTATGGTCGCACCCATCATGTTGAAGGCACAATTCCTTTATGTGTTAATTTTCACAGTCCCAGCCTGGAGAGATGGACCATTCAGAATGCCCAATGGGCTTAACAACAACCCATCCGCTTCAATAACGCAGCATCCTCGCAAGACGTGATATCGATGCATTGTAGGGACCTCTAATGTCTCGCCAGATAGGTTGTCGTCCATTTAATAGCTCACGACATACGATCCGGGAAAGAAAAACACAGCAAACTAGAAATGTGTCCAGAAACTGATGAAAACGTTCGATTTTGGGCTCCAAAGAGGGCACAGCGAGCAAGCTAGCTGCGCCCGTCGTAGAGCTCTTGAAGAGCTTTCCAACAGTATGTTGTGCGCCGCGTAACTCTTTTTGGATAAAAAGTTATGGGCACTGGAACGACGGAGACCTGGTCACAAGCCCTACGCCCTCGGTTTGCGGGCCCAGCCTCCACGCGAAGCGACGTTGTCTTGCCCAAGGTGCAGTGAGATTCAATAATAGAAATGTGGTGGATTAAGTATCTTGGCAACCCTAACCAGAGGAAAAAAAATTGAAAATGGGGGTGCAACACGACGACTTTCGAGGGGGTCACCCATCCTAGTACTACTCGCGCCCAAGCACGCTTAACTTCGGGGTTCTGATGGGATCCGGTGCATTAGTGCTGGTATGATCTCACCCGTCATGTTGAGGGCACAATTCCTTTTTTTGTTAACGGTTCACAGTCCCAGCCTAGAGAGATGGCTCATTCAGAAGTCCCAATCGGCTTAACGACAACCCATCCGCTTCAACAACCCAGCATCCTCGCAAGACGAGATATCGATTTGTTGTAGGGCACTCTACTGTCCCGCGAGTAAGGTTGTCGTCCTTTTAACAGCACACGACATACGATCCGTGACGAAAAAAGAGAGCTAAATTAGAAAAGTGGCCCGAAACTGATGAAAACGTTCGATTTTGGGCACCAAAAATGGGCACAACGAGCAAGCTGGCTGCCCCCATCATAGAGCTCTCGGAACACTTTCCAACAGTATGCTATGCACCGCGTAACTCCTTACGGATCAAAAGTTATGGGCACCGAAGCTAAGGAGACCTAGTCACAAGCCCTATGCCCTAGGTTTGCTGGCCCAGCCTCCACGTGAAGCGAAGTTGTCTTGCCCAAGGTGCCGTGGGATTCGATAATAGAAATGTGGTGGATAAAGTATCTTGGCAACCCTAACTGGAGGAAAGAAATTGAAAAGGGGGATACAACACGAGGACTTCTCAGGGGGTCACCCATCCTAGTACTACTCTCGCCCAAGCACGCTTAACTTCGGTGTTCTGATGGGATCCGGTGCATTAGTGATGGTATGGTCGCACCCGTCATGGTGAAGGCACAATTCCTTTATGCGTTAACGGTTCACAGTCCCAGCCTAGAGAGATGGCCCATTATGAAGGCCCAATGGGCTTAACAACAACCCATCCGCTTCAACAACGCACCTTCCCCGCAAGACGTGATATCGACGTGTTGTAGGGCCCTCTAATGTCCCGCGAGTAAGGTTGTCGACCTTTTAACAGCTCACGACGTACGATCCTGGACGGAAAAAATAGAGCTAAATAAGAAAAATGGCCCGAAACTGATGAAAACTTTCAATTTTGGGCTCCAAAAAAGGGCACAGCAAGCAAGCTGGCTGCCCACATCGTAGAGCTCTCGGAGAGCTTTCCAACTGTATACTGTGCGCCACGTAACTCCTTACGAATCAAAAGTTATGGGCACCGGAGCGAAGGAGACCTGGTCACAAGCCCTACGCCCTCGGTTTGCGGGCCCAGCCTCCACGTGAAGCGAAGTTGTCTTGCCCAAGGTGCCGTGGGATTCGATAATAGAAATGTGGTGGATAAAGTATCTTGGCAACCCTAACCGGAGGAAAAAAAATTGAAAAGGGGGGTACAACACAACGACTTCCCAGGGGGTCACCCATCCTAGTACTACTCTCGCCCAAGCACGCTTAACTTCAGAGTTCTGATGGGATCCGGTGCATTAGTGCTGGGATGATCGCACCCGCCATGTTAAGGGCATAATTCCTTTATGTGTTAACGGTTCACAGTCCCAGCCTAGAGAAATGGCCCATTCAGAAGGCCCAATGGGCTTAACGACAACCCATCCGCTTCAACAACCCATAATTCTCTCAATATGAGATATCGACACGTTGTAGGGCCCTCTAATTTCCCTCAAGTAAGGTTGTCGTCCTTTTAACAGCTCACGACGTACGATCATGGACGGAAAAATAGAGCTAAGTAAGAAAAGTGGCCCGAAACTGATGAAAACATTCGATTTTGGGCTCCAAAAAAGGGCACAGCAAGCATGCTGGCTACCCACATCGTAGAGCTCTCGGAGAGCTTTCCAACGGTATACTGTGCGCCACGTAACTCCGTACAAATCAAAAGTTATGGGCACCGGAGCGAAGAAGACTTGGTCACAAGCCCTACACCCTCGGTTTGTGGGCCCAGCCTCCACGTGAAACGAAGTTGTCTTACCCAAGGTGCAGTGGGATTTGATAATAGAAATGTGGTGGATAAACTATCTTGGCAACGCTAATCGGAGAAAAAAAAATTGAAAACGGGGGTGCAACACGAGGACTTCCATGGGGTCACCCATCCTGGTACTACACTCGCCCAAGCACGCTTAACTTCGGAGTTCTGTTGGGATCCGGTGCATTACTGCTGGTATGATTGCACCTATTAACGGTTCATAGTCCCAGCCTAGTGAGATGGCTCATTCAGAAGGCCCAATAGGCTTAATGACAACCCATTCACTTCAACAACCCAGCATCCTCGCAAGACGATATATCGTCGCGTTGTAGGGCCCTCTAATGTCCCTCGAGTAAGGTTGTCATCCTTTTAACAGCTCACGACGTACGTTCCGGGGCAGAAAAACAGAGCAAAAATAAGAAAACTGGCCCGAAAATGATGAAAACATTCGATTTTGGCCTCCAAAAGGGGCACATCGAGCAAGCTAGCTGCCCCCATCGTAGAGCTCTCGTAGAGCTTTCCAACGGTATGTTGTGCACCGCGTAACTCCTTACGGATCAAAGTTATGGGCACCGGAGCGAAGGAGACCTGGTCACAAGCCCTACGCCCTCGGTTTGCAGTCCCAGCCTCTACGTGAAGCGATGTTGTCTTGCCCAAGGTGCTGTGGGATTCGATAATAGAAATATGGTGGATAAAGTATCTTGGCAACCCTAACCGGAGGAAAACAAATTTAAAAGGGGGGTACAACACGAGGACTTCCCAGGGGGTCACCCATCCTAGTACTACTCTCGGCCAAGCATGCTTAACTTCGGAGTTCGGATGGGATCCGGTGCATTAGTGCGGGTATGATCGTACCCGTCTTGTTGAGGGCACAATTCCTTTATGTGTTAATGGTTCACAGTCCCAGCCTAGAGAGATGGCCCATTCAGAAGGCGCGTGGGCTTAACGACAACAAATCCACTTTAACAACCCTGCATCGTTGCAAGACGAGATATCGACGCGTTGTAGGGCCCTCTAATGTCCCGCGAGTAATGTTGTCGTCCTTTTAACAGCTAACGACGTACGATCCGGGAAGGAAAAATAGAGCTAAAAAAGAAAAGTGGCCCAAAACTGATGAAAACGTTCAATTTTGGGCTCCAAAAAAGGGCAAAGTGAGCTAGTTGGCTGCCCACGTCGTAGAGCTCTCGTAGAGCTTTTCAATGGTATGCTGGGCGCCGCGTAACTCCTTACGGATCAAAAGTTATGGGCACCGGAGCAACAGAGACCTGGTCATAAGCCTTACGCCCTCGGTTTGCGTTCACAGCCTCCACGTGAAGCGAAGTTGTCTTGCCCAAGGTGCAGTGGGATTCGATAATAGAAATGTGGTTGATAAAGTATCTTGGCAACCCTAACCGGAGGAAAAAAAATTAAAAAGGGGGGTACAACACGAGGACTTCCCAAGGGGTCACCCATCCTAGTACTACTCTCGGCCAAGCACGCTTAACTTCGGAGTACTGATGGGATCCGGTGCATTAGTGCTGGTATGATCGCACCCGTCATGTTGATGGCCCAATTCCTTTATGTGTTAACGGTTCACAGTCCCAGCCTACAAAGATAGCCCATTCAGAAGGCCCAATGGGCTTAACAACAACCCATCATCTTCAACAACGCAGCATCCTTGCAAGACGTGATGTCGACGTGTTGTAGGGCCCTCTAATGTCCCGCGAGTAAGGTTGTCGACCTTTTAACAGCTCATGACGTACGATCCTGGACTAAAAAATAGAGCTAAATATGAAAAGTGGCTCAAAACTGATGAAAACTTCCGATTTTGGGCTCCAAAAAAGGGCAAAGCAAGCAAGCTGGCTACCCACATCGTAGAGCTCTCGGAGAGCTTTCCAACGGAATACTGTGCGCCATGTAACACCTTACGAATCAAAAGTTATGGGCACCGGAGCGAAGGAGACCTGGTCACAAGCCCTACGCCCTCGGTTTGCGGGCCCAGCCTCCACGTGAAACGAAGTTGTCTTGCCCAAGGTGCAGTGGGATTTGATAATAGAAATGTGGTGGATAAAGTATCTTGGCAACCCTAACCGGAGAAAAAAAAATGGAAAACGGGGAGGGGCAACACGAGGACTTCCTAGGGGGTCACCCGTCCTAGTACTACTCTCGCCCAAGTACGTTTAACTTTGGAATTCTGATGGGATCCAGTGCATTACTTCTGGTTTGATCGCACCCGTCATGTTGAGGGCACAATTCCTTTATGTGTTAACGGTTCATAGACCCAGCCTAGATGGATGGCCCATTCAGAATGCCCAATGGGCTTAACGACAACTCTTCCACTTCAACAACCCAGCATCCTCGCAAGACGAGATATCGACGCGTTGTAGGGCCCTCTAATTTCCCACGAGTAAGGTTGTCGTCCCTTTAACAGCTCACAACGTACGATCCGTGATGGAAAAATAGAGCTAAATCAGAAAAGTGGCTCGAAATTGATGAAAACGTTCGATTTTGGGTTCCAAAAATGGGCAGAACGAGCAAGCTTGCTGCCCCCATCGTAGAGCTCTCGGAGCACTTTCCAACAGTATGTCATGCGTAGCGTAACTCCTTACGGATCAAAAGTTATGGGCACCGAAGCTAAGGAGACCTAGTCACAAGCCCTATGCCCTCGGTTTGCGGGCCCAGCCTCCACGTGAAGCGAAGTTGTCTTGCCCAAGGTGCCGTGGGATTCGATAATTGAAATGTGGTGGATAAAATACCTTGGCAACCCTAACCGGAGGAAAGAATATTGAAAAGGGGGATGCAACACGAGGACATCCCAGGGGGTCACCCATCCTAGGACAACTCTCGCCTAAGCACGCTTAACTTCGGAGTTCTGATGGGATCCGGTGCATTAGTGCTGGTATGATCGCACCCGTCATGTTAAGGGCACAATTCCTTTATGTGTTAACGGTTCACAGTCCAAGCCTAGGGAGATGGCCCATTCTGAAGGCCCAATGGGCTTAACAACAACCCATTCGCTTCAACAACGCAGCATCCTCGCAAGATGTGATATCGACGCGTTGTAGGGACCTCTAATGTCCCGCGATTAAGGTCATCGTCCTTTTAACAGTTCACAACGTACGATCCGCGACGGAAAAACAGAGCAAAATTAGAAAAGTGCACCGAAATTGATGAAGAAGTTCTATTTTGGGCTCAAAAAAGGGCACACCAAGCAAGCTAGCTGCGCCAGTCGTAGAGCTCTCGAAGAGCTTTCCAATGCTATGTTGTGCGCCGCGTAACTCTTTACGGATAAAAAGTTATGGGCACCGGAACGACGGAGACCTGGTCATAAGTCCTACGCCCTCGATTTGCGGGCCCAGCCTCCTCCTGAAGCGACGTTGTCTTGCCCAAGGTGTAGTGAGATTCAATAATAGAAATGTAGTGGATTAAGTATCTGGGCAACCCTAACCAGAGGAAAAAAAAATGAAAAGGAGGGTTTAACACGAGGACTTTCTAGGGGGTCACCCATCCTAGTACTACTGGCGCCCAAGCACGCTTAACTTCGGAGTTCTGATGGGATCCGGTGCATTAGTGCTGGTATGATTGCACCCGTCATGTTGAGGGAACAATTCCTTTTCTTGTTAACGGTACACAGTCCCAGCGTAGAGAGATGGCCCATTCAGAAGTCCCAATGGGCTTAACGACGACCCATCCGCTTCAACAACCGAGCATCCTCGCAAGACGTGATATCAACACGTTGTAAGGCCCTCTAATGTCCCGCTAGTAAGGTTGTCATCCTTTTAACAGCTCACGACGTACGATACGGGACGGAAAAACAGAGCAAAATCAGAAAAGTGGACCGAAACAGATGAAAAAGTTAGATTTTGGACCCCAAAACGGGCAAAGCGAGCAAGCTAGCTTCCCCCATCGTATAGCTCTCGAAGAGCTTTCCAAGGGTATACTGTGTGCCGTGTAACTCTTTACGGATAAAAAGTTATGGGCACCGGAGCGACGGAGACCTGGTCACAAGCCCTACGCCCTCGGTTTACGGGCCCAGCCTCCAAATGAAGCGAAGTTGTCTTGGCCAAGGTTCCGTGAGATTCAATAACAGAAATGTGGTGGATAAAGTATCTTGGCAACCCTAACCGGAGGAAGAAAAATTGAAAAAGGGGATGCAACACGAGGACTTCCTAGGGGGTCACCCATCCTAGTACTACTCTCGCCCAAGCATGCTTAACTTCGGAGTTCTGATGGGATCCGGTGCATTAGTACTGGTTTCATCGCACCCGTCATGTTGAGGGCACAATTCCTTTATGTGTTAACGGATCACAGTCCCAGCCTAGATTGATGGCCCATTCAGAAAGCCCAATGGGCTAAACGATAACCCATCCGCTTTAACAACACAGCATCCTCGCAAGACGAGATATCGACGAGTTGTAGGGCCCTCTAATGTCACGCGAGTAAGTTTGTCGTCCTTTTAACAGCTCATGACGTACGGTACGGGACGGAAAAACATAGCAAAAGCAAAAAAGTGGCCCAAAACTGATGAAAACATTCGATTTCGGGCTCTAAAAAAGGCACAACGAGCAAGAGAGCTTGCCCCGTCGTAGAGCTCTTGAAGTGCTTTCCAACGGTATGATGTGCGCCGCTTAACTCCTTACGGATCAAAAGTTATGGGCACTGGAGTGACAGAGACCTAGTCACAGCCCCTATGCCTTCGGTTTGCGGGCCCAGCCTCCACGTGAAGCGAAGTCGTCTTGCCCAAGGTAACGTGGGATTCGATAATAGAAATGTTGTGGATAAAGTATCGTGGCAACCCTAACCGGCAGAAAAAAAATTGAAAAGGGCGGTGCAACACGAGGACTTCCCAGGGGGTCACCCATCCTAGTACCACTCTCGCCCGAGCACGCTTAACTTCGGAGTTCTGATGGGATCCGGTGCATTAGTGCTGGTTTGGTCGCACCCGTCATGTTGATGGCACAATTCCTTTATGTGTTAACGGTTCACAGTTCCAGCCTAGAGAGATGGCCCATTCAGAAGGCCCAATGGGTTTAACAACAACCCATCCGCTTCAACAACACTGCATCCTCGCAAGACGTGATATCGACGCATTGTAGGGACCTCTAATGTTTTGCGAGTAAGGTTGTCATCCTTTTAACAGCTCACGACGTACGATCCGGGACGAAAAAACATAGCAAAATCAGAAAAGTAGCCCGAAACTGATGAAAACGTTCAATTTTGGTTCCCAAAAAAGGCACAGCGAGCAAGCTTCCTGGCCCCATTATAAAGCTCTCGAAGAGCTTTCCAACGTTATGCTGTGCGCCGCGTAACTCCTTACGGATGAAAAGTTATGGGCACCGGAGCGACGGAGACCTGGTCACAAGTCCTACGCCCTTGGTTTGCTGGCCGAACCTCCACGTGAAGCGAAGTTGTCATACCCAAGGTGCCATGGGATTCGATAATAGAAATGTGGTGGATAAAGTATCTGGGCAACCCTAACCGTAGGAAAAAAAATTGAAAATGTGGGTAAAACACGAGGACTTCCCAGGGGGTCATCCATCCTAGTACTACTCTCACCCAAGCACGCTTAACTTCAGAGTTCTGATGGGATCCGGTGCATTAGTGCTGGTATGATTGCACCCGTCATGTTGAGGGCACAATTCCTTTATGTGTTAATGGTTCAGAGTCCCAGCCTATAGAGATAGGCCATTCAGAAGGCCCAATGGGCTTAACGACAACCCATCCGCTTCAACAACCTAGCATCCTCGCAAGACAAGATATCGACGCGTTGTAGGGCCCTCTAATGTCCCGCGAGTAAGGTTGTCCTCCTTTTAACAGCTCACGACGTACGATACGGGATGAAAAAATAGAGCAATACTAGAAAAGTGGCCCGAAACTGATGAAAACGTTCAATTTTGGTCTCCAAATAGGGCACAACAAGCGAGCTAGCTACACCCGTCGTAGAGCTCTCGAAAAGCTTTTCAACGGTATGGTGTGCGCCGTGTAACTCCTTACGGATCAAAAGTTATGGGCACCGGAGCGACGGAGACCTGGTCACAAGCCTTACGCCCTCGGTTTGCGTTCCCAACTTCCACGTGAAGCGAAGTTGTCTTGCCCAAGGGGCAGCGGGATTCGATAAAAGAAATGTGGTTGATAAAGTATCTTGGCAACCCTAACCGGAGGAAAAAAAATTGAAAAGGGGGGTACAACACAAGGACTTCCCAGCAGGTCACCCATCATAGTACTACTCTCGGCCAAGCACGCTTAACTTCAGAGTTCTGATGGGATCCGGTGCATTAGTGCTGGTATGATCGCACCCGTCATGTTAAGGGCACAATTCCTTTATGTGTTAACGGTTCACAGTGCCAGCCTAGAGAAATGGCCCATTCAGAAGGCCCAATGGGCTTAACGACAACCCATCCGCTTCAAGAACCCAGCATTCTCTCAATATGAGATATCGACGCGTTGTAGGGCCCTCTAATTTCTCACGAGTAAGGTTGTCGTCCTTTTAACAGCTCACGACGTACGATCATGGACGGAAAAACAGAGCTAAGTAAGAAAAATGGCCCGAAACTGATGAAAACTTTCGATTTTGGGCTCCAAAATAGGGCGCAGCGAGCAACCTGGCGGCCCACATCGTAGAGCTCTCGGAGAGCTTTCCAACGGTATACTGTGCGCAACGTAACTCCGTACAAATCAAAAGTTATGGGCACCGGAGCGAAGAAGACTTGGTCACAAGCCCTACACCCTCGGTTTACGGGCCCAGCCTCCAAATGAAGCGAAGTTGTCTTGGCCAAGGTGCCGTGAGATTCAATAACAGAAATGTGGTGGATAAAGTATCTTGGCAACCCAAACTGGAGAAAAAAAAATTGATAAGGGGGGTGCAACACGAGGACTTCCTAGGGGGTCACCCATCCTAGTACTACTCTCGCCCAAGCACGCTTAACTTCGGAGTTCTGATGGGATCCGGTGCATTAATGCTAGTATGATCGCACCCATTAACGGTTCACAGTCCCAACCTAGAGAGATGGCCCATTTTGAAGGCCCAATGGGCTTAACGACAACCCATCCGCTTCAACAACACAGCATCCTCGCAAGACGAGATATCGACGCGTTGTAGGGCCCTCTAATGTCCCACAAGTAAGGTTGTCGTCATTTTAACAGCTCACGATGTACGATACGGGACGGAAAAACAGAGCAAAATCAGAAAAGTGGACCGAAACTAATGAAAACGTTCGATTTTGGGCTCCAAAAAGGGCACAGCGAGCTAGCTGGCTGCCCACGTCGTAGAGCTCTCGTAGAGCTTTCCAACGGTATGCTGTGCGCCGCGTAACTCCTTACGGATCAAAGTTATGGGCACCGGAGCGAAGGAGACCTAGTCACAAGCCCTACGCCCTCGGTTTGCAGGCCCAGCCTCGACGTGAAGCGAAGTTGTCTTGCCCAAGGTGCAGTGGGATTCGATAATAGAAATATGGTGGATAAAGTATCTTGGCAACCCTAACAGGAGGAAAAAAAATTGAAAAGGGGGGTACAACACGAGGACTTCCCAGGGGGTCACCCATCCTAGTACTACTCTCGGCCAAGCACGCTTAACTTCGGAGTTCGGATGGGATCCGGTGCATTAGTGCGGGTTTGATCGCACCCGTCTTGTTGAGGGCACAATTCCTTTATGTGTTAACGGTTCACAGTCCCAGCCTTGAGAGATGGCCCATTCAGATGGCGCGTGGGCTTAACGACAACACATCCGCTTTAACAACCCTGCATCCTTGCAAGACGAGATATCGACGCGTTGTAGGGCCCTCTAATGTTCCGCGAGTAAGGTTGTCATCCTTTTAACAGCTAACGACGTACGATCCGAGAACGAAAAATAGAGCTAAAAAAGAAAAGTGGCCCAAAACTGATGAAAACGTTCAATTTTGGGCTCCAAAAAAGTGCACATCGAGCTAGCTGGCTGCCCACATCGTAGAGCTCTCGTAGAGCTTTCCAATGGTATGCTGTGCGCCGCGTAACTCCTTACAGATAAAAATTTATGGGCGCCGGAGCAACAAAGAGCTGGTCATAAGCCCTACGCCCTCGGTTTGCGTTCCCAGCCTCCACGTGAAGCGAAGTTGTCTTGCCCAAGGTGCAGTGGGATTCGATAATAGAAATGTGGTTGATAAAGTATCTTGGCAACCCTAACCGGAGGAAAAAAAAATTAAAAAGGGGGGTACAACACGAGGACTTCCCAAGGGGTCACCCATCCTAGTACTACTTTCGGCCAAGCACGCTTAACTTCGGAGTTCTGATGGGATCCGGTGCATTACTGCTGGTATGATCGCACCCGTCATGTTGATGGCCCAATTCCTTTATGTGTTAACGGTTCACAGTCCCAGCCTACAAAGATGGCCCATTCAAAAGGCCCAATGGGCTTAACAACAATCCATCTGCTTCAACAACGCAGCATCCTCGCAAGACGTGATATCGACGTGTTGTAGGGCCCTCTAATGTCCCGCGAGTAAGGTTGTCGACCTTTTAACAGCTCACGACGTACGATCCTGGACCATAAAACATAGCTAAATATGAATAGTGGCTCAAAACTAATGAAAACTTTTGATTTTGGGCTCCAAAAAAGGGCAAAGCAAGCAAGCTGGCTACCTACATCGTAGAGCTCTCAGAGAGCTTTCCAACGGTATACTGTGCGCCACGTAACTCCTTACGAATCAAAAGTTATGGGCACCGAAGCGAAGGAGACCTGGTCACAAGCCCTACGCCCTCGGTTTGCGGGCCCAGCCTCCACGTGAAACGAAGTTGTCTTGCCCAAGGTGCAGTGGGATTTGATAATAGAAATGTGGTGGATAAAGTATCTTGGCAACCCTAACCGGAGAAAAAAAGATTGAAAAGGGGGGTGCAACACGAGGACATCCCAGGGGGTCACCCATCCTAGTACTAGTCTTGCCCAAGCACGCTTAACTTCGAAGTTCTGATGGGATCCGGTGCATTAGTGCTGGTATGATCGCACCGGTCATGTTGAGGGCACAATTCCTTTATGTGTTAACGGTTCATAGACCCAGCCTAGATGGATGGCACATTAAGAAAGCCCAATGGGCTTAACGACAACCCATTCGCTTCAACAACCCAGCATCCTCGCAAGACATGATATCGATGCGTTGTAGGTCCCTCTACTGTCCCGCGAGTAAGGTTGTCGTCCTTATAACAGCACACGACATACGATCCGTGACGGAAAAATAGAGATAAATTAGAAAAGTGGCCCGAAACTGATGAAAACGTTCGATTTTGAGCTCCAAAAATGGGCACAACGAGCAAGCTGGCTGCCCCCATCGTAGAGCTCTCGGAGAACTTTCCAACAGTAAGATGTGCGCCGCGTAACTCCTTACGGATCAAAAGTTATGGGCACCGAAGCTAAGGAGACCTAGTCACAAGCCCTATGCCCTCGGTTTGCTGGCCCAGCCTCCACGTGAAGCAAAGTTATCTTGCCCAAGGTGCCGTCGGATTTGATAATAGAAATGTGGTGGATAAAGTATCTTGGCAACCCTAACCGGAGGAAAGAAATTGAAAAGGGGGATACAACACGAGGACATCCCAGGGGGTCACCCATCCTAGTACTACTCTCGCCCAAGCACGCTTAACTTCGGTGTTCTGATGGGATCCGGTGCATTAGTGCTGGTATGGTCGCACCCGTCATGTTGAAGGCACAATTTCTTTATGCGTTAACGGTTCACAGTCCCAGCCTAGAGAGATGGCCCATTCTGAAGGCCCAATGGGCTTAACAACAACCCATCCGCTTCAAGAACAAAGCATCCTCGCAAGACGTGATATCGACGCATTGTAGGGACCTCTAATGTCCAGCGAGTAAGGTCATCTTCCTTTTAACAGCTCACAACGTACGATTCGGGACGGAAAAATAGAGCAAAATTATAAAAGTGGACCGAAACTAATGAAGACGTTCTATTCTGGGCTCCAAAAAGGGCACACCGAGCAAGCTAGCTGCGCCTGTCGTAGAGCTCTCGAAGAGCTTTCCAATGCTATGTTGTGTGCCGTGTAACTCTTTACGGATAAAAAGTTATGGGCACCGGAACGACGAAGACCTGGTCACAAGTCCTACGCCCTCGATTTGCGGGCCCAGCTTCCACGTGAAGCGACGTTGTCTTGCCCAAGGTGTAGTGAGATTCGATAATAGAAATGTAGTGGATTAAGTATCTTGGCAACCCTAACCAGAGGAAAAAAAATTGAAAAGGAGGGTTTAACACGAGGACTTTCTTGGGGGTCACCCATCCTAGTACTACTCGCGCCCAAGCACGCTTAACTTCAGAGTTCTGATGCGATCCGGTGCATTAGTGCTGGTATGATTGCACCCATCATGTTGAGGGCACAATTCCTTTTTTTTTGTTAACGGTTCACAGTCCCAGCGTAGAGAGATGGCCCATTCAGAAGTCCCAATGGGCTTAACGACAACCCATCCGCTTCAACAACCCAGCATCCTCGCAAGACGTGATATCGACACGTTGTAAGGCCCTCTAATGTCCCGCTAGTAAGGTTTTCATCCTTTTAACAGCTCACGACGTACGATACGGGACGGAAAAACAGGGCAAAATCAGAAAAGTGGACCGAAACTGATGAAAAAGTTAGATTTTGGACCCCAAAAAGGGCAAAGCGAGCAAGCTAGCTTCCCCCATCGTATAGCTCTCAAAATGATTTCCAAGGGTATACTGTGTGCCGTGTAACTCTTTACGGATCAAAAGTTATGGGCACCGGAGTGACGGAGACCTGGTCACAAGCCCTACGCCCTCAGTTTGCGGGCCCAGCCTCCACGTGAAGCGAAGTTGTCTTGCCCAAGGTGCCGTGGGATTCGATAATAGAAATGTGGTGGATAAAGTATCTTGGCAACCCTAACCGGAGGAAAAAAAATTGAAAAGGAGGATGCAACACGAGGACTTCCCAGGGGGTCACCCATCCTGGCACTACTCTCGCCCAAGCACGCTTAACTTCAGAGTTCTAATGGGATCCGGTGCATTAGTACTGGTATGATCGCACCCGTCATGTTGAGGGCACAATTCATTTATGTGTTAATGGATTACAATCCCAGCATAGATAGATGGCCCATTCAGAAAGCCCAATGGGCTTAACGACAACCCATCCGCTTCAACAACCCAGCATCCTCGCAAGACGAGATATCGACGTGTTGTAGGGCCATCTAATGTCACGCGAGTAAGGTTGTCGTCCTTTTAACAGCTCATGACGTACGGTACGAGACGGAAAAACAGAGCAAAAGTAGAATAGTGGCCCAAAATTGATAAAAACATTCGATTTTGGGCTCTAAAAAAGGCACAATGAGCAAGCAAGCTTGCCCAGTCGTAGAGCTCTCGAAGAGCTTTCCAACGGTATGCTGTGCGCCTCGTAACTCCTTACGGATCAAAAGTTATGGGCACTTGAGTGACAGAGACCTAATCACAGCGCCTATGCCTTCGGTTTACGGGCCCAGCCTCCACGTGAAGCGAAGTTGTCTTGCCTAAGGTAACGTGGGATTCGATAATAGAAATGTTGTGGATAAAGTATCGTGGCAACCCTAACCGGCGGAAAAAAAATTGAAAAGGGGGGTGCAACACGAGGACTTCCCAGGGGGTCACCCATCCTAGTACCACTCCCGCCCGAGCACGCTTAACTTCGGAGTTCTGATGGGATCCGGTGCATTAGTGCTGGTTTGGTCGCACACGTCATGTTGAAGGCACAATTCCTTTATGTGTTAACGGTTCACAGTTCCAGCCTAGAGAGATGGCCAATTCAGAAGGCCCAATGGGTTTAACAACAACGCATCCGCTTCAACAACGCAGCATCCTCGCAAGACGTGATATCGATGCATTGTAGGGACCTCTAATGTCTTGCGAGTAAGGTTGTCATCCATTTAACAGCTCACGACGTACGATCCGGGATGAAAAAACATAACTAATTTAGTAAAGTGGCCCGAAACCGATGAAAACGTTCGATTTTGGGTTCCAAAAAGGGCACAGCGAGCAAGCTGGCTGCCCCCGTCATAAAGCTCTCGAAGTGCTTTCCAACGGTATGCTGTGCGCCGCGTAACTCCTTACGAATGAAAAGTTATGGGCACCGGAGCGACGGAGACCTGGTCACAAGCCCTACACCCTTGGTTTGCTGGCCGAACCTCCATGTGAAGCTAAGTTGTCTTGGCCAAGGTGCCGTGGGATTCGATAATGGAAATTTGGTGGATAAAGTATCTTGGCAACGCTAACCGTAGGAAAAAAAATTGAAAAGGGAGTGCAACACGAGGACTTCCTAGGGAGTCACCCATCCTAGTACTATTCTCGCCCAAGCACGCTTAATTACGGAGTTCTGATGGGATCCGGTGCATTAGTGCTGGTATGATCGCGTCCGTCATGTTGAGGGCACAATTCCTTTATGTGTTAACGGATCCCAGACCCAGCCTTGAGAGATGGCCCATTCAGAAGGCCCAATGGGCTTAACGACAACCCATCCGCTTCAACAACCCAGCATCCTGGCAAGGCGAGATATCGACGCGTTGTAGGGCCCTCCAATTTCCCGCGTGTATGGTTGTCATCCTTTTAACAGCTCACGACGTACGATCAGGGACGAAAAAATAGAGCAAAAATCAGAAAAGTGGCCCGAAACTGATGAAAATGTTTGATTTCGGGCTCCAAAAAGGGCAAAGCAAGCAAGCTGGCTGCACCAATCGTAGAGCTCTCAGAGAGCTTTCCAACGGTATGCTGTGCGCCACGTAACTCCATGCGGATCAAAAGTTATGGGCACCGGAGCGAAGGAGACCTGGTCACTAGCCCTACACCCTCGGTTTACTGGCCCAGCCTCCACGTGAAGCGAAGTTGTCTTGCCCAAGGTGCAGTGGGATTCAATAATAGAAATGTGGTTGATAAAGTATCTTGGTAACCCTAACCGGAGGAAAAAAAAATAAAAAGTAGGGAGCAACACGAGGACTTCCCAAGGGGTCACCTATCCTAGTACTACTCTCGGCCAAGCACGCTTAACTTCGGAGTTCTGATGGGATCCGGTGCATTAGTGCTGGTATGATAGCACCCGTCATGTTGATGGCCCAATTCCTTTATGTGTTAACGGTTCACAGTCCCAGCCTACAAAGATGGCCCATTCAGAAGGCCCAATGGGTTTAACAACAACCCATCCGCTTCAACAATGCAGCATCCTCGCAAGACGTGATAACGACGTGTTGTAGGGCCCTCTAATGTCCCACGAGTAAGGTTGTCGACCTTTTAACAGCTCACGACGTACGATCCTGGACGGAAAAATAGAGCTAAATAAGAAAAATGGCCCGAAACTGAAGAAAACTTTCGATTTTGGGCCCCAAAAAAGTGTGCAGCGAGCAACCTGGCTGCCCACATCGTAGGGCTCTCGGAGAGCTTTCCAACAGTATACTGTGCACCACGTAACTCCGTACAAATCAAAAGTTATGGGCACCGGGGCGAAGAAGACTTGGTCACAAGCCCTACGCCCTCGGTTTGCGGGTCCAGCTTCCACGTGAAACGAAGTTGTCTTGCCCAAGGTGCAGTGGGATTTGATAATAGAAATGTTGTGGATAAAGTATCTTCGCAACCCTAACCGGAGAAAAAAAAATTGAAAAAGGGGGTGCAACACGAGGACTTCCCATGGGGTCACCCATTCTAGTACTACTCTCGCCCAAGCACGCTTAATTTCGGAGTTTTGATGGGATCCGGTGCATTACTGCTGGTATGATCGCACCCATTAACGGTTCACAGTCCCAACCTAGAGAAATGGCCCATTCAGAAGGCCCAATGGGCTTAACGATAACCCATCCGCTTTAACAACCCAGCATCCTCGCAAGCCGAGATATCGACGCGTTGTAGGGCCCTCTAATGTCCCGCGAGTAAGGTTGTCGTCCTTTTAACAGCTCACGACGCACGATACGGGATGGAAAAACTGAGCAAAATTAGAAAAGTGGACCGAAACTGATGAAAACGTTCGATTTTGGGCTCCAAAAAGGGCACAGCGAGCTAGCTGGCTGCCCACGTCGTAGAGCTCTCGTAGAGCTTTCCAACGGTATGTTGTGCGCCGCGTAACTCCTTACGGATCAAAGTTATGGGCACCGGAGCGAAGGAGACCTGGTCACAAGTCCTACGCCCTCGGTTTGTAGGCCCAGCCTCGACGTGAAGCGAAGTTGTCTTGCCCAAGGTGCAGTGGGATTTGATAATAGAAATATGGTGGATAAAGTATCTTGGCAACCCTAACCGGAGGAAAAAAAATTGAAAAGGGGGGTACAACACGAGGACTTCCCAGGGGGTCACCCATCCTAGTACTACTCTCGGCCAAGCACGCTTAACTTCAGAGTTCGGATGGGATCTGGTGCATTAGTGCGGGTATGATCGCACCCGTCTTGTTGAGGGCACAATTCCTTTATGTGTTAACGGTTCACAGTCCCAGCCTAGAGAGATGGCCCATTCAGAAGGCGCGTGGGCTTAACGACAGCACATCCGCTTTAACAACCCTGCATCCTGGCAAGACAAGATATCGACGCATTGTAGGACCCTCTAATGTCCCGCGAGTAAGGTTGTCGTCCTTTTAACAGCTAACGACATACGATCCGGGAAGGAAAAATAGAGCTAAAAAAGAAAAGTGGCCCAAAACTGATGAAAACGTTCAATTTTGGGCTCCAAATAAGGGAACAACGAGCTAGTTGGCTGCCCACGTCGTAGAGCTCTCGTAGAGCTTTCCAACGGTATGCTATGCGCTTCGTAACTCCTTACGGATCAAAATTTTTGGGCACCGGAGCGACAAAGACCTGGTCATAAGCCCTACGCCCTCGGTTTGCGTTCCCAGCCTCCACGTGAAGCGAAATTGTCTTGCCCAAGGTGCAGTGGGATTCGATAATAGAAATGTGGTTGATAAAGTATCTTGGCAACCCTAACCGGCGGAAAAAAAATTAAAAAGGGGGGTGCAACATGAGGACTTCCCAAGGGGTCACCCATCCTAGTACTACTCTCGGCCAAGCACGCTTAACTTCGGAGTTCTGATGGGATCCGGTGCATTAGTGCGAGTATGATCGCACCCGTCATTTCGATGGCCCAATTCCTTTATGTGTTAACGGTTCACAGTCCCAGCCTACAGAGATGGCCCAATCAGAAGGCCTAATGGGCTTGACATCAACCCATCCGCTTCAACAACGCAGCATCCTCGCAAGACGTGATATCAACGTGTTGTAGGGCCCTCTACTGTCCCGCGAGCAAGGTTGTCGACCTTTTAACAGCTCACGACGTACGATCCTAGACCGAAAAACAAAGCTAAATATGAAAAGTGGCCCAAAACTGATGAAAACTTTCAATTTTGGGCTCCAAAAAAGGGTACAGCAAGCAAGCTGGCTACCCACATCGTAGAGCTCTCGGAGAGCTTTCCAACGGTATATTGTACGCCATGTAACTCCTTACGAATCATAAGTTATGGGCACTGGAGCGAAGGAGACCTGGTCACAAGCCCTACGCCCTCAGTTTGCGGGCCCAGCCTCCACGTGAAACGAAGTTGTCTTGCCCAAGGTGCCGTGGGATTCGGTAATAGAAATGGGATGGATAAAGCATCTTGGTAAGCCTAACCGGGGTAAAAAAAATTGCAAAGGGGGGTGCAACACAAGGACTTCCCAAGGGGTCACCCATCCTAGTACTACTCTAGGCCAAGCAAGCTTAACTTCGGAGTCCTGATCGGATTCGATGCATTAGTGCTGGTATGATCGCACCCGTCATGTTAAGGGCACAATTCCTTTATGTGTTAACGGTTCACTGTCCCAGCCTAGAGAAATGGCCCATTCAGAAGGCACAATGGGCTTAACGACAACCCATCCGCTTCAACAACCCAGCATCATCGCAAGATGAGATATCTATGCGTTGTAGGGCCCTCTAATTTCCCGCGAGTAAGGTTGTCATCCTTTTAACAGCTCATGACGTACGATCCTGGACGGAAAAATAGAGCTAAGTAAGAAAAGTGGCCCGAAACTGATGAAAACTTTCGATTTTGGGCTCCAGAAAAGCGCACAGCGAGTAACCTGGCTGCCCACATCGTAGAGCTCTCGGAGATCTGTCCAACGTTATACTGTGCGCCATGTAACTCCTTACAAAACAAAAGTTATGGGCACCGGAACGAAGGAGACTTGGTCACAAGCCTTACGCCCTCGGTTGGCGAGCCCAGCCTCCACGTGAAATGAAGTTGCCTTGCCCAAGGTGCAGTGGGATTTGATAATAGAAATTTGATGGATAAAGTATCTTGGCAACCCTAACCGGAGAAAAAAAAATTGAAAAGGGGGATGCAACGCGAGGACTTCCCATGGGGTCACTTATCCTAGTACTACTCTCGCCCAAGCACAGTTAACTTCGGAGTTCTGATGGGATCCAGTGCATTAGTACTGCTATGATCGCACCCGTTAACGGTTCAAAGTCCCAGCCTAGAGAGATGGCCCATTCAGAAGGCCCAATGGGCTTAACGACAACCCATCTGCTTCAACAACCCAGCATCCTCACAAGATGAGATGTCGACTCATTGTAGGGCCCTCTAATGTGCCACGAGTAAGGTTGTCGTCGTTTTAAAAACTCACGACGTACGATACGGGACGGAAAAACAGAGCAATAGTAGAAAAGTTGCCCGAAACTGATGAAAATGTTCGATTTTGGGCTCCAAAAAGGGCACAGCGAGCTAGCTGGCTGCCCACGTCGTAGAGCTCTTGTAGAGCTTTCCAACGGTATGCTGTGCGTTGTGTAACTCCTTACGGATCAAAGTTATGGGCACCGGAGCAAAGGAGACCTGGTCACAAGCCCTATGCCCTCGGTTTGCTGGCCTAGCCTCGACGTGAAGCGAAGTTGTCTTGCCCAAGGTACAGTGGGATTCGATAATAGAAATATGGTGGATAAGGTATCTTGCCAAACCTAACGGGAGGAAAAAAAATTGAAAAGGGGGGGGCAAACGAGGAATTCCTAGGGGTTCACCCATCCTAGTACTACCCTCGCCCAAGCACGCTTAACTTCAGAGTTCTTATGGGATCCGGTGCATTAGTGCTGGTATGATCGCACCCATCATGTTGAGGGCACAATTCCTTTATGTGTTAATGGTTCACAGTCCCAGTCCAGAGAGATGGTCCATTCAGAAGGCCCAATGGGCTTAACGACAACCCATCCGCTTCAATAACCCAGCATCCTCGCAAGACTAGATATCGACGCGTTGTGGGGCCCTCTAATGCCCCGTGAGCAAGGTTGTCGTCCTTTTAATAGCTCACGACGTACGATCCGGGACGGAAAAACAAAGCTAAAAAATAACATTGAACCGAAACTGATGAAAACGTTCGATTTAGGGCTCCAAAGAAGGACAAGGCAAGCTAGCTGGCTGCCTACGTCATAGAGCTCTCGGAGAGCTTTCCAACGGTAGGCTGTGCATCGCCTAACTCCTTACCAATCAAAAGTTATGGGTACCGGAGCGATGGAGACCTGGTCACAGGTCCTACGCCCTCGGTTTGCTGGCCTAGCCTCCATGTGAAGCGAAGTTGTCTTGCCCAAGGTGCCGTGGGATTCGATATTAAAAATGTGGTGGATAAAGTATCTTGGCAACCTTAACCGGAGCAAAAAAAATTGAAAAGGGGGGTGCAACACGAGGACTTCCCAGGGGGTCACCCATCCAAGTACTACTCTCGCCCGAGCACGCTTAACTTCGTAGTTGTTATGGGATCTGGTGCATTAGTGATGGTATGATCGCACCCGTCGAGTTGGTGGCCCAATTCCTTTATGTGTTAACGGTTCACAGTCCCAGCCTAGAGAGATAGCCCATTCAGAAGGCCCAATGGGTTTAACGACAACCCATCTGCTTCAACAACCCAGCATCCTCGCAAGACGAGATATCGACGCATTGTAGGGCCCTCTAATGTCTCCCGAGTATGGTTGTCGTCCTTTTAACAGCTCACGACGTACGATACGGGATGGAAAAACAGAGCAAAACTAGAAAAGTGGGCTGAAACTGATGAAAACGTTCTATTTTGAGCTCCAAAAAGGGCACAGCGAGTGAGCTCGCTGCCCCCATCGTAGAGCTCTTGAAGTGCTTTCCAACGGTATTCTGTGCGCCGCGTAACTCCTTACGGATCAAAAGTTATGGGCACCGGAGCGACAGAGACTTGGTCACAAGCCCTACGCCCTCGGTTTGCAGGCCCAGCCTCCAAGTGAAGCGAAGTTGTCTTGCCCAAGGTGCTGTGGGATTCGATAATAGAAATGAGTTCGATAAAGTATCTTAGCAACCTTAACCGGAGGAAAAAAAATTGAAAAGGGGGGGCAACACGAGGAATTCCTAGGGGTTCACCCATCCTTGTACTACTCTCGCCCAAACACGCTTAACTTCGGAGTTCTGATGGGATCCGGAGCATTAGTGCTGGTATGATCGCACCCGTCATGTTGATGGCCCAATTCCTTTATGTGTTAACGGTTCATTGTCCCAGCTTAGAGAGATAGCCCATTCAGAGGGCCCAATGGGCTTAAAGACAACCCATCCGCTTCAACAACCCAGCATCCTCGCAAGACGAGATATCGACGGGTTGTAGGGCCCTCTAATGTCCCGCGAGTAAGGTTGTCGTCCGTTTAACAGCTCATAACGTACGATCCGGGATGGAAAAAAAGAGCAAAAATTAGAAAAGTGGCCCGAAATTGATGAAAATATTCAATTTTGGCCTCCAAAAAGGACACAGCGAGCAAGCTAGCTACCCCCGTCGTAGAGCTCTCGAAGTACTTTCCAACGGTATACTGTGTGCTGCGTAACTCCTTACGGATCAAAAGTTATGGGCATCGGAGCGACGGAGACCTGGTCACAAGCCCTACACCCTCGGTTTGCGGGCCCAGCCTCCAAGTGAAGCGAAGTTGTCTTGCCCAAGGTGTCGTGGGATTCGATAATACAAATGTGGTGGAAAAAGTATCTTGGCAACCCTAACTGGAGCAAAAAAAATTGAAAAAGGGGGTGCAACATGAGGACTTCCCAGGGGGTCGCCCATCCTAGTACTACTCTCGCCCAAGCACGCTTAACTTTGGAGTTCTAATGGGATCCGGTGCATTTGTGCTGGTATGATCGCACCTGTCATGTACATGGTCCAATTCCTTTATGTGTTAACGGTCCATAGTCCCAGCCTAGAGAGATAGCCCATTCAGAAGGCCCAAAGGGCTTAATGACAACCCATCTGCTTCAACAACGCATCATCCTCGCAAGATGTGATATCGACGCGTTGTAGGGCCCTCTAATGTCCCGCGAGTAAGGTTGTCGTCCTTTTAACAACTCACGGCGTACGATCCGGGACAGAAAAACAAAGCAAAATCAAAAAAGTGGCCCGAAACTGATGAAAACGTTCGATTTTGGGCTCCAAAAAGGGCACAGCAAGAAAACTTGCTACCCCCATCGTAGAGTTCTCGAAGAGCTTTCCAAGGGTATGCTGTGCGCCGCGTAACTCCTTATGGATCAAAAGTTATGGGCACCGGAGAGACGGAGACCTGGTCACAAGCCCTAAGCCCTCGGTTTGCGGGACCAGCCTCCGCGTGAAGCAAAATTGTCTTGCCCAAGGTGCCGTGGGATTCGATAATAGAAATGTGGTGGATAAAGTATCTTGGCAACCTTAACCGGGGCAAAAAAATTGAAAAGGGGGGTGCAACACAAGGACTTCCGAGGGGGTTACCCTTCCTAGTACTACTCTCGGCCAAGCACTCCTAACTTCGGAGTTCTGATGGGATCCGGTGCATTAGTGCTGGTATGATCGCACCCGACATGTTGAGGGCACAATTCCTTTATGTGTTAACGGTTCACAGGCTCAGCCTTGAGAGATGGCCCATTCAGAAGGCCCAATGGGCTTAACGACAACCCATCCGCTTCAACAACCCAGCATCCTCGCAAGACAAGATATCGACGCGTTGTAGGGCCGTCTAATGTCCCGCGAGTAAGGTTGTCGTCCATTTAACAGCTCACGACGTACGATCCGGGACGAAAAAACAAAGCTAAAAAAGAAAAGTAGCCAAAAACTGATGAAAATGTTCGATTTTGGGCTCCAAAAAAGGGTATAGCAGGCAAGCTGGCTGCCCTCATCGTAGAGCTCTCAGAGAGCTTTCCAACGGTATGATGTGCGCCGCGTAACTCCTTACGGATCAAAAGTTATGGGCACCGGAGCGAAGGAGACCTGATCACTAGCCCTACACCCTCGGTTTACTGGCCTAGCCTCCACGTGAAGCGAAGTTGTCTTGCCCAAGGTGCCGTGGGATTCGATAATAGAAATGTGGTGGATAAAGTATTTTGGCAACCCCAACCGAAGAAAAAAAATTGAGAAGCGGGGTGCAACACGAGGACTTCCCAAGTGGCCACCCATCCTAGTACTACTCTCGCCCAAGCACGCTTAACTTGGGAGTTTTGATGGGATCCGGAGCATTAGTACTGGTATGATCGGACCCGTCATGTTGATGGCCCAATTCCTTTATGTGTTAACGGTTCACAGTCCCAGTCTAGAGAGATAGCCCATTCGGAAGGCCAAATGGGCTTAACGACAACCCATCCGTTTCAACGACCCAGCATCCTCGCAAGACGTGATATCAACACGTTGTAGGGCCCTCTAATGTCCCGCGAGTAAGGTTGTCGTCCTTTTAACAGCTCACGACGTACGATACGAGACGAAAAAATAGAGCAAAACAAGAAAAGTGCCCCGAAACTGATGAAAACTTTCAATTTTGGTCTCCAAAAATGGGCACAACAAGTGAGCTAGCTACACCCGTCGTAGAGCTCTCGAATAGCTTTCCAACGGTATGCTGTGCGCCGCGTAACTCCTTACGGATCAAAAGTTATGGGCACCGGAACGACGGAGACCTGGTCACAAGCCATACGCCCTCGGTTTGCGTTCCCAGCCTCTACTTGAAGCGAAGTTGTCGTGCCTAAGGTGCCGTGGGATTCGGAAATAGAAATGTGGTAGATAAAGCATCTTGGCAAGCGTAATCGAGGAAAAAAAAATTTAAAAGGGGGGTGCAACACAAGGACTTCCCAGCAGGTCACCCATCCTAGTACTACTCTCGGCCAAGCACGCTTAACTTCAGAGTTCTGATGGGATCCGGTGCATTAGTGCTAGTATGATCGCACCCGTCATGTTAAGGGCACAATTCCTTTATGTGTTAACGGTTCACAGTCCCAGCCTAGAGAAATTGCCCATTCAGAAGGCCCAATGGGCTTAACGACAACACATCCGCTTCAACAACCCAGCATTCTCTCAATATGAGATATCGACGCGTTGTTGGGACCTCTAATTTCCCGCGAGTAAGGTTGTCGTCCTCTTAACAACTCACGACGTACGATCATGGACGGAAAAACAGAGCTAAGTAAGAAAAATGGCCCGAAACTAATGAAAACTTTCGATTTTGGGCTCCAAAAAAGGGCGCAGCAAGCAACCTAGCGGCCCACATCGTAGAGCACTCAGAGAGCTTCCCAACGGTATACTGTAAGCCACGTAACTCCGTACAAATCAAAAGTTATGGGCACCGGAGCGAAGAAGACTTGGTCACAAGCCCTACACCCTCGGTTTGCGGGCCCAGCCTCCACGTGAAACGAAGTTGTCTTGCCCAAGGTGCAGTGGGATTTGGTAATATAAATGTGGTGGATAAAGTATATTGGCAACCCTAACCGAAGGAAAAAAAATTGAAAATGGGGGTGCAACACGAGGATTTCCCAGGGGGTCACCCATCCTTATACTACACTCGCCCAAGCACGCTTAACTTCGGAGTTCTGATGGGATCCAGTGCATTAGTGCTGGTATGATCGCACACCTTAACGGTTCACAGTCCCAACCTAGAGAGATGGCCCATTCAGAAGGCCCAATGGGCTTAACGACAACCCATCCATTTCAACAACCCATCATCCCCGCAAGATGAGATATCGACGCGTTGTAGGGCCCTCTAATGTCCTACGAGTAAGGTTGTCGTCCGTTTAACAGCTCACGACGTACGATCCGAGATGGAAAAACATAGCAAAAATTAGAAAAGTGGACCGAAACTGATGAAAATGTTCGATTTTGGGCTCCAAAAAGGGCACAGCGAGCTAGCTGGCTGCCCACGTCGTAGAGCTCTCGTAGAGCTTTCCAATGGTATGCTGTGCGCCGCGTAAATCCTTACGGATCAAAGTTGTGGGCACCGGAGCGAAGGAGACCAGGTCACAAGCCCTACGCCCTCGGTTTGCAGGCCCAGCCTCCACGTGAAGCGAAGTTGTCTTGCCAAGGTGCCGTGGGATTCGATAATAGAATTGTGGTGGATAAAGTATCTTGGCAACCCTAACCGAAGGAAAAAAAATTGAAAAGGGGGGTGCAACACGAGGACTTCCCAGGGGGTCACCCTTCCTAGTACTACTCTCGTCCAAGCACGCTTAACTTCGGAGTTCAGATGGGATCCGGTGCATTAGTGCTGGTATGATCGCACCCGTCATATTGATGGCATAATTCCATTATGTGTTAATGGTTCACAGTCCCAACCTAGAGAGATGGCCCATTCAGAAGGCGCATGGGCTTAACGACAACACATCTGCTTTAACAACCTTGCATCCTAGCAAGACGAGATATCAACGTGTTGTAGGGCCCTCTAATGTCGCGTGAGTAAGGTTGTCATCCTTTTAACAGCTAACGACGTACGATCCACGAAGGAAAAATAGAGCTAAAAAAGAAAAGTGGCCCAAAACTGATGAAAACATTCAATTTTGGGCTCCAAAAAAGGGCACATCGAGCTAGCTGGCTGCCCACATCCTAGAGCTCTCGTAGAGCTTTCCAACGGTATGCTGTGCGCCGCGTAACTCCTTACGGATCTAAAGTTATGGGCACCGGAGCAACAAAGACCTGGTCATAAGCCCTACGCCCTCAATTTGCGTTCCCAGCCTCCACGTGAAGTGAAGTTGTCTTGCCCAAGGTGCAGTGGGATTCGATAATAGAAATGTGGTTGATAAAGTATCTTGGCAACCCTAACCGGAGGAAAAAAAAATTAAAAAGGGGGGTACAACACGAGGACTTCCCAAGGGGTCACCCATCCTAGTACTACTCTTGGCCAAGCACGCTTAACTTCGGAGTTCTGATGGGATTCGGTGCATTAGTGCTGGTATGATCGCACCCGTCATGTTGATGGCCCAATTCCTTTATGTGTTAACGGTTCACAGTCCCAGCCTACAAAGATGGCCCATTCAGAAGGCCCAATGGGCTTAACAACAACCCGTCCGCTTCAACAACGTAGCATCCTCGCAAGACGTGATATCGACGTGTTGTAGGGCCCTCTAATGTCCCGCGAGTAAGGTTGTCGACCTTTTAACAGCTCACGACGTACGATCCTGGACCGAAAAATAAAGCTAAATATGAAAAGTGGCTCAAAACTAATGAAAACTTTCGATTTTGGTCTCCAAAAAAGGGCGCAGCAAGCAAGCTGGCTACCCACATCGTAGAGCTCTGGGAGAGCTTTCCAACGGTATACTGTGCGCCACGTAGCTCCTTACAAATCAAAAGTTATGGACACCGTAGCGAAGGAGACCTGGTCACAAGTCCTACGCCCTCGGTTTGCGGGCCCAGCCTCCACTTGAAGCGAAGTTGTCTTGCCCAAGGTGCCGTGGGATTCGATAATAGAAATGTGGTGGATAAAGTATCTTGGCAACCATAACCGGAGGAAAAAAAATTGAAAAGGGGTGTGCAACACGAGGAATTCCCAGGGGGTCACCCATCCTCCTACTACTCTGGCCCAAGCACGCTTAACTTCGGAGTTCTGATGGGAGCTGGTGCATTAGTGCTGGTATGATCGCACCCATCATGTTGAGGGCACAATTCCTTTATGTGTTAACGGTTCACAGTCCCAGCCTAGATAGATGGCCCATTTAGAAAGCCCAATGGGCTTAACGACAACCCATCCGCTTCAACAACCCAGCATCCTCGCAAGACAAGATATCGATACATTTTAGGGCCCTCTACTGTCCCACGAGTAAGGTTGTCATCCTTTTAACAGCACACGGCATACGATCCGTGACGGAAAAATAGAGCTAAATTAGAAAAGTGGCCCGAAACTGATGAAAACGTTCGATTTTGGGCTCCAAAAATGGGAACCACGAGCAAGCTGGCTGCCCCCATCGTAGAGCTCTCGGAGCACTTTCCAACAGTATGATTGCGCCGCGTAACTCCTTACAGATCAAAAGTTATGGGCACCCAAGCTAAGGAGACCTAGTCACAAGCCCTATGCCCTCGGTTTGCTGGCCCAGCCTCCACGTGAAGCAAAGTTGTCTTGCCCAAGGTGCCGTGGGATTTGATAATAGAAATGTGGTGGATAAAGTATCATGGCAACCCTAACCGGAGGAAAGAAATTGAAAAGGGGGATACAACACGAGGACTTCCCAGGGGGTCACCCATCCTAATACTACTCTCGCCCAAGCACGCTTAACTTCGGTGTTCTGATGGGATCCGGTGCATTAGTGCTGGTATGGTCGCACCCGTCATGTTGAAGGCACAATTCCTTTATGCGTTAACGGTTCACAGTCCCAGCCTAGAGAGATGGCCCATTCTGAAGGCCCAATGGGCTTAACAACAACCCATCCGTTTCAACAACGCACCATCCTCGCAAGACGTGATATCGACGCGTTGTAGGGACCTTTAATGTCCCGCGAGTAAGGTCGTCGTCCTTTTAACAGCTCACAACGTACGATCCGGGACGGAAAAATAGAGCAAAATTAGAAAAGTGGACCGAAACTGATGAAGACGTTCTATTTTGGGCTCCAATAAGGGCACACCGAGCAAGCTAGCTACGCCCGTCGTAGAGCTCTCGAAGAGCTTTCCAACGCTATGTTGTGTGCCGCGTAACTCTTTACGGATAAAAAGTTATGGGCACCGGAACGACGAAGACCTGGTCACAAGTCCTACGCCCTCGATTTGCGGGCCCAGCCTCCACGTGAAGCGACGTTGTCTTGCCCAAGGTGTAATGAGATTCGATAATAGAAATGTAGTGGATTAAGTATCTTGGCAACCCTGACCAGAGGAAAAAAAATTGAAAATGAGGGTTTAACACGAGGACTTTCCACGGGGTCACCCATCCTAGTACTACTCGCCCCCAAGCACGCTTAACTTCGGAGTTCTAATGGGATCCGGTGCATTAGTGCTGGTATGATTGCACCCGTCATGTTGAGGGCACAATTCCTTTTTTTGTTAACGGTTCACAGTCCCAGCATAGAGAGATGGCCCATTCAGAAGTGCCAATGGGCTTAACGACAACCCATCCGCTTCAACAACCCAGCATCCTCGCAAGACGTGATATCGACACGTTGTAAGGCCCTCTAATGTCCCGCTAGTAAGGTTTTCATCCTTTTAACAGCTCACGACGTACGATACGGGACGGAAAAACAGGGCAAAATCAGAAAAGTGGACCGAAACTGATGAAAAAGTTAGATTTTGGACCCCAAAAAGGGAAAAGCGAGCAAGCTAGCTTCCCCCATCGTATAGCTCTCGAAGTTCTTTCCAAGGGTATACTGTGTGCCGTGTAACTCTTTACGGATCAAAAGTTATGGGCACCGGAGTGACGGAGACCTGGTCACAAGCCCTACGCCCTCGGTTTACGGGCCCAGCCTCCACATGAAGCGAAGTTGTCTTGACCAAGGTGCCGTGGGATTCAATAACAGAAATGTGGTGGATAAAGTATCTTGGCAACCCTAACCGGAGGAAAAAAAATTGAAAAGGGGGATGCAACACGAGGACTTCCCAGGGGGTCACCCAACCTAGTACTACTCTCGCCCAAGCATGCTTAACTTCAGAGTTCTAATGGGATCCGGTGCATTAGTACTGGTATGATCGCACCCGTCATGTTGAGGGCACAATTCCTTTATGTGTTAACGGATCACAATCCCAGCCTAGATAGATGGCCCATTCAGAAGTCCCAATGGGCTTAACGACAACCCATCCGCTTCAACAACCCAGCATCCTCGCAAGACGAGATATCGACGCGTTGTAGGGCCATCTAATGTCACGCGAGTAAGGTTGTCATCCTTTTAACAGCTCATGACGTACAATTCGGGATGAAAAAATAGAGCAAAAGCAGAAAAGTGGACCAAAACTGATGAAAACATTCGATTTTGGGCTCTAAAAAAGGCACAACGAGCAAGCAAGCTTGCCCCATCGTAGAGCTCTCGAAGAGCTTTCCAACGGTATAATGTGCACCGCGTAACTCCTTACGGATCAAAAGTTATGGGCACTGGAGTGACAGAGACCTAGTCACAGCCCCTATGCCTTCGGTTTACGGGCCCAGCCTCCACGTGAAGCGAAGTTGTCTTGCCCAAGGTAACGTGGGATTCGATAATAGAAATGTTGTGGATAAAGTATCGTGGCAACCCTAACCGGCGGAAAAAAAATTGAAAAGGGGGGTGCAACACGAGGACTTCCCATGGGGTCACCCATCCTAGTACCACTCCCACTCGAGCACGTTTAACTTCGGAGTTCTGATGGGATCCGGTGCATTAGTGCTGGTTTGGTCGCAGACGTCATGTTGAAGGTACAATTCCTTTATGTGTTAACGGTTCACAGTTCCAGCCTAGAGAGATGGCCAATTCAGAAGGCCCAATGGGTTTAACAACAACCCATCCGCTTCAACAACGCAGCATCCTAGCAAGACGTGATATCGATGCATTGTAGAACCCTCTAATGTCCTGCGACTAAGGTTTTCATCCTTTTAACAGCTCACGACATACGATCCGGGACGAAAAAACAGAGCAAAATTAGAAAAGTGGCCCTGAAACAGATGAAAACGTTCGATTTTGGGTTCCAAAAAGGGCACAGCGAGCAAGCTTGCTACCCCCGTCATAAAGGTCTCGAAGAGCTTTCCAACGGTATGCTGTGCTCCGCGTAACTCCTTACGGATGAAAAGTTATGGGCACCGGAGCGACGGAGACCTGGTCACAAGCCCTACGCCCTTGGTTTGCTGGCCGAACCTCCACGTGAAGCGAAGTTGTCTTGCCCAAGGTGCCGTGGGATTCGATAATAGAAATGTGGTGGATAAAGTATCTTGGCAACCCTAACCGTAGGAAAAAAAAATTGAAAAGGGATGTGCAACACGAGGACTTCCTAGGGGGTCACCCATCCTAGTACTACTCTCGCCCAAGCACGCTTAACTTCGGAGTTCTGATGGGATCCGGTGCATTAGTGCTGGTATAATCACACCCGTCATGTTGAGGGCACAATTCCTTTATGTGTTAACGGTTCACAGTCCCAGCCTTGAGAGATGGCCCATTCAGAAGGCCCAATGGGCTTAACGACAACCCATCCGCTTCAACAACCCAGCATCCTCGCAAGACATGATATCGACGCGTTGTAGGGCCCTCTAATGTCCCGCGAGTAAGGTTGCCGTCCTTTCAACAGCTCACAACGTACGATCCGGGACTAAAAAACAGAGCTAAAAAAGAAAAGTAGCCCAAAACTGATGAAAATGTTCGATTTTGGGCTCCAAAAATGGGTAGAGCATGCAAGCTGGCTGCCCCCGTCGTAGAGCTCTCAGAGAGCTTTCCAACGGTATGCTGTGCACCGCGTAACTCCTTGCGGATCAAAAGTTATGGGCACCGGAGCGAAGGTGACCTGGTCACTAGCCCTACACCCTCGGTTTACGGGCCCAGCCTCCACGTGAAGCAAAGTTGTCTTTCCCAAGGTGCCGTGGGATTCGATAATAGAAATGTGGTGGATAAAGTATCTTAGCAACCCTAACCGGAGCAAAAAAATTGAAAAGGGGGGTGCAACATGAGGACTTCCCAAGGGGTCACCCATCTTAGTACTACTCTCGCCCAAGCACCCTTAGCTTCGGAGTTCTGATGGGATCCAGAGCATTAGTGCTTGTATGATCGGACCCGTCATGTTGATGGCCTAATTCCTTTATGTGTTAACGGTTCACAGTCCCAATCTAGAGAGATAGCCCATTCAGAAGGCCAAATGGGCTTAACGACAACCCATAGGTTTCAACAACCCAGCATCCTCGCAAGACGTGATATCAACACGTTGTAGGGCCCTCTAATGTCCCGCGAGTAAGGTTGTTGTCCTTTTAACAGCTCACGACGTACGATACGAGACGAAAAAATAGAGCAAAACCAGAAAAGTGGCCCGAAACTGATGAAAATGTTCAATTTTGGTCTCCAAAAAGGGCAAAGCAAGCGAGCTAGCTGCACCTGTCGTAGAGCTCTCGAAGTGCTTTCCAACGGTATGCTGTGCGCCGCGTAACTCCTTACGGATCAAAAGTTATGGGCACCGGAGCGACGGAGACCTGGTCACAAGCCCTACGCCCTCGGTTTACGTTCCCAGCCTCCACGTGAAGCGAAGTTGTCTTGCCCAACGTGCAGTGGGATTCGATAATAGAAATGTGGTTGATAAAGTATCTTGGCAACCCTAACCGGAGGAAAAAAAAATTAAAAGTGGGGTGCATCACGGGGACTTCCCAAGGGGTCACCCATCCTAGTACTACTCTCGGCCAAGCACGCTTAACTTCGGAGTTCTGATGGGATCCGGTGCATTAGTGCTGGTATGATCGCACCCGTCATGTTGATGGCCCAATTCCTTTATGTGTTAACGGTTCACAGTGCCAGCCTACAAAGATGGCCCATTAAGAAGGCCCAATGGGCTTAACAACAACCCATCCACTTCAACAATGCAGCATCCTCGCAAGAAGTGATATCGACGTGGTGTAGGGCCCTCTACTGTCCCGCGAGTTAGGTTGTCAACCTTTTAACAGCTCACAAGGTACGATCCTGGAGGGAAAAATAGAGCAAAATAAGAAAAATGGCTGAAAACTGAAAAAAACTTTCGATTTTGGGCTCCAAAAAAGGGCAGAGCAAGCAAGCTGGCTACCCACATCGTAGAGCTCTCGGAGAGCTTTCCAACTGTATACTGTGCGCCACGTAACTCCTTACGAATCAAAAGTTATGGGCACCGGAGCGAAGGAGACCTGGTCACAAGCCCTACGCCCTCGGTTTGTGGGACCAACCTCAACGTGAAACGAAGTTGTCTTGCCCAAGGTGCAGTGGGATTCAATAATAGAAATGTGGTGGATAAAGTATCTTGGCAACCCTAACCAGAGGAAAAAAAATTGAAAAGGGGGGTAAAACACAAGGACTTCCCAGGGGTCACCAATCCTTGTACTTCTCTCGGCCAAGCACGCATAACTTCGGAGTTCTAATGGGATCCGGTGCATTAGTGCTGGTATGATCACACCCGTCATGTTGACGGCACAATTCCTTTATGTGTTAACGGTTCACAGTTCCAGCCTAGAGAAATGGCCCATTCAGAACGCCCAATGGGCTTAACGACAACCCATCCTCTTCAACAACCCAGCATTCTCACAATATGAGATATCGACGCGTTGTAGGGCCCTCTAATTTCTCGTGAGTAAGGTTGTCTTCCTTTTAACAGTTCACGACGTACGAGCATGGACGGAAAAATAGAGCTAAGTAAGAAAAGGGGCCCGAAACTGATGAAAACTTTCGATTTTGGGCTCCAAAAAAGGTCGCAGCGAGCAACCTGGCTGCCCACATCGTAGGGCTCTCGGAGAGCTTTCCAACAGTATACTATGCGCCATGTAACTCCGTACAAATAAAAAGTTATGGGCACCGGAGCGAAGAAGACTTGGTCACAAGCACTACGCCCTCGGTTTGCGGGCCCAGCGTCCACGTGAAACGAAGTTGTCTTGCCCAAGGTGTTGTGGGATTTGATAATAGAAATGCGGTGGATAAAGTATCTTGGCAACCCTAATCGGAGAAAAAAAAATTGAAAAGGAGGGGGCAACACGGGGACTTCCCAAGGGGTCACCCATTCTAGTACTACTCTCCCCCAAGCACGCTTAACTTCGGAGTTTTGATGGGATCCGGTACATTACTGCAGGTATGATCGCACCCATTAACGGTTCACAGTCCCTACCTAGAGAGATGGCCCATTCAGAAGGCCCAATGGGCTTAACGACAACCCATCCGCTTCAACAACCCAGCATCCTCGCAAGACGAGATATCGACGCGTTGTAGGGCCCTCTAATGTCCTACGAGTAAGGTTGTCGTCCTTTTAACAGCTCAAGACGTATGATTCGGGACGGAAAAACATAGCAAAAATCAGAAAAGTGGACCGAAACTGATGAAAACGTTCGATTTTGACCTCCAAAAAGGGGACAGCGAGCAAGCTAGTTGCCCCCGTCGTAAAGCTCTCGAAGAGCTTTCCAACGGTATGCTGTAGGCCGCGTAACTCCTTACGGATCAAAAGTTATGGGCATCGGAGCGAAGGAGACCTTGTCACAAGTCCTACGCCCTCGGTTTGCAGGCCCAGCCTCGACGTGAAGCGAAGTTGTCTTGCCCAAGGTGCAGTGGGATTCGATAATAGAAATATGGTGGATAATGTATCTTGGCAACCCTAACCGGAGGAAAAAAAAATTGAAAAGGGGGGTACGACACGAGGACTTCGCAGGGGGTCACCCATCCTAGTACTACTCTAGGCCAAGCACGCTTAACTTCGGAGTTCGGATGGGATCCGGTGCATTAGTGCGGGTATGATCGCACCCGTCTTGTTGAGGTCACAATTCCTTTATGTGTTAACGGTTCAGAGTCCCAGCCTAGAGAGATGGCCCATTCAGAAGGCGCGTGGGCTTAACGACCGCACATCCGCTTTAACAACCCTGCATCCTCGCAAGACAAGATATCGACGCATTGTAGGACCCTCTAATGTCCCACGAGTAAGGTTGTCGTCCTTTTAACAGCTAACGACATACGACCCGGGAAGGAAAAATAGAGCTAAAAAAGAAAAGTGGCCCAAAACTAATGAAAACGTTCAATTTTGGGCTCCAAATAAGGGAACAGCGTGCTAGCTGGCTGCGCATATCGTAGAGCTCTCGTAGAGCTTTCCAACGGTATGCTGTGCGCCGCGTAACTCCTTACGGATCAAAAGTTATGGGCACCGGAGCGACAGAGACCAGGTCACTAGCCCTAAGCCCTCGGTTTGCGTTCCCAGCCTCCACCTGAAGTGAAGTTGTCTTGCCCAAGGTGCCGTGGGATTCTGTAAAAGAAATGTGGTGGATAAAGCATCTTGGCAACCCTAACAGGAGGAAAAAAAAAATTAAAAAGGGGGGTGCAACATGAGAACTTCCCAAGGGGTCACCCATCCTTGTACTACTCTCGGCCAAGTACGCTTAACTTCGGAGTTCTGATGGAATCCGGTGCATTAGTGCTAGTATGATCGCACCCGTCATGTTGATGGCCCAATTCCTTTATGTGTTAATGGTTCACAGTCCCAGCCTACAGAGATGGCCCATTCAGAAGGCCTAATGGGCTTAACATCAACCCATCCGCTTCAACAACGCAGCATCCTCGCAAGACGTGATATCAACGTGTTGTAGGGCCCTCTAATGCCCCGTGAGCAAGGTTGTCGTCCTTTTAATAGCTCACGACGTACGATCCAGGACGGAAAAACAGAGCTAAAAAATTACAGTGAACCGAAACTGATGAAAACCTTCGATTTAGGGCTCCAAAAAAGGACACAACGAGCAAGCTGGCTGCCCACGTCGTAGAGCTCTCGGAGAGCTTTCCAACGGTATGCTGTGCATCGCGTAACTCCTTACGGATCAAAAGTTATGGGCACGGGAGCGACGGAGACCTGGTCACAAGCCCTTCGCCCTCGGTTTGCTGGCCTAGCCTCCATGTGAAGCGAAGTTGTCTTGCCCAAGGTGCCGTGGGATTCGATAATAGAAATGTGGTGGATAAAGTAACTTGGCTACCCTAACCGGAGCAAAAAATTTTGAAAAGGGGGGTGCAACACGAGGACTTCCCAGGGGGTCACCTATCCTAGTACTACTCTCGCCCAAGCACGCTTAACTTCGCATTAGTGATGGTATGATCGCACCCGTCGAGTTGGTGGCCCAATTCCTTTATGTGTTAACGGTTCACAGTCCCAGCCTTGAGAGATAGCCCATTCAGAAGGCCCAATGGGTTTAACGACAACCCATCCGCTTCAACAACCCAGAATCCTCGCAAGACGAGATATCGACGCGTTGTAGGGCCCTCTAATGTCCCGCGAGTAAGGTTGTCGTCCTTTTAACAGCTCACGACGTACGATACGGGATGGAAAAATAGAGCAAAACTAGAAAAGTGGCCCGAAACTGATGAAAACGTTCGATTTTGGGCTCCAAAAAGGGCACAGGTAGTGAGCTCGCTGACCCCATCGTAGAGCTCTCGAAGAGCTTTCCAACGGTATGCTGTGCGCCGTGTAACTCCTTACGGATCAAAAGTTATGGGCACCGGAGCGACAGAGACTCGGTCACAAGCCCTACGCCCTCGGTTTGTGGGCCCAACTTCCACGTGAAGCGAAGTTGTCTTGCCCAACGTGCCGTGGGATTCGATAATAGAAATGAGTTCGATAAAGTATCTTAGCAACCCTAACCGGAGGAAAAAAAATATGAAAAGGGGGGGCCAACACGAGAAATTCCTAGGGGTTCACCCATCCTAGTACTACTCTCGCCCAAGCACGCTTAACTTCTGAGTTTTGATGGAATCCGGTGCATTAGTGCTGGTATGATCGCACCCGTCATGTTGAGGGTACAATTCTTTTATGTGTTAGCGGTTCACAGTCCCAGCCTAGAGAGATGGCCCATTCAAAAGGCCCAATGGGCTTAACGACAACCCATCCGCTTCAACAACCCAGCATCCTCGCAAGACGAGATATCGCCTTGTTGTAGGGTCCTCTGATGTCCCGCAAGTAAGGTTGTCGTCCTTTTAACAGCTCATGGCGTACGATACGGGATGGAAAAATAGAGCAAAATTAGAAAAGTGGCCCGAAACTGATGAAAATGTTCAATTTTGGGCTCCAAAAAGGGCTCAACAAGAGGGCTTGCTGCCCCCGTCGTAGAGCTCTCGAAGAGCTTTACAACTGTATGCTATGCACCGCGTAACTCCTTACGGATCAAAAGTAATGGGCACCAGAGCGACGGAGACTTTGTCACAAGCCCTACGCCCTCGGTTTGCGGGCCCAGCCTCCACGTGTAGCGAAGTTGTCTTGCCCAAGGTGCAGTGGGATTCGATAATAGAAATGTGGTGGATGAAATATCTTGGCAACCCTAACCGGAGGAAAAAAATTTGAAAAGTGGGGTGCAACACGAGGACTTCCAAGGGGGTCACCCATCCAAGTACTACTCTCGCCCAAGCACGCTTAACTTCGGAGTTCTGATGGGATCCGGAGCATTAGTGCTGGTATGATCGCACCCGTCATGTTTATGGCCCAATTCCTTTATGTGTTAACGGTTCATTGTCCCAGCTTAGAGAGATAGCCCATTCAGAACGCCCAATGGGCTTAACGACAACCCATCCGCTTCAACAACCCAGCATCCTCGCAAGACGAGATATCGACGGGTTGTAGGGCCCTCTAATGTCCCGCAACTAAGGTTGTCGTCCTTTTAAAAGCTCAAGACTTACGATCCGGGATGGAAAAACAGGGCTAAATCAGAAAAGTGGACCGAAATTGATGAAAAAGTTCAATTTTGGGCTCCAAAAAGGGCACAGCGAACAAGCTAGCTGCCCCCGTCGTAGAGCTCTCGAAGAGCTTTCCAACGGTATGCTTTGTGCCGCGTAACTCCTTACGGATAAAAAGTTATGGGCACTGGAGCGACGGAGACCTGGTCACAAGCCCTACGCCTTCGGTTTACGGGCCCAGCCTCCATGTGAAGCGAAGTTGTCTTGCCCAAGGTGCAGTGGGATTCGATAATAGAAATGTGGTGGATAAAGTATCTTGGCAACGATAACCGGAGGAAAAAAAATTGAAAAGGGGTATGCAACACGAGGACTTTCCAGGGGGTCACCCATGCTAGTACTACTCTCGCCCAAGCACGCTTAACTTCGGAGTTCTGAGGGGATCCGGTGCATTAGTACTGGTATGATCGCACCCGTCATGTTGAGGGCACAATTCCTTTATGTGTTAACGATTCACAGTCCCAGCCTAGAGAGATGGCCCATTAAGAAGGCCCATTGGCTTAACGACAACCCATCCACTTCAAAAACCCAGCATCCTCGCAGGACGAGATATTGACGCGTTGTAGGGCCCTCTAATGTCCCGCGAGTAACATTGTCGTGCTTTTAACTGCTCACGACGTACGATCCGGGACGGAAAAACAGAGCTAAAAAAGAAAAGTTACCAGAAACTGATGAAAACATTCGATCTTGGCCTGTAAAAAAGGGCACAGTAAGCAAACTGGCTGCCCCCGTCATATTGCTCTTGGAGTGCTTTCCAACGGTATGCTGTGCTCCGCATAACTCCTTACGGATCAAAAGTTATGGGCACCGGAGCGAAGGACACCTGGTCACAAGCCCTACGCCCTCGGTTTGCTGGCCCAGCCTCCTCGTGAAGCGAAGTTGTCTTGCCCAATGTGCGGTGGGATTCGATAATAGAAATGTGGTGGATAAAGTATCTTGGCAACCTTAACTGGAGAAAAAAAAATTGAAAAGGGGGGTGCAACATGAGGACTTCCCAGGGGGTCACCCATCCTAGAACTACTCTCGCCCAAGCGCGCTTAACTTCAGAGTTCTAATGGGATCCGGTGTATTAGTGCTGGTATGATCGCACCCGTCATGTTGATGGCCCAATTCCTTTATGTGTTAACGGTCCATAGTCCCAGCCTAGAGAGATAGCCTATTCAGAAGGCCCAATGGGCTTAACGACAACCCATCTGCTTCAACAACCCAGCATCCTCCCAAGACGAGATATCGACACGTTGTAGGGCCCTCTAATGTCCTGCAAGTAAGGTTGTCGTCCTTTTAACAGCTCACGACGTACGATATGGGATGGAAAAACAGAGCAAAATCAAAAAAGTGGCCCGAAACTGATGAAAACGTTCGATTTTGGGCTCCAAAGAGGGCACAGCAAGCAAGCTAGCTGCCCCCATCGTAGAGTTCTCGAAGAGCTTTCCAACGGTCTACTGTGCGCTGCATAATTCCTTATGGATCAAAAGTTATGGGCACCGGAGCGACGGAGACCTGGTCACAAGCCCTACGCCCTCGGTTTGCTAGCCCAGCCTCTACGTGAAGCGAAGTTGTCTTGCCCAAGGTGACGTGGGATTCGATAATAGAAATGTGGTGGATAAAGTATCTTGGCAACCCTAACCGGAGGAAAAAAAATTGAAAAGGGGGGTGCAAGACAAGGACTTCCGAGGGGGTCACCCATCCTAGTACTACTCTCGCCCAAGCACTCTTAACTTCGGAGTTCTGATGGGATCCGGTGCATTAGTGTTGGTATGATCGCACCCGTCATGTTGAGGGCACAATTTCTTTATGTGTTAACGGTTCACAGTCCCAGCCTTGAGAGTTGGCCCATTCAGAAGGCCCAATGGGCTTAACGACAACCCATCCGCTTCAACAACACAGCATCCTCGCACGACAAGATATCGACGCGTTGTAGGGCCCTCTAATGTCCCGCGAGTAAGGTTGTCGTCCATTTAACAGCTCACGACGTACGATCCTGGACGAAAAAACAGAGCTAAAATAGAAAAGTAGCCCAAAACTGATGAAAATGTTCGATTTTGGGTTCCAAAAAAGGGTATTGTAAGCAAGCTAGCTGCCCTCGTCGTAGAGCTCTCAGAGAGCTTTGCAACGGTATGCTATACGCCGCGTAACTCCTTACGGATCAAAAGTTATGGGCACCGGAGCGAAGGAGACCTGGTCACCAGCCCTACACCCTCGGTTACTGGCCTAGCCTCCACGTGAAGCGAAGTTGTCTTACCCAAGGTGCCGTGGGATTCGATAATAGAAATATGGTGGATAAAGTATCTTGGCAACTCTACCCGGAGCAAAAAAATTGAAAAGGGGGGTGCAACACGAGGACTTCCCAAGTGGTCACCCATCCTAGTACTACTCTCGCCCAAGCACGCTTAACTTCGGTGTTTTGATGGGATCCGGAGCATTAGTACTGGTATGATCGGACCCGTCATGTTGATGGCCCAATTCCTTTATGTGTTAACGGTTCACAGTCCCAGTCTATAGAGATAGCCCATTCAGAAGGCCAAATGGGCTTAACGACAACCCATCCGTTTCGACAACCCAGCATCCTCGCAAGACGTGGTATCAACACATTTTAGGGCCCTCTAATGTCCCGCGAGTAAGGTTGTCGTCCTTTTAACAGCTCACGACGTATGGTCTGGGACAAAAAACCAGATCAAAACTAGAAAAGTGGCTCGAAACTGATGAAACCGTTCAATTTTGGTCTCCAAAAAGGGCACAACAAGCGAGCTAGCTACACCCGTCGTAGAGCCCTCGAAGAGCTTTCCAACGGTATGCTGTGCGCCGCGTAACTCCTTACGGATCAAAAGTTATGGGCACTGGAGCGACGGAGACCTGGTCACAAGCCCTACGCCCTCGGTTTAGGTTCCCAGCCTCCACGTGAAGCGAAGTTGTCTTGCCCAAGGTGCAGTGGGATTCGATAATAGAAATGTGGTTGATAAAGTATCTTGGCAACCCTAACCGGAGGAAAAAAAATTAAAAAGGGGGGTGCAACACGAGGACATCCCAAGGGGTCACCCATCCTAGTACTACTCTCGGCCAAGCACACTTAACTTCGGAGTTCTGATGGAATCCAGTGCATTAGTGCTGGTATGGTCGAACCCGTCATGTTGATGGCCCAATTCCTTTATGTGTTAACGGTTCACACTCCCAGCCTACAGAGATGGCCCATTCAGAAGGCCCAATGGGCTTAACAACGACCCATCCGCTTCAACAATGCAGCATCCTCGCAAGACGTGATATCGAGGTGTTGTAGGGCCCTCTAATGTCGGGCGAGTAAGGTTGTCGACCTTTTAAGAGCTGACGAGGTACGATGCTGGACGGAAAAATAGAGCTAAATAAGAAAAATTGCCCGAAACTGAGGAAAACTTTCGATTTTGGGCTCCAAAAAAGGGCAGAGCAAGCAAGCTAGCTACCCATATCGTAGAGCTCTCAGAGAGCTTTCCAACTGTATATTGTGCGCCACGTAACTCCTTACGAATCAAAAGTTATGGGCACCGAAGCGAATGAGACCTAGTCACAAACCCTACGCCCTCGGTTTGCATGCCCAGCCTCCACGTGAAACGAAGTTGTCTTGCCCAAGGTGCAGTGGGATTCGATAATAGAAATGTGGTGGATAAAGTATCTTGGCAACCCTAATCGGAGGAAAAAAAATTGAAAAGGGGGGTACAACACAAGGACATCCCAGGGGGTCAACCATTCTAGTACTACTCTCGGAAAAGCACGCTTAACTTCAGAGTTCTGATGGGATCCGGTGCGTTAGTGTTGGTATGATCGCACCCGTCATGTTAAGGGAACAATTCCTTTATGTGTTAACGGTTCACAGTCCCAACCTAGAGAGACGGCACATTCAGAAGGCCCAATGGGCTTAACGATAACCCATCCGCTTCAACAACCCAGCATCCTCGCCAGATGAGATATCGACGCATTGTAGGGCCCTCTAATTTCCCGCGAGTAAGGTTTTCGTCCTTTTAACAGCTCACGACGTACGATCCGGGACGGAAAAACAGAGCAAAAATAAGAAAAATGGCCTGAAACTGATGAAAAAGTTCTATTTTGGGCTCCAAAAAAGGGCGCAGCGAGCAACCTGGCTACCAAGATCGTAGAGCTCTCGGAGAGCTTTCCAACGGTATACTGTGCGCCATGTAACTCCGTACAAATCAAAAGTTTTGGTGAGCGGAGCGAAGAAGACTTGGTCACAAGCCCTACACCCTCGGTTTGCAGGCCCAGCCTCCACGTGAAACGAAGTTGTCTTGCCCAAGGTGCAGTAGGATTTGATAATAGAAATGTGGTGGATAAAGAATCTTGGCAACCCTAACCGGAGGAAAAAAAATTAAAAAGGGGGGTACAACACGAGGACTTCCCAAGGGTCACCCATCCTAGTACTACTCTCGGCCAAGCACGCTTAACTTCGGAGTTCAGATAGGATCCGGTGCATTAATGCTGGTATGATCGCACCCGTCATGTTGATGGTCCAATTCCTTTATGTGTTAACGGTTCACAATCCCAGCCTACAAAGGTGGCCCATTCAGAAGGCCCAATGGGCTTAACAACAACCCATCCGCTTCAACAACGCAGCATCCTCGCAAGACGTGATATCGACGTGTTGTAGGGCCCTCTAATATCCCGCGAGTAAGGTTGTCGACCTTTTAACAGCTCACGACGTACGATCCTGGACCGAAAAACAGAGCTAAATATGAAAAGTGGCCCAAAACTGATGAAAACTTTCGATTTTGGGCTCCAAAAAAGGGCACAGCAAGCAAGTTGGCTACCCACATTGTAGAGCTCTAGGAGAGCTTTCCAACGGTATACTGTGCGCCATGTAACTCCTTACGAATCAAAAGTTATGGGCACCGGAGCGAAGGAGACCTGGTCACAAGCCCTACGCCCTTGGTTTGCGGGCCCAGCCTCCACGTGAAACGAAGTTGTCTTGCCCAAGGTGCAGTGGGATTCGATAATAGAAATGTGGTGGATAAAGTATCTTGCCAACCCTAACCGGAGGAAAAAAAATTGAAAAGGGGGGTGCAACACAAGGACTTCCCAGGGGGTCACCCATCCTAGTTCTACTCTCGGCCAAGCAAGCTTTACTTCGGAGTTCGGATGGGATCCGGTGCATTAGTGCCGGTATGATCGCACCCGTCATGTTGATGGCACAATTCCTTTATGTGTTAACGGTTCACAGTCCCAACCTAAAGAGACGGCACATTCAGAAGGCCCAATGGGCTTAACGACAACCCATCCACTTCAACAACCCAGCATCCTCGCCAGATGAGATATCGACGCATTGTAGGGCCCTCTAATTTCCCGTGAGTAAGGTTTTCGTCCTTTTAACAGCTCACGACGTACGATCCGGGACGGAAAAACAGAGCAAAAATAAGAAAAATGGCCTGAAACTGATGAAAACTTTCGATTTTGGGCTCCAAAAAAGGGCACAACGAGCAACCTGGCTACCCACAACGTAGAGCTCTCGGAGATCTTTCCAACGGTATACTATGCGCCACGTAACTCCTTACAAATCAAAAGTTATTGGCACCAGAGCGAAGGAGACTTGGTCACAAGCCTTACGCCCTCGGTTTGCGAGCCCAGCCTCCACGTGAAACGAAGTTGTCTTGCCCAAGGTGCAGTGGGATTTGATAATAGAAATGTGGTGGATAAAGTATCTTGGCAACCCTAACCGGAGGAAAGCCCAATGGGCTTAACGACAACCCATCCGCTTCAACAACCCAGCATCCTCGTAAGACAAGATATCGATACGTTGTAGGGCCCTCTACTGTCACGCGAGTAAGGTTGTCGTCCTTTTAACAGCACACAACATACGATCCGTGAAGGAAAAATAGAGCTAAATTAGAAAAGTGGCCTGAAACTGATGAAAACGTCGATTTTGGACTCCAAAAATGGGCGCAACGAGCAAGCTGGCTACCCCCATCGTAGAGCTCTCGGAGCACTTTCCAACAGTATGTTGTGCGCTACGTAACTCCTTACGGATCAAAAGTTATGGGCACCGAAGCTAAGGAGACCTAGTCACAAGCCCTATGCCCTCGGTTTGCGGGCCCAGCCTCCTCGTGAAGGGAAGTTGTCTTGCTCATTGTCCCGTGGGAATCGATAATAGAAATGTGGTGGATAAAGTATCTTGGCAACCCTAACCGGAGGAAAGAAATTGAAAAGAGGGATACAACACGAGGACTTCCCAGGGGGTCACACATCCTAGTACTACTCTCGCCCAAGCACGCTTAACTTCGGTGTTCTGATGGGATCCGGTGCATTAGTGCTGGTATGGTCGCACCCGTCATGTTGAAGGCACAATTCCTTTATGCGTTAACAGGTCACAGTCCCAGCCTAGAGAGATGGCCCATTCTGAAGGCCCAATGGGCTTAACAACAACCCATCCGCTTCAACAACGCAGCATCCTCGCAAGTCGTGATATCGACGCGTTGTAGGGACCACTAATGTGCCGTGAGTAAGGTCGTCGTCCTTTTAACAGCTCACAACGTACGATCTGGGACGGAAAAACAGAGCAAAACTAGAAAAGTGGATCGAAACTGATGAAGACGTTCTATTTTGGGCTCCAAAAAGGGCATACCGAGCAAGCTAGCTCCGCCCGTCGTAGAACTCTTGAAGTGCTTTCCAACGCTATGTTGTGCGCCGCGTAACTCTTTACGTATAAAAAGTTATGGGCACCGGAACGACGAAGACCTGGTCACAAGTCCTACGCCCTCGATTTGCGGGCCCAGCCTCCACGTGAAGCGACGTTGTCTTGCCCAAGGTGTAATGAGATTCGATAATAGAAATGTAGTGGATTAAGTATCTTGGCAACCCTGACCAGAGGAAAAAAAATTGAAAATGAGGGTTTAACACGAGGACTTTCCACGGGGTCACCCATCCTAGTACTACTCGCCCCCAAGCACGCTTAACTTCGGAGTTCTAATGGGATCCGGTGCATTAGTGCTGGTATGATTGCACCCGTCATGTTGAGGGCACAATTCCTTTTTTTGTTAACGGTTCACAGTCCCAGCGTAGAGAGATGGCCAATTCAGAAGTCCCAATGGGCTTAACGACAACCCATCATCTTCAACAACCCAGCATCCTCGCAAGACGTGATATCAACACGTTGTAGGGCCTTCTAATGTCCCGCTAGTAAGGTTGTCATCCTTTTAACAGTTCACGACGTACGATACGGGACAGAAAAACAGAGCAAAATCAGAAAAGTGGACCGAAACTGATGAAAACGTTAGATTTTGGACCCCAAAAAGGGCAAAGCGAGCAAGCTAGCTTCCCCCATCGTATAGCTCTTGAAGAGCTTTCCAAGGTTATACTGTGTGCCGTGTAACTCTTTACGGATCAAAAGTTATGGGCACCGGAGTGACGGAGACCTGGTCACAAGCCCTACGCCCTCGGTTTACGGGCCCAGCCTCCACATGAAGCGAAGTTGTCTTGACCAAGGTGCCGTGGGATTCGAAAATAGAAATGTGGTGGATAAAGTATCTTGGCAACCCTAACCGGAGGAAAAAAAATTGAAAAGGGGGATGCAACACGAGGACTTCCCAGGGGGTCACCCAACCTAGTACTACTCTCGCCCAAGCATGCTAAACTTCGGAGTTCTGATGGGATCTAGTGCATTAGTGCTGATATGATCGCACCCGTCATGTTGAGGGAACAATTCCTTTATGTGTTAACGGTTCACAGTTCCAGCTTAGAGAGATGGCCAATTCAGAAGGCCCAATGGGTTTAACAACAACTCATCCGCTTCAACAACGCCGCATCCTCGCAAGATGTGATATCAATGCATTGTAGGGACCTCTAATGTGTTGCGACTAAGGTTGTCGTCCCTTTAACAGCTCACGATGTACGATCCGGGATGAAAAAACAGAGCAAAATTAGAAAAGTGGCTCGAAACCTATGCGAACGTTCGATTTTGGGTTCTAAAAAGGGCACAGCAAGCAAGCTAGCTGCCCCCGTCATAAAGCTCTCGAAGAGCTTTCCAACGGTATGCTGTGCGCCGCGTAACTCCTTACGGATCAAAAGTTACGGGCACCGGAGCGACGAAGACCTGGTCACAAGCCCTACGCCCTTGGTTTGCTGGCCGAACCTCCACGTGAAGCGAAGATGTCTTGCCCAAGGTGCCGTGGGATTCGATAGTAGAAATGTGGTGGATAAAGTATCTTGGAAACCCTAACCGTAGGAAAAAAAATTGAAAAGGGAGGTGCAACACGAGGACTTCCCAGGGGGTCACCAACCTAGTACTACTCTCGCCCAAGCTCGCTTAGCTTCGGAGTTCTAATGGGATCCGGTGCATTAGTGCTGTTATGATCGCACCCGTCATATTGATGGCACAATTCCTTTATGTGTTAACGGTTCACAGTCCCAGCCTAGAGAGATGGCCCATTCAGAAGGCCCAATGGGCTTAACGACAACCCATCCGCCTCAACAACCCAGCATCCTCGCAACACGAGATATCGACGCATTGTAGGGCCCTCTAATGTCCCGCGAGTAATGTTGTCGTCTGTTTAACAGCTTACGACGTAAGATCCGGGACAGAAAAACAGAGCTAAAAAAGAAAAGTAGCCCAAAACTAATAAAAATGTTCAATTTTGGGCTCCAAAAAAGGGTATAGCAAGCAAGCTGGCCGCCCCCGTCGTAGAGCTCTCAAAGAGCTTTCCCACGGTATGCTGTGCGCCGCGTAACTCCTTACGGATCAAAAATTATGGGCACCGGAGCGAAGGTGACCTGGTCACTAGCCCTACACCTTCGGTTTACTGGCCCAGCCTCCACGTGAATTGAAGTTGTCTTGCCCAAGGTGCCGTGGGATTCGATAATAGAAATTTGGTGGATAAAGTATCTTGGCAACCCTAACCGAAGCAAAAAAATTGAAAAGGGGGTGCAACACGAGGACTTCCCAAGGGGTGACCCATCCTAGTACTACTCTCGCCCAAGCACGCTTGGCTTCGGAGTTCTGATGGGATCCGGAGCATTAGGGCTGGTATGATCGGACCCATCATGTTGATGGCCCAATTCCTTTATGTGTTAACAGTTCACAGTCCCAGTCTAGAGAGATAGCCCATTCAGAAGGCCAAATGGGCTTAACAACAACCCATCCGTTTCAACACAGCATCCTCGCAAGATGTGATATTGACACGTTGTAGGGCCCTCTAATGTCCCACGAGTTAGGCTGTCGTCCTTTTCACAGCTCACGACATACGATACGAGACTAAAAAATAGCGCAAAATTAGAAAAGTGGCCCGACACTGATGAAAACGTTCGATTTTGTTCTCCAAAAAGGGCACAGCAGGCGAGCTAGCTACACCCGTCGTAGAGCACTCGAAGAGCTTTCCAACGGTATCCTGTGCACCGCGTAACCCCTTACGGATCAAAAGTTATGGGCACCGGAGCGACGGAGACCTGGTCACAAATCTTACGCCCTCGGTTTGTGGGCCCAGCCTCCAAGTGAAGTGAAGTTGTCTTGCCCAAGGTGCCGTGGGATTCGATAATAGAATTGTGGTGGATAAAGTATCTTGCCAACCTTAACCGATGGGAAAAAAATTAAAAAGTGGGGTGCAACACGAGGACTTCCCAAGGGGTCACACATCCTAGTACTACTCTCACCCAAGCACGCTTAACTTCGGAGTTCTGATGGGACCCGGTGCATTAGTGCTGATATGATCGTACACGCCATGTTGATGGCACAATTCCTTTATGTGTTAACGGTTCACAGTCCCAGCCTAGAGTGATGGCCCATTCAGAAGGACCAATGGGCTTTACAACAACCCATCCGCTTCAACAATGCAGCATCCTGGCAAGACGTGATATCGACGTGTTGTAGGGCCCTCTAATGTCCTGTGAGTAAGGTTGTCGACCTTTTAACAACTCACAACGTACGATTCTGGACGGAAAAATAGAGCTAAATAATAAAAATGGCCGGAAACTGAAGAAAACTTTCGATTTTGGGCTCCAAAAAAGGGCACAGCAAGCAAGCTGGCTACCCACATCGTAGAGCTCCCGGAGAGCTTTCCAACTGTATACTGTGTGCCACGTAACTCCTTACGAATCAAAAGTTATGGGCACCGGAGCGAAGGAGACCTGGTCACAACCCCTACGCCCTCGGTTTGCGGGCCCAGCCTCCACGTGAAACGAAGTTGTCTTGTCCAAGGTGCAGTGGGATTCAATAATTGAAATGTGGTGGATAAAGTATCTTGGCAACCCTAACCGGAGGAAAAAAAATTGAAAATGGGGGTACAACACAAGGACTTCCCAAGGGGTCACCCATCCTTGTACTACTCTCGGCCAAGCACGCTTAACTTCGGAGTTCTGATGGGATTCGGTGCATTAGTGCTGGTATGATCGCACCCGTCATGTTAAGGGCACAGTTCCTTTATGTGTTAACGGTTCACAGTTCCAGCCAAGAGAAATGGCCCATTCAGAAGGCCCAATGGGCTTAACGACAACCCAACCGCTTCAACAACCCAGTATTCTCACCATATGAGATATCGACGCGTTGTAGGGCCCTCTAATTTCCCATGAGTAAGGTTGTCGTCCTTTTAACAGCTCACAACGTGCGATCATGGACGAAAAAACATAGCTAAGTAAGAAAAGTGGCCCGAAACTGATGAAAACTTTCAATTTTGGGCTTCAAAAAAGGGCGCAGCGAGCAACCTGGCTGCCCACATCTTAGAGCTCTCAGAGAGCTTTCCAACGGTATACTGTGTGCCACGTAACTCCGTGGAAATCAAAAGTTATGGGCACCGGAGCGAAGAAGACTTGGTCACAAGCCCTACGCCCTCGGTTTGCGGGCCCAGCCTCCACTTGAAATGAAGTTGTCATGCCCAAGTTGCAGTGGGATTCGATAATAGAAATGTGGTGGATAAAGTATCTTGGCAACCCTAACCAGAGAAAAAAAAATTGAAAAGGGGGGTCCAACACAAGGACTTCCCAGGGAGTCACCGATTCTAGTACTACTCCCGCCCAAGCATGCTTAACTTCGGAGTTCTGATGGGAACCGGTGCATTACAGCGGGTATGATCGCACCCATTAATGGTTCACAGTCCCAACCTACAGAGATGGCCCATTCAGAAGGCCCAATGGGCTTAACAACAACCCATCAGCTTCAACAACCCAGTATCCTCGCAAGACGAGATATCGACGGGTTGTAGGGCCCTCCAATGTCCCGCGAGTAAGGTTGTCATCGTTTTAACAGCTCACGACGTACGATACGGGACCGAAAAATAGAGCAAAATTAGAAAAGTGGACCGAAACTGATGAAAATGTTCGATTTTGGGCCCCAAAAAGGGCACAGCGAGCTAGCTGGCTGCAGACGTCGTAGGGCTCTTATAGAGCTTTCCAACGGTATGCTGTGCGCCGCGTAACTCCTTACGGATCCAAAGTTATGGGCACCGGAGCGACGGAGACCTGGTCATAAGCCCTACGCCCTCGGTTTGAGGGCCCAGCCTCCACGTGAAGCGAAGTTGTCTTGCCCAAGGTGTAGTGGGATTCGATAATAGAAATATGGTGGATGAAGTATCCTGGCAACCCTAACCGGAGCAAAAAAAATTGAAAAGGGGGGTATAACACGAAGAATTCCCACGGGGTCACCCATCCTAGTACTGCTCTCGCCCAAGCACGCTTAACTTCGGAGTTCGGAGGGGATCAGGAGCATTAGTACGGGTATGATCGCACCCATCTTGTTGAGGGCACAATTCCTTTATGTGTTAACGGTTAACAGTCCCAGCCTAGAGAGATGGCCCATTCAGAAGGCGCGTGGGCTTAACGACAACACATCCGCTTTAACAACCCTGCATCCTCGCAAGACGAGATATCGACGCGTTGTAGGGCCCTCTAATGTCCCGCGAGTAAGGTTGTCGTCATTTTAACAGCTAACGACGTACGATCCGGGAAGGAAAAATAGAGCTAAAAAAGAATAGTGGCCTAAAACTGATGAAAACGTTCAATTTTTGGCTCCAAATAGGGGATCAGCGAGCTAGCTGGCTGCCCACGTCGTAGAGCTCTCGTAGTGCTTTCCAACGGTATGCTGTGCGCCGCGTAACTCCTTACGGATCAAAAGTTATGGGCACCGAAGCGACAAAGACCTGGTCATAAGCCCTACGCCCTCGGTTTGCGTTCCCAGCCTCCACGTGAAGCGAAGTTGTCTTGCCCATGGTGTAGTGGGATTTGATAAGAGAAATGTGGTTGATAAAGTATCTTGGCAACCCTAACCGGGGGAAAAAAAATTTAAAAAGGGGGGTGCAACATGAGGAATTCCCAAGGGGTCACCCATCCTAGTACTACTCTCGGCCAAGCACACTTAACTTCGGAGTTCTGATGGGATCTGGTGCATTAGTGCTGGTATGATCGCACCCGTTATCGGTTCACAGTCCCTGCCTACAGAGATGGCCCATTTAGAAGGCCCAATGGGCTTAACAACAACCCATCCGCTTCAACAACGCAGCATCCTCGTAAGACGTGATATCAACGTGTTGTAGGGCCCTCTAATATCCCGCGAGTAAGGTTGTCGACCATTTAACAGCTCACGACGTACGATCCGGGACCGAAAAACAGAGCTAAATATGAAAAGTGGCCTGAAATTGATGAAAACTTTCGATTTTGGGCTCCAAAAAAGGGCACAGCAAGCAAGCTGGCTACCCACATTGTAGAGCTCTCGGAGAGCTTTCCAACGGTATACTGTGCGCCACGTAACTCCTTACGAATCAAAAGTTATGGGCACCAGAGCGAAGGAGACCTGGGCACAAGCCCTACGCCCTCGGTTTGCGGGCCCAGCCTCCACGTGAAACGAAGTTGTCTTGCCCAAGGTGCAGTGGGATTCAATAATAGAAATGTGGTGGATAAAGTATCTTGGCAACCCTAACCGGAGGGAAAAAAATTGAAAAGGGGGGTGCAACACAAGGACTTCCCAGGGGGTCACCCATCCTAGTACTACTCTCGACCAAGCAAGCTTAACTTCGGAGTTCTTATGGGATCCGGTGCATTAGTGCTGGTATGATCGCACCCGTTAACGGTTCACAGTCCCAGCCTAGAGAGATGGCCCATTCAGAAGGCCCAATGGGCTTAACGACAACCCATCCGCTTCAACAACCCAGCATCCTCACAAGACGAGATATCGACGCGTTGTAAGGCCCTCTAATGTCCCACGAGTAAGGTTGTCGTCGTTTTAACAGCTCACGAAGTACGATACGGGACGGAAAAACAGAGCAAAACTAGAAAAGTGGCCCAAAACTGATGAAAACGTTCGATTTTGATCTCCAAAAAGGGCACAGTGAGCTAGCTGGCTGCCCACATCGTAGAGCTCTTGGAGAGCTTTCCAACGGTATGCTGTGCGCCGTGTAACTCCTTACGGATCAAAGTTATGGGCACCGTAACGACGAGACCTAGTCACAAGCCCCACGCCCTCGGTTTGCGTGCCCAGCCTCCACGTGAAGCGAAGTTGTCTTGCCCAAGGTGCTGTGGGATTCGATAATAGAAATGTGGTGGATAAAGTATCTTGGCAACCCTAACCGGAGCAAAAAAAATTGAAAAGGGGGGTGCAACACGAGGACTTCCCACGGGGTCACCCATCCTAGTACTACTCTGGCCCAAGCACGCTTAACTTCAGAGTTCTAATGGTATCCGGTGCATTAGTGCTGGTATGATCGCACCCATCATGTTGAGGGCACAATTCCTTTATGTGTTAATGGTTCAAAGTCCCAGCCTAGAGAGACGGCCCATTAAGGAGGCCCAATGGGCTTAACGACAACCCATCCGCTTCAACAACCCAGCATACTCGCAAGACGAGATTTCAATGCGTTGTAGGGCCCTCCAATGCCCCGTGTGCAAGGTTGTCGTCCTTTTAGCAGCTCACGACGTACGATTCGGGACGGAAAAACAGAGCTAAAAAATAATAGTGAACCGAAACTAATGAAAACATTTGATTTAGGGCTCCAAGAAAGGACATACCAAGCAATCTGGCTGCCCAAGTCGTAGAGCTCTCGGAGAGCTTTCCAACGGTATGCTGTGCATCGCGTAACTCCTTACCGATCAAAAGTTATGGGTACCGGAGCGAAGGAGACCTGGTCACAAGCCCTACGCCCTCGGTTTACTAGCCTAGCCTCCATGTGAAGCGAAGTTGTCTTGCCCAAGTTGCCGTGGGATTCGATAATAAAAATGTGGTGGATAAAGTATCTTGGCAACCCTAACCGGAGCAAAACAAATAGAAAATGGGGGTACAACACGAGGACTTCCCAGGGCGTCACCCATCCTTGTACTACTCTCGCCCAAGCACGCTTAACTTCGTAGGTGTTATGGGATCTGGTGCATTAGTGATGGTATGCTCGCGCCGCTCGAGTTGGTGGCCCAATTCCTTTATGTGTTAACGGTTCACAGTCCCAGCCTAGAGAGATAGCACATTCAGAAGGCCCAATGGGTTTAACGACAACCCATCTGCTTCAACAACCCAACATCCTCGAAAGACGAGATATCGACGCGTTGTGGGGCCCTCTAATGCCCCGTGAGCAAGGCTGTCATCCTTTTAACAGCTCACGACGTATGATCCGGGATGGAAAAATAGAGCTAAAAAATAACAGTGAACTGAAACTGATGAAAACGTTCGATTTAGGGCTCCAAAAAATGACACAGCGAGCAAGCTGGCTGCCTACATCGTAGAGCTCTCGGAGAGCTTTCCAACGGTATGCTGTGCATCGCGTAACTGCTTACCGATCAAAAGTTATGGGTACCGGAGCGAAGGAGACATGGTCACAAGCCCTACACCCTCGGTTTGCTGGCCTAGCCTCCATGTGAAGCGAAGTTGTCTTGCCCAAGGTGCCATGGGATTCAATAATAAAAATGTGGTGGGAAAAGTCTCTTAGCAACCCTAACCGGAGCAAAAAAAATTGAAAAGGGGGGTGCAACACGAGGACTTCCCAGGGGGTCACCCATCATTGTACTACTCTCGCCCAAGCACGCTTAACTTCGTAGTTGTTATGGGATCTGGTGCATTAGTGATGGTATGATCGCACCCGTCGAGTTGGTGGCCCAATTCCTTTATGTGTTAACGGTTCCCTGTCCCAGCCTAGGGAGATGGCCCATTCAAAAGGCTCAATGGGCTTAACGACAACCCATCAGCTTCAACAACCCAGCATCCTCGCAAGATGAGATATCTACGCATTGTACGGCCCTCTAATGTCCCCCGAGTAAGGTTGCCGTCCTTTTAATAGCTCACGACGTACGATCCGGGATGGAAAAACAAAGATAAATTAGAAAAGTGGCCTGAAACTGATGAAAAAGTTCAATTTTGGACTCCAAAAAGGGCACAACTAGCGTGCTAGCTGCCCTTATCGTAGAGCTCTCGAAGAGCTTTCCAACGGTATGCTGTGCGCCGCGTAACTCCTTACGGATCAAAAGTTATGGGCACCGGAGCGACGGAGACTTGGTCACAAGCCCTACGCCCTCGGTTTGTGGGCCCGGCCTCCTGGTGAAGCGAAGATGTGTTGCCCAACGTGCCGTGGGGTTCGGTAATAGAAATGAGTTCGATAAAGTATCTTAGCAACCCTAACCGGAGGAAAAAAATTTGAAAAGGGGGGTGCAACACGAGGACTTCCCAGGGGGTCACCCATCCTATTACTACTCTCGCCCAAGCACGCTTCACTTCAGAGTTCTGATGGGATCCGGTGCATTAGTTCTGGTATGATCGCACCCGTCATGTTGATGGCACAATTCCTTTACGTGTTAACGGTTCACAGACCCAGCTTAGAGAGATGGCCCATTCAGAAGGCCCAATGGGCTTAACAACAACCCATCCGCTTCAACAACCCAACATCCTCGCAAGACGAGATATTGACTCGTTGTAGGGCCCTCTAATGTCCCGCAAGTAAGGTTGTCGTCCTTTTAACTGCTCATGACGTACGATCCGGGACGGAAAAACAGAGCTAAAAAAGAAAAGTTACCAGAAACTGATGAAAACATTCGAATTTGGGCTGTAAAAAAGGGCACAACAAGCAAACTGGCTGCCCCCGTCGTAGTGCTCTCGGAGAGCTTTCCAACGGTATGCTGTGCTCTGCATAACTCCTTACGGATCAAAAGTTATGGGCACCGGAGTGAAGGACACCTGGTCACAAGCCCTACGCCCTAGGTTTGCTGGCCCAGCCTCCTCGTGAAGCGAAGTTGTCTTGCCCAATGTGCCCTGGGAATCGATAATAGAAATGTGGTGGATAAAGTATCTTGGCAACCTTAACTGGAGCAAAATAAATTGAAAAGGGGGGTGCAACATGAGGACTTCCCATGGGGTCACCCATCCTAGTACTACTCTCGCCCAAGCGCGCTTAACTTCGGAGTTCTAATGGGATCCGGTGCATTAGTGCTGGTATGATCGTACCCGTCATGTTGATGGCACAATTCCATTATGTGTTAACGGTTAACAGTCCCAGCCTAGAGAGATGGCCCAATCAGAAGGCCCAATGGGCTTAACGACAACCCATCTGCTTCAACAACCCAGCATCCTGGGAAGACGAGATATCGACGCATTGTAGGGCCCTCTAATTTCCTGCGAGTAAGGTTGTCGTCCTTTTATCAGCTCACGACATACGATCCGGGATGAAAAAACAGAGCAAAAGTTAAAAAAGTGGCCCAAAACTGATGAAAACGTTCGATTTTGGGCTCCAAAAAGGGCACAGCGAGCATGCTAGTTTCCCCCGTCGTAGAGCTCTCGAAGAGCTTTCCAACGGTATGTTGTGCGCCGCGTAACTCCTTACAGATCAAAAGTTATGGGCACCGGAGCGATGGAGACCTGGTCACAAGCCCTACGCCCTCGGTTTACGGGCCCAGCCTCCACGTTATGCGAAGTTGTCTTGCCCAAAGTGCCGTGGGATTCGATAATTGAAATGTGGTGGATAAAGTATCATGGCAACTCTAACTGGAGGAAAAAAATTGAAAAGGGGGGTGCAACATGAGGACTTACCAGGGGGTCACCCATCCTAGTACTACTCTCGCCCTAGCACGCTTAACTTCAGAGTTCTGATAGGAGCCGGTGCACTAGTGCTGGTATGATCGCACCCGTCATAGTGAGGGCACAATTCCTTTACGTGTTAACGGTTCACAGTCCCAGCCTAGAGAGATGGCCCATTTAGAAGGCCCAATGGGCTTAACAACAACCCATCCGCTTCAACAATGTAGCATCCTCGCAAGACATGATATCGACGCATTGTAGTGCCCTCTAATGTCCCGCGAGTAAGGTTGTCATCCTTTTAACAACTCATGATGTACGATGCAGGACGGAAAAACAGAGCAAAAATTAGAAAAGTGGCCCAAAACTGATGAAAACGTTCAATTTTGGACTCCAGAGAGGTCATAGCAAGCAAGCTAGCTAGCCCTGTCGTAGAGCTTTCGAAGAGCTTTCCAACGGTATGCTGTGCGCTGCATAACTCCATACGGATAAAAAGTTATGGGCACCAGAGCGACGGAGACCTGGTCAAAATCCCTACGCCCTCGGTTTGCTGGCCCAGCCTCCACGTGGAGCGAAGTTGTCTTGCCCAAGGAGCCGTGGGATTCGAAAATAGAAATGTGGTGGATAAAGTATCTTAGCAACCCTAACCGGAGGAAAAAAATTTGAAAATGGGGGTACAACACAAGGACTTCCGAGGGGGTCACCCATCATAGTACTAGTCTCGTCCAAGCACTCTTAACTTCGGAGTTCTGATGGGATCCGGTGCATTAGTGCTGGCATGATCGCACCCATCATGTTGAGGGCACAATTCCTTTATGTGTTAACGGTTCACAGTCCCAGCCAAGAGAGATGGCCCATTCAGAAGGCCCAATGGGCTTAACAACAACCCATCCGCTTCAACAACCAAGCATCCTCGCAAGACGAGATATCGACGCATTGTAGGGCCCTCTAATGTCCCGCGAGTAAGGTTGTTGTCCTTTTAACAGCTCACGACGTACGATCTGAGACAGAAAAATAGAGCTAAACTAGAAAAGTGGCCCGAAACTGATGAAAACGTTCGATTTTGGGCTCCCAAAATGGTAGAGCAAGCAAGCTGGCTGCCCCTATCTTAGGGCACACGGAGAGCTTTCCAACGGTATGTTGTGCGCCACGTAACTCCTTACGGATCAAAAGTTATGGGCACCGAAGCGAAGGAGACCTAGTCACAAGCCCTACGCCCTCGGTTTGCTGGCCCAGCCTCTACGTGAAGCGAAGTTGTCTTGCCCAAGGTGCCGTGGAATTCGATATTAGAAATATGGTGGATAAAGTATCGTGGCAACCCTAACCGGAGGAAAAAAAATTGAAAATGGGGGTGCAACACGAGGACTTCCTAGGAGGTCACCCATCCGAGTACTACTCTCGCCCAAGCACACTTAACTTCGGAATTCATATGGGATCCGATGCATTAGTGCTGGTATGATCGCACCCGTCATGTTGAGGGCACAATTCCTTTATGTGTTAACGGTTCACAGTCCTAGCCTATAGAGTTGGCCCATTTAGAAGGCCCAATGGGCTTAACGACAACCCATCCACTTCAACAACCCAGCATCCTCGCAAGACGAGATATCGACAAATTGTAGGGCCCTCTAATGTCCCGCGAGTAAGGTTGTTGTCCTTTTAACAGCTCACGACGTACGATCCGGGACAGAAAAATAGTGCTAAATTAGAAAAGTTGCCCGAAACTGATGAAAATGGTCGATTTTGGGCTCCAAAAAGGGCATAGCGAGCAAGCTGGCTGCCCCCATCGTAGAGCTCTCGAAGCGCTTTCCAACTGTATGTTGTGCGCCGCATAACTCCTTACATATAAAAAGTTATGGACACCGTAGCGACGGAGGCCTCGTCACAAGCCCTACACCCTCGATTTGCGGGGCCAGCCTCCACGTGAAGCGAAGTTGTCTTGCCCAAGGTGTAGTGGGATTCGATATTAGAAATCTGGTGGATAAAGTATCTTGGCAACACTAACCAGAGGAAAAAAAAAATTGAAAGGGGGGGTGCAACACGAGGACTTCCTAGGGGGTCAACCATCCTAGTACTACTCTAGCCCAAGCACGCTTAAATTCAGAGTTCTAATGGGATTCGGTGCATTAGTGCAGGTACGATCGCACCCGTCATGTTGAGGGAACAATTCCTTTATGTGTTAACGGTTCGAAGTCCCAGCCTAGAGAGATGGCCCATTCAGCAGGCCCAATGGGCTTAACGACAACCCATCCGCTTCAACAACCCAGCATCCTCGCAAGACGAGATATCGATGTGTTGTAGGGCCCTCTAATGTCCCGCGAGTAAGGTTGTCGTCCTTTTAACAACACACGACGTACGATCCGGGGCAAAAAAATAGAGATAAAAAAGAAAATTGGCCCGAAACTTAGGAAAACGTTCGATTTTGGGCTCCAAAAAAAGGCACAACGAGCAAGCTGGCTGCCCCCATTGTAGAGCTCTTGGAGTGCTTTCCAACGGTATGCTGTACGCCTCGTAACTCCTCACGGATCAAAAGTTATGGGCACCGGAACGAAGGAGACCTGGTCATAAGCCCTACGCCCTCGGTTTGCTGGCCCAGCCTCCACGTGAAGCGAAGTTGTCTTGCCCAAGGTGCCGTGGGATTTGATAATAGAAATGTGGTGGATAAAGTATCTTGGCAACCCTAATCGGAGGAAAAAAAATTGAAAATGGGGGTGCAACACGAGGACTTCTCTGGGGGTCACCTATCCTAGTACTACTCTCGCCCAAGCACGCTTAACTTCTGAGTGCTGATGGGATCCGGTGCATTAGTGCTGGTATGATTGCACCTGTCATGTTGAGGGCATAATTCCTTTATGTGTTAACGGTTCATAGTCCCAGCCTAGAGAGATGGCATATTCAGATGGCCCAATGGGCTTAACGACAACCCATCCGCTTCAACAACCTAGCATCCTCGCTTGACGAGATATCGATGCATTGTAGGGCCCTCTAATGTCCCGCGAGTAAGGTTGTCGTCCTTTTAACAGCATACGACGTACGATACGGGATGAAAAAACATAGCAAAATTAGAAAAGTGGCCTGAAACTGATGAAAACGTTTGCTTTTGGTCTCCAAAAAAGGCACAGGTAGTGAGCTGGCTGCCCCCGTCGTAGAGCTCTCGAAGACCTTTCCAACGGTATGCTGTGCGCCGTGTAACTCCTTACAGATCAAAAGTTATGGGCACCGGAGCGACGGAGACCTGGTCACAAGCCCTACGCCTTCGGTTTGCAGGCCCAGCCTCCACGTGAAGCGAAGTTATCTTGCCCAAGGTGTTGTGGGATTCGATAATAGAAATGTGGTGGATAAAGTATCTTGGCAACCCTAACCGGAGGAAAAAAAATTGAAAAGGGGGGTCCAATACGGGGACTTCCCTGGGGGTCACCCATCCTACTACTACCCTCGCCCAAGCACGCTTAACTTCGGAGTTCTGATGGGATCTGGTGCATTAGTGTTGGTATGATCGCACCCGTCATGTTGAGGGGACAATTCTTTTATGTGTTAACGGTTCACAGTCCCAGCCTAGAGAGATGGCCCATTCAGAAGGCCCAATAAGCTTAACAACAACCCATCCGCTTCAACAACGCAGCATCCTCGCAAGACGTGATATCGACGCGTTGTAGGACCCTCTAATGTCCATCGAGTTGGGTTGTCCTTCTTTTAACAGCTCACGACGTACGATCCGGGACGAAAAAATAGAGCTAAATTAGAAAGTGGCCCGACACTAATGAAAACGTTCAATTTTGGCTTCCAAAAAGGGTACAACAAGCAAGCAAGCTGCCCCCGTCGTAGAGCTTTCGAAGAGCTTTCCAACGGTATGTTGTGCGCTGCGTAACTCCTTGCGGATAAAAAGTTATGGGCACCAGAGCGACGGAGACCTGGTCACAAGCCCTACGCCCTCGGTTTGCTGGCCCAGCCTCCACGTGAAGCGAAGTTGTCTTGCCCAAGGTGCCGTGGGAATGGATAATAGAAATGTGGTGGATAAAGTATCTTGGCAACCCTAACTGGAGGAAAAAAAATTTAAAATGGGTCGCAACACGTGGACTTCCCAAGGGGTCACCCATCATAGTACTAGTCTCGCCCAAGCACGCTTAACTTCGGAGTTCTGATGGGATCTGGTGCATTAGTGCAGGTATGATCGCACCCGTCATGTTGAGGGCACAATTCCTTTTTGTGTTAATGGTTCACAGTCCCAGCTTAGAGAGATGGCCCATTCAGAAGGCCCAATGGGCTTAACGACAACCCATCCGCTTCAACAACCCAGCATCCTCGCAAGACGAGATATCGACGCGTTGTAGTGTCCTATAATGTCAAGTGAGTAAGGCTGTCGTCCTTTTAACAGGTCACGACGTACTATCCGGGACAGAAAAACAAAGCCAAAAAAGAAAAGTGGCACGAAATTGATGAAAACGTTCGATTTTGGGCTCCAAAATGGGCACAACGAGCAAGCTAGCTACCATCGTCGTAGAGCTCTCGGAGAGCTTTCCAACGGGATGCTATGTGCCGCATAACTCCATACGGATCAAAAGTTATGGGCACCGGAAGGACGGAGAGCTGGTCACAAGCCCTACGCCCGCGGTTTGCGGGCCCAGCTTCCACGTGAAGCGAAGTTGTCTTGCCCAAGGTGCCGTGGGATTCGATAATAGAAATGTGGTGGATAAAGTATCTTGGCAACCCTAACCTGAGGAAAAAAAATTTAAAAGGGGTGTGCAATACGAGGACTTCTCAAGGGGTCACCCACCTAGTACTACTCTCGCCCTAGCACGCTTAACTTCGGAGTTCTGATGGGATCCGGTGCATTAGTGCTGGTATGATCACACCCGTCATGTTAAGGGCATAATTCCTTTATGTGTAAACAGTTCACAGTCTAAGCCTAGAAAGATGGCCCATTCAAAAGGTCCAATTGGCTAAACGACAACCCATCCGCTTCAACAACCCAGCATCCTCGCAAGACGAGATATCGACGCGTTGTAGGGCACTCTAATGTCCAGCGAGCGAAGTTGTCTTCCTTTTAACAGCTCACGACGTACGATCCTGGATGGAAAAACAATGCTAAAAAACAAAAGTGGCCCGAAACTGATGAAAACGTTCGATTTTGGGCTCCAAAAAAGGGCACAGCGAGCAATCTGGCTGCCCCCATTGTAGAGCTCTCGGAGAGCTTTCGAACGGTATGTTGTGCGCCGCGTAACTCTTTATGGATCAAAAGGTATAGGCACCGGAGCGAAGGAGACCTGGTCACAAGCCCTACGCCCTCGGTTTGCTGGGCCAGCCTCCACGTGAAGAGAAGTTGTCTTGCCCAAGGTGCCGTGGGATTCGATAATAGAAATGTGGTGGATAAATTTTCTTGGCAACCCTATCGGAGGAAAAAAAATTGAAAAGGAGGGTGCAACACGAGGACTTCCCAGGGGGTCACCCAACCTAGTAGTACACTCGCCCAAGCGCGCTTAACTTCGAATTTCTGATGGCATCCGGTGTATTAGTGCTGGTATGATCGCACCCGTCATGATGATGGCCCAATTCCTTTATGTGTTAACGGTTCACAGTCCCAGCCTAGAGAGATAGCCCTTTCAGAAGGCCCAAAGGGCTTAACGACAACCCATCTGCTTCAACAACCCAGCATCCTCGCAATACGAGATATCAACGGGTTGTAGGGCCCACTAATTTCCAACGAGTAAGGTTGTCGTCCTTTTAACAGCTCACGACGTACGATCCGGGACGAAAAAACAGAGCAAAAATCAAAAAACTGGCCCAAAACTGATGAAAACATTCTATTTTGGGTTCCAAAAAGGGCACAGCCAGCGAGCTAGCTGCCCCCGTCATAGAGCTCTCGAAGTGCTTGCCAACGGTATGCTATGCGCCGCGTAACTCCTTACAGATCAAAAGTTATGGGCACCGGAGCAACGGAGACCTGGTCACAAACCCTACGCCTTCGGTTTGCGGGCCCAGCTTCCAAGTGAAGCTAAGTTTTCTTGCCCAAGGTGCTGTGGGATTCGATAATAGAAATGTGGTGGATAAAGTATCTTGGCAACCCTAATCGAAGGAAAAAATATTGAAAAGGGGGGTGCAACACGAGGACCTCCTAGGGGGTCACCCATCCTAGTACTACTTTCGCCCAAGCACGCTTAATTTCGGAGTTGTGATGGGATCCGGTGCATTAGTGCTGGTATGATCGCACCCATCATGTTGATGGCACAATTCCTTTATGTGTTAACGGTTCACAGTCCCAGCCTAGAGAGATGACGCATTCAGAAGGCCCAATGGGCTTAACGACAACGCATCCGCTTCGACAACCATGCATCCTCGCAAGACGAGATATCGACGTGTTGTAGGGCCCTCTAATGTCCCGCGAGTAAGGTTGTCGTCCTTTTAACAGCTCATGACGTACGATCCGGAACGGAAAAACAGTGCAAAACTAGAAAAATGGCCCGAAACTGATGAAAACGTTTGATTTTGGTCGCCAAAAAAGGGCACCGCCAGCAATTTGGCTGCCCCCGTCGTAGAGTTCTCGGAGAGCTTTCCAAAGGTATGCTGTGCGCCACATTACTCCTTACGGATCAAAAGTTATGGGCACCGAAGCGTAGGAGACCTAGTGACAAGCCCTACGCCCTCAGTTTGCTGGCCCAGCCTCTACATGAAGCGAAGTTGTCTTCCCCAAGGTGTCGTGGGATTCGATAATAGAAATGTGGTGGATAAAGTATCTTGGCAACCCTAACCGGAGGAAAAAAAATTGTAAATGGGGGTGCAACACGAGGACTTCCCAAGGGGTCACCCATCCTAGTACTACTCTCGCCCAAGCACGCTTAACTTCGGAGTTCTGATGCGATCCGGTGCATTAGTGCTGGTATGATCGCACCCGTCATGTTGAGGGCACAATTTCTTTATGTGTTAACGGTTCACAGTCCCAGCCTAGAGAGATAGTCCATACAGAAGGCCCAATGGGCTTAACGAAAACCCATCTACTTCAACAACCCTGCATCCTCGCAAGACGAGATACCAACGCGTTGTAGGGCCCTCTAATGTCTCGCGAGTAAGGTTGTCGTCCTTTTAACAGCTCACGACGAACGATTTGGGACAAAAAAAGAGAGCTAAATTAGAAAAGTGGACCGAAACTGATGAAAACGTTCGATTTTGGGCTCCAAAAAGGGCACAGCGTGCAAGCTGGCTGCCCCCACCGTAGAGCTCTCGAAGAACCTTCCAACGGTATGGTGTGCGCCATGTAACTCTTTACGGATCAAAAGTTATGGGCACAGGAGCGACGGAGACCTGGTCACAAGCCCTACGACCTCGGTTTACGGGCCCAGCCTCCACGTGAAGCGAAGTTGTCTTGCCCAAGGTGCAGTGGGATTCGATAATAGAAATGTGGTAGATAAAGTATCTTGGCAACCCTAACCGGAGGAAAAAAAATTGAAAAAGGGGTTGAAACACAAGGACTTCCCAGGGGGTCACCCATCCTAGTACTACTCTCCTCCAAGCACGCTTAACTTCGAAGTTCTGATGGGATCTGGTGCATTAGTGCTGGTATGATCACACCGGTCATGTTAAGGGCACCATTCTTTTATGTGTTAACGGTTCACTGTCCCTGCCTAGAGAGATGGCCCATTCAGAAGGCCCAATGGGCTTAACGACAACCCATCCACTTCAACAACCCAGCATCCTTGCAAGACGAGATATCGACGCATTGTAGGGCCCTATAATTTCCCGCGAGTAAGGTTTTTGTCCTTTTAACAGCTCACGACGTAAGATCCGGGACGGAAAAACAGAGCTAAAATAAGAAAAGTGGCCCGAAACTGATGAAAACATTCGATTTTGGGCTCCAAAAAAGGGTATAACGAGCAAGCTGGCTACTCTTATAGTAGAGCTCTCGGAGAGCTTTCCAACGGTATGCTGTGCGCCGCGTAACTCCTTACAAATCAAAAGTTAAGGGCACCAGAACGACGGAGACCTGGCAACAAGCCCTACGCCCTCGGTTTGCTATCCCAGCCTCCACGGGAAGCGAAGTTGTCTTGCCCAAGGTGCCGTGGGATTTGATAATAGAAATGTGGTGGATAAAGTATCTTAGCAACCCTAACCGGAGGAAAAAAAATTGAAAAGGGGGGTGCAACACGACGACTTTGCAGGGGGTCACCCAACCTAGTACTACTCTTGCCCAAGCACGCTTAACTTCAGGGTTCTGATGGGATCCAGTGCATTAGTGCTGGTATGATTGCACCCGCCATGTTGAGGGCATAATTCATTTATCTGTTAACGGTTCACAGTCCCAGTCAAGAGAGACGGTCCATTCAGATGGCCCAATGGGCTTAACGACAACCCATCTGCTTCAACAACCCAGCATCCTCGCAAGACGAGATATCGATGCGTTGTAGAGCCCACTAATGTCCCGCGAGTAAGGTTGTCATCCTTTTAAAAGGTCACGACGAACGATCCGGGATGGAAAAATAGAGCTAAAGAAGAAAAGTGGCACGAAACTGACTAAAACGTTCGATTTTCGGCTCCAAAAATGGGCAAAGCGAGCAAGCTGGTTGACCCAGTCGTGAAGCTCTCGGAGAGCTTTATAATGGTATGCTGTGCGTCGCGTAACTCCTTACGGATCAAAAGTTATGGGCACCGGACCGAAGGAGACCTGGTCACAAGCCCCACGCCCTCGGTTTGGTGGCCGAGCCTCCACGTGAAGCAAAGTTGTCTTGCCCTAGGTGCCGTGGGATTCGATAATAGAAATCTGGTGGATAAAGTATCTTTGCAACCCTAACCGGAGCAAAAAAATTCGAAAAGGGGGGTGCAACACGAGGACTTCCCAGGGGGTCACCCATCCTAGTACTACTCTAGCCCAAGCACGCTTAACTTCGGAGTTCTGATGGGATCCGGTGCATTAGTGCTGGTATGATCGTACCCGTCATGTTGATGGCCCAATTTCTTTATGTGTTAACGGTACACAGTCCCAACATAGAGAGATAGCTCTTTTAGAAGGCCCAATGGGCTTAACGACAACCTATCTACTTCAACAACCCAGCATCCTCGCAAGACGAGATATCGACGCATTGTAGGGCCCTCTAATGTCCCGTGAGTAAGGTTGTTATCTTTTTAACAGCTCACGACGTACGATACGGGACGAAAAAATAGAGCAAAATTAGAAAAGTGGGCTAAAACTGATGAAAATGTTCGATTTTAGGCTACAAAAATGGCACAGCGAGCGAGCTAGCTGCCCCCGTCATAGAGTTCTCGGAGAGCTTTCCAACGATATGCTGTGCGCCGCGTAACTCCTTATGGATCAAAAGGTATGGGCACCGGAGCGACGGAGACGTGGTCACAAGCCCTACGCCTTCGGTTTGCGGGCCCAGCCTCCACGTGAAGCGAAGTTGTCTTGCCCAAGGTGCCGTGTGATTCGATAATAGGAATCTGGTGGATAAAGTATCTTGGCAACCCTAATTGGAGGAAAAAAAATTGAAAAGGGGGGTTGCAATACAAGGACTTACTAGGGGGTCAACCATCATAGTACTACTCTCGTCCAAACACGCTTAAATTCGGAGTTCTGATGGGATCCGATGCATTCGTGCTAGTATGATAGCACCCATCCTGTTGAGGGCACAATTACTTTATGTGTTAACGGTTCATAGTCCCAGCCTAGTGAGATGGCCCATTCAGAAGGCCCAATGGGCTTAACAACAACCCATCTGCTTCAACAACGTAGCATCCTCACAAGACATGATATCCACGCGTTGTAGGGCCCTCTAATGTCCAGCGAGTAAGGTTGGCATCCTTTTAACAGCTCACGACGTACGATTCGGGATAGAAAAATAGAGCTAAATTAGAAAAGTGGACCGAAACTAATGAAAACGTTCGATTTTTGACTCCAAAAAGGGCATATCAAGCAAGCTAGCTGCTCCCATCATAGAGCTTTCGAAGAGCTTTCCAACAGTATGCTGTGCGCTGCGTAACTCCGTCCGGATAAAAAGTTATGGGCACCGGAATGACGGAGACCTGGTCACAAGCCCTACGCCCTCGGTTTTCTGGCCCAGCCTCCTCGTGAAGCGAAGTTGTCTTGCCCAAGGTGCCGTGGGATTTGATAATAGAAATGTGGCGGATAAAGTATCTTGGCAACCCTAACCGGAGGAAAAAAAATTGAAAAGGGGGGTGTAACACAAGGACTTCCCAGGGGTCACCTATCCTAGTACTACTCTCGCCCAAGCACGCTTAACTTTTGAGTTCTGATGGCATCTAGTGCATTAGTGCTGGTATGATTGCACCCGTCATGTTGAGGGCACAATTCCTTTATGTGTTAACGGTTCACAGTCCCATCCTAGAGAGATGGCCCTTTCAAAAGGCCCAATGGGCTTAACGACAACCCATCCGCTTCAATAACACAGCATTCTCACAAGACGAGATTTCGACTTATTGTAGGGCCCCCTAATTTCCCGCGAGTAAGGTTGTTGTCCTTTTAACAGCTCACGACGTACGATCTGAGACGAAAAAACCGAGCAAAATTAGAAAAGTGGCTCAAAACTGATGAAAACATTCGATTTTGGGGTACAAAAAGGGTAAAACGAGCAAGCTAGCTACCCCTGTCATAGAGCTCTCGGAAAGCTTTCCAAATGTGTGATGTGCGCCACGTAACTCCTTACGAATCAAAAGTTATGGGCACCGAAGCGAAGAAGACCTGGTCACAAGCCCTACGCCCTCTGTTTGCTGGCCCAGCCTCTACGTAAAGTGAAGTTGTCTTGCCCAAGGTGTTGTGGGATTCGATAATAGAAATGTGGTGGATAAAGTATCTTGGCAACCCTAACTGGAGGAAAAAAAATTGAAAAGGGGGGTGTAACAGAAGGACTTCCCAGGGGTCACCCATCCTAGTACTACACTCATCCAAGCACTCTTAACTTCGGAGTTCTGATGGGATCCGGTGCATTAGTGCTGGTATGATCGCACCTGTCATGTTGAGGGCACAATTCCTTTATGTGTTAATGGTTCATAGTCCCAGCCTAGAGAGATGGCCCAATTAGAAGGCCCAATGGGCTTAACGACAACCCATCTTCTTCCACAACCCAGCATCCTCGCAAGACGAGATATCGACACATTATAGGGCCCTCTAATTTTCTATGAGTAAGGTTGTCGTCCTTTTAACAGCTCACGACGGATGATCCGGGACAGAAAAATAGAGCCAAAATAGAAAAGTGGCCCGAAATTGATGAAAACGTTTGATTTTGGGCTCCCAAAATGGTAGAGCAAGCAAGCTGGCTGCCCCCGTCGTAGAGCTCTCGGAGAGCTTTCCAACTGTGTGTTGTGCGCCGCATAACTCCTTACGGATCAAAAGTTATGGGCACCGAAGCGAAGGAGACCTGGTCACAAGCCCTACGCCCTCTGTTTGCTGGCCCAGCCTCTACGTAAAGCGAAATTGTCTTGCCCAAGGTGCTGTGGGATTCGATAATAGAAATGTGGTGGATAAAGTATCTTGGCAACCCTAACCGGAGGAAAAAAATTTGAAAATGGGGGTGTAACACAAGGACTTCCCAGGGGGTCACCCATCCTAGTACTACACTCGCCCAAGCACTCTTAACTTCGGAGTTCTGATGGGATCCGGTGCATTAGTGCTGGTATGATCGCACCCGTCATGTTGAGGGCACAATTCCTTTATATGCTAACGGTTCATAGTCCCAGCCTAGAGAGATGGCCCAATCAGAAGGCCCAATGGGCTTAACGACAACCCATCCGCTTCCACAACCCAGCATCCTCGCAAGACAAGATATCGACACATTGTAGGGCCCTCTAATTTTCTACGAGTAAGGTTGTCGTCCTTTTAACAGCTCACGACGGACGATCCCGGACAGAAAAATAGAGCTAAATTAGAAAAGTGGCCCGAAATTGATGAAAACGTTCGATTTTTGGCTCCAAAAAGGGCATAGCGAGCAAGCTGGCTGCCCGCATCATAGAGCTCTCTAAGTGCTTTCCAACGGTATGCCGTGCGCCACATAACTCCTTACGGATAAAAAGTTATGGACACCGGAGCGACGGAGACCTGGTCACAAGACAAACGCCCTCGGTTTGCGGGCCCAGGCTCCAGGTGGAGCGAAGTTGTCTTGCCCAAGGTGTAGTGGGATTCGATAATAGAAATCTGGTGGATGAAGTATCTTGGCAACCCTAACCGGAGCAAAAAAAATTGAAAAGGGGGGTATAACACGAAGACTTCGCAGGGGCTCAACCATCCTAGTACTACTATAGCCTAAGCACGCTTAAATTCAGAGTTCTGATGGGATCCGTTGCATTAGTGCTGGTATGATCGTACCCGTCATGTTGAGGGCACAATTGCTTTATGAGTTAACGGTTCAAAGTCCCAGCCTAGAGAGATGGCCCATTCAGCAGGCCCAATGGGCTTAACAACAACCCATCCACTTCACCAACCCAACATCCTCGCAAGACGAGATATCGACGCGTTGTAGGGCCCTCTAATGTCCCACGAGAAAGGTTGTCGTCCTTTTAACAGCACCCGACGTACGATCCAGGACGGAAAAACAGAGATAAAAAAGAAAAGTGACCCGAAACTGAGAAAAACGTTCGATTTTGGGCTCCAAAAAAGGTCACAACGAGCAAGCTGGCTTCACTCGTCGGAGAGCTCTCGGAGAGCTTTCCAACAATATGCTGTATGCCGCGTAACTCCTTACGGATCAAAAGTTATGGGCACCGGAACGAAGGGGACCTAGTCACAAGCCCTACGCCCTCGGTTTGCAGGCCTGGCCTCCACGTGAAGCGAAGTTGTCTTGCCCAAGGTGCCGTGGGATTCGATAATAGAAATGTAGTGGATAAAGTATCTTGGCAACCCAAACCGGAGAAAAAAAAATTGAAAAGGGGGGTGCAACACGAGGACTTCCCAGGGGGTCACCCATCCTAGTACTACTCTCGCCCAAGCACGCTTAACTTCGGAGTTCTGATGGGATCCGGTGCATTAGTGCTGGTATGATCGCACCCGTCATGTTGATGGCACAATTCCTTTATGTGTTAACAGTTCACAGTCCCAGCCTAGAGAGATGACCCATTCCGAAGGCCCAATGGGCTTAACGACAACCCATCCACTTCAACAGCCCAGCATCCTTGCAAGACACGATATCGACGCATTGTAGGGCCCTCTAATTTCCCGTGAGTAAGGTTGTCGTCCTTTTAACAGCTAACGACATACGATCCGGGACAGAAAAATAGAGCAAAAATTTGAAAAGTGGCCCGAAACTGATGAAAACATTCGATTTTGGCCACCAAAAACGGCAAAGTGAGCAAGCTAGCTACCCCCGTCGTAAGGCTCTCGAAGAGCTTTCCAACGGTATGCTGTGCGCCGCGTAACTCCTTACGAATCAAAAGTTATGGGCACCGAAGCGACGGAGACCTGGTCACAAGCCCTACGCCCTCGGTTTGCGGGCCCAGCCTCCAAGTGAAGCGAAGTTGTCTTGCCCAAGGTGCCGTGGGATTCGATAATACAATTGTGGTGAATAAAGTATCTTGGCAACCCTAACGGGAGGAAAAAAAATTGAAAAGGGGGATGCAACATGAGGACTTCCCAGGGGGTCACCCATCCTAGCACTACTCTCGCCCAAGAAAGCTTAACTTCATAGTTCTGATGGGATCCGGTGCATTAGTGCTGGTATGATTGAACCCGTCATGTTGAGGGGATAATTCCTTTACGTGTTAACGGTTCACAGTCCCAGCCTAGAGAGATGGCCTATTCAGAAGGCCCAATGGGTTAAATAACAACCCATCCGCTTTAATAACACAGCATCCTCGCAAGATGTGATATCGATGGGTTGTAGGGCCCTCTAATGTCCCGCGAGTAGGGATGTCGTCCTTTTAACTGCTCACGACATACGATCCAGGACAGAAAGACATAGCAAAACTAGAAAAGTGGCCCAAAACTGATGAAAACGTTCAATTTTGGGCTCCAAAATAGGCACAGCGAGCAAGCTCACTGCCCCCTTCGTAGAGCTGTCGAAGAGCTTTACAACGGTATACTGTGTGCTGCGTAACTCCTTGGGCGACGGAGACCTGGTCACAAGCCCTACGCCCTCAGTTTGCAGGCCCAGCCTCCACGTGAAGCCAAGTTGTGTTGCCCAAGGTGCCGTGGGATTCGATAATAGAAATGTGGTGGATAAAGTATCTTGACAACCTTAACCGGAGGAAAAAAATTGAAAAGGTTGGTGCTAAACGAGGACTTCTCGGGGGGTCACCCATCCTAGTACTACTCTCGCCCAAGCACACTTAACTTCAGAGTTCTGATGGGATCCGGTGCATTCGTGCTGGTATGATTGCACCCCTCATGTTGAGGGCACAATGCCTTTATGTGTTAACGGTTCACTGTCCTAGCCTAGAGAGATGGCCCATTCAGAAGGCCCAATGGGCTTAACGATAACCAATCCGCTTCAACAACCCAGCATCCTCGCAAGACGAGATATCGACGCATTGTAGGGCCCTCTAATGTCCCACGAGTAAGGTTGTCGTCCTTTTAACAGCTCACGACGTATGATACGGGACGGAAAAACAGAGCAAAACTAGAAAAGTAGCCCGACACTGATGAAAACGTTCGATTTTGGGCACCAAAATGGGCACAGCGAGCAACCTAGCTGCCCCCGTCGTATAGCACTCGGAGAGCTTTCCAACGGTATACTGTGCACCGCGTAACTCCTTACGGATCAAAAGTTATGGGCACCGGAGCGACGGAGACCTGGTCACAAGCCCTACGCCCTTGGTTTGCAGGCCCAGCCTCCACGTGAAGCGAAGTTATCTTGGCCAAGGTGCCGTGGGATTCGATATTAGAAATGTGGTGGATAAAGTATCTTGGCAACCCTAACCGGAGGAAAAAAAATTGAAAAGGAGGGTGCAATCCGAGGACTTCCCACGGGTCACCCATCCTAGTACTACTCTTGCCCAAGCAAGCTTAACTTCGGAGTTCTGATGGGATCCGTTGCATTAGTGCTTGTATGATCTTACCCATCATGTTGAGGCACAATTCCTTTATGTGTTAACGGTTCACAGTCCCAGCCTAAAGAGATGGGCCATTCAGAAGGCCCAATAGGCTTGACGCCAACCCATCCGCATCAACAACGCAGCATTCTAGCAAGCCGTGATATCGCCGCATTGTAGGGCCCTCTAATGTCCTGCGAGTAAGGTTGACGTCCTTTTAACAGCTCACGACGTACGATACGCGATGGAAAAATAGAGCAAAATAAGAAAAGTGGCCTGAAACAAAAGAAAACATTCGATTTTGGGCTCCAAAAAAGGGCATAGCGAGCAAGATGGCTACCCCCGTCGTAGAGCTCTTGGAGAGCTTTGCAATGGCATGCTGTGCGCCACGTAACTCCTTACGGATCAAAAGTTATAGGCACCGAAGCGAAGGAGACCTAGTCACAAGCCCTGCGCCCTCGGTTTGCTGGCCCAGCCTCCACGTGAAGCGAAGTTGTCTTGCCCAAGGTGTCGTGGGATTCGATAATAGAAATGTGGTGGATAAAGTATCTTGGCAACCCTTACCGGAGAAAAGAAATTGAAAAGGGGGTGCAATACGAGGACTTCCCAGGGGGTCACCCATCCTAGTACTACTCTCGCCCAAGCACGCTTAACTTTGGAGTTCTGATGGGATCCGGTGCATTAGTGCTGGTATGATAGCGCCCATAATGTTGATGGCCCAATTCCTTTATGTGTTAATGGTTTACAGTCCCAGCCTAGAGAGATGGCCCATTCAGAAGGCCCAATGGGCTTAACGACAACCCATCCGCTTCAACAACCCAGCATCCTAGCAAGATAGGATATCGACGCATTGTAGGGCCCTCTAATGTCCCGCGAGTAAGGTTGTCGTCCTTTTAACAGCTCACGACGTACGATCCGGGACGGAAAAACAGAGTAAAAATTAGAAAAGTGGCCCAAAACTGATGAAAACATTCGATTTTGGCCTCCAAAAAGGGCACTGCGAGTAAGCTAGCTGCCCTCGTAGTAGAGCTCTCGAAGTGCTTTCCAACGGTATACTGTGCGCTGCGTAACTCCTTACGGATATAAAGTTATTGGCACCGGAGCGACGGAGACTGGTCACAAGCCCTACGCCCTCGGTTTGCTGGCCCAGCCTCCTTGTGAAGCGAAGTTGTCTTGCCCAAGGTGCCGTGGGATTCGATAATAGAAATGTGGTGGATAAAGTATCTTGGCAACCCTAACCGGAGTAAAAAAAATTTAAAATGGGGGTGCAACACGAGGACATCCCAAGAGGTCACCTATCCTAGTACTACTCTCGCCAATCACGCTTAACTTTAGAGTTCTGATGGGATCCAGTGCATTAGTGCTGGTATAATCGCACCCGTCATGTTGAGGGCACAATTCCTTTATGTGTTAACGGTTCACAGTCCAAGCATAGAGAGATGGCCTATTCAGAATGCCCAATGGGCTTAACGACAACCCATCCGATTCAACAACCCAGCATCCTCGCAAGACGAGATATCGACGCATTGTAGGGCCCTCTAATGTCCCGCGAGTAAGGTTGTCGTCCTTTTAACAGCTCACGACGTACGATTTGGGACGAAAAAACAGAGCTAAACTAGAAAAGTGTCCCGAAACTGATGAAAACGTTCAATTTTGGGCACAAAAAAAGGGCACTGCAAGCAAGCTGGCTGCCCCGGTCGTAGAGCTCTCGGAGAGCTTTCCAATGGTATGTTGTGCGCCGCGTAACTCCTTACGGATCAAAAGTTATGGGCACCGGAGCGACGGAGAGCTGGTCACAAGCCCTACGCCCTCAGTTCGCGGGCCCAGCCTCCACGTGAAGCGAAGTTATCTTGCCCAAGGTGCCGTAGGATTCGATAATAGAAATATGGTGGATAAAGTATCTTAGCAACCATAACCGGAGGAAAAAAAATTGAAAAGGGGGGTGCAACACGAGAACTTCTCAAGGGGTCACCCATCCTAGTACTACTCTCGCCCAAGCACGCTTAACTTCGGAGTTCAGATGGGATCCAGTGCATTAGTGCTGGTATGATCGCACCCGTCATGTTGAGGGCACAATTCCTTTAAGTGTTAACGGTTCACAGTCTTAGCCTATAAAGATGGCCCATTCAGAAGGCCCAATGGGCTTAACGACTACCCATCAGCTTCAATAACCCAGCTTCCACGCAAGACGAGATATCGACACGTTGTAAGGCCCTCTAATGTCCCGCGAGTAAGGTTGTCATCCTTTTAATAGCTCACGACGTACGATCCGGTACGAAAAAATAGAGCTAAAAAAGAAAAGAGGCCCGAAACTGATGAAAAAGTTTGATTTTGGGATCCAAAAAGGGCACATTGAGCAAGCTTGCTGCCCCCGTCGTAGAGCTCTCGGAGAGCTTTCTAACGGTATGTTGTGGGCCGCAGAACTCCTTACAGATCAAAAGTTATGGGCACCGGAGTGATGGAGACCTGGTTACAAGCCCTACGCACTCGGTTTGCGGGCCCAGCATCCACTTGAAGCGAAGTTATCTTGCCCAAGGTGCCGTGGGATTCGATAATAGAAATGTGGTGGATAAAGTATCTTGGCAACCCTAACTGAGGAAAAAAAATTAAAATGGGGGTGCAACACGAGGACTTCTCAAGGGGTCACCAATCCTAGTACTACTCTCGCCCAAGCACGCTTAACTTCGGAGTTCTGATGGGATCCAATGCATTAGTGCTGGTATGATCGCACCCGTCATGTTGAGGGGACAATTCTTTTATGTGTTATCGGTTCACAGTCCCAGCCTAGAGTGATGGCCCATTCAGAAGGCCGATTGGGCATTACAACAACCCATCCGATTCAACAATGCAGCATCCTCGAAAGACGTGATATCAACGCATTGTAGGGCCCTCTAATGTCCCGCGAGCAAGGTTGTCATCCTTTTAACAGCTCACGACGTACGATCCGGGATGAAAAAACAGAGCTAAAAAAGAAAAGTGGCCCGAAACTGATGGAAATGTTCGATTTTGGGCTCCAAAAAAGGGCACAGTGATTAAGCTGGCTGCCCCCGTCGTAGATCTCTCGGAGTGCTTTCCAACGGTTTTCTGTGCGCCGCGTAACTTCTTACGGATCAAAAGTTATGGGCACCGGAGCGAAGGAGACCTGGTCACAAGCGCTACGCCCTCGGTTTGCTGGCCCAGCCTCCACGTGAAGCGAAGTTGTCATGCCCAAGGGGCCGTGGGTTTCGATAATAGAAATGGGGTGGATAAAGTATCTTGGCAACCCTAACCGGAGGAAAAAAAATTGAAAAGGGGGGTGCAACACGAAGACTTCCCAGGGGGTCACCCTTCCTAGTACTACTCTAGCCCAAGCACGCTTAACTTCGGAGTTCTGATGGGATCCGGTGCATTAGTGCAGGTATGATCGCACCCGTCATGTTGAGGGCACAATTCGTTTACGTGTTAACGGTTCACAGTTCCAGCCTAGAGAGATAGCCCATTCAGAAAGCCCAATGGGCTTAACGAGAACCCATCCGCTTCAACAACCCAGTATCCTCGCAAGACGAGATATCGACGCATTGTAGGGCCTTATAATGTCCCGCGAGTAAGGTTGTCGTCCTTTTAACAGCTCACGACATACGATCCGGGATCGAAAAACAGAGCTAAAAAAGAAAAGTGGCACAAAACTGATGAAAGCGTTCGATTTTGGGCTGCAAAAAGGGTACAGCGAACATGCTAGCTGCCACCGTCGTAGAGCTCTCGAAGTTCTTTCCAACGGTATGCTGTGCGCCGCGTAACTCCTTACGGATCAAAAGTTGTAGGCACCGGAGCGACGAATACCTAGTCACAAGCCCCACGCCCTCGGTTTGCGGGCCCAGCCTCCACGTGAAGCGAAGTTATCTTGCCCAAGGTGCTGTGGGATTCGATAATAGAAATGTGGTGGATAAAGTATATTGGCAACCCTAACCGGAGGAAAAAAAATTCAAAATCGGGGTGCAACAGGTGGACTTCACAAGGGGTCACCCATCCTAGTACTACTCTCACCCAAGCACGCTTAACTTCGGAGTTCTGATGGGATCCGGTGCATTAGTGCTGGTTTGATCGCGCCCGTCATGTTGAGGGCACAATTCCTTTATGTGTTAACGATTCATAGTCCCAGCCTAGAGAGATGGCCCCATTTAGAAGGTCCAATGGGCTTAACAATAACCCATCCGCTTCAACAACGCAGCATCCTCGTAAAATGTGATATCGACGCGTTGTAGGGCCCTCTAATGTCCCGCGAGTAAGGTTGTCGTCCTTTTAACAGCTCACGTCGTACGATCCGAGACGGAAAAATCGAGCTAAATTAGAAAAGTAGCTCAAAACTGATGAAAACATTCGATTTTGGGGTACAAAAAGGGTAAAGTGAGCAAGCTAGCTACCCCTGTCGTAGAGCTCTCGAAGAGCTTTCCAACAGTATGCTATGCGCCGCGTAACTCCCTATGGATAAAAAGTTATGGGCACCGGAGCGACGGAGACCTGGTAACAAGCCTTACGCCCTCGGTTTGCTAGCCCGGCCTCCACGTGAAGTGAAATTGTCTTGCCCAAGGTGCCGTGGGATTCGATAATAGAAATGTGGTGGATAAAGTATCTTGGCAACCCTAACCGGAGGAAAAGAAATTTAAAATGGGGGTCCAACACGAGGACTTCTAAGGGGGTCACCCATCCTAGTACTACTCTCGCCCAAGCACGCTTAACTTCGGAGTTCTGATGGGATCTGGTGCATTAGTGCTGGTATGATCGCACCCGTCATGTTGGGGGCACAATTCCTTTATGTGTGACCGGTTCACAGTCCCAGCCTAGAGAGATAGCCCATTCAGAAGGCCCAATAGGCTTAACGACAACCCATCCGCTTCAACAACCCATCATCCTCGTAAGACGAGATATCGACGCGTTGTAGGGTCTTCTAATGTCTCGCGAGTAAGGTTGTCATCCTTTTAACAGCTCACGACGTACGACCCGGGACGGAAAAGCAAAGTCAAATTAGAAAAGTGGCCCGAAACTGATGAAAACATTCGATTTTAGGCTCCAAAATGGGCACAGCGAGCAAGCTAGCTGCCATCGTCGTAGAGCTCTTGTAGAGCTTTCCAACAGTATGCTGTGCGCCGCGTAACTCCTTACGGATCAAAAGTTATGGGCGCCGGAGAGACGGAGAGCTGGTCACAAGCCCTACGCCCTCGCTTTGAAGGCCGAGCCTCCACGTGAAGCGAAGTTGTCTTGCCCAAGATGCCGTGGGATTCGGTAATAGAAATGTGGTGGATAAAGTATCCAAGCAACCATAACCGGAGCAAAAAAATTGAAAAGGGGGGTACAACACGAGGACATCTCAAGGGGTCACCCATCCTAGTACTACTCTCGCCCAAGCACGCTTAACTTCGGAGTTCTGATGGGATCTGGTGCATTAGTGCTGGTATGATCGCACCCATCATGTTGGGGGCACAATTCCTTTATGTGTGAACGGTTCACAGTCCCAGCCTAGAGAGATAGCCCATTCAGAAGGCCCAATGGGCTTAACGACAACCCATCGACTTCAACAACCCAGCATCCTCGTAAGACGAGATATCGATGCGTTGTAGGGTCTTCTCATGTCTCGCGAGTAAGGTTGTCATCCTTTTAACAGCTCACGACATACGATCCGGGACGGAAAAACAAAGTTAAATTAGAAAAGTGGCCCGAAACTGATGAAAACCTTCGATTTTGGTCTCCAAAAAGGGCAAAGCGAGCAAGCTAGCTGCCATCGTCGTAGAGCTCTCGGAGGGCTTTCCAACGGTATGCTATGCGCCGCGTAACTCCTTACGGATCAAAAGTTATGGGCGACGGAGTGACGGAGAGCTGGTCACAAGCCCTACGCCCTCGCTTTGAAGGCCGAGCCTCCACGTGAAGCGTAGTTGTCTTGCCCAAGATGCCGTGGGATTCGGTAATAGAAATGTGGCGGATAAAGTATCCAAGCAACCATAACCGGAGCAAAAAAATTGAAAAGGGGGGTACAACACGAGGACATCTCAGGGGGTCACCCATCCTAGTACTACTCTTGCCCAAGCACGCTTAACTTCGGAGTTCTGATGGGATCTGGTGCATTAGTGCTGGTATGATCGCACCCGTCATGTTGGGGGCATAATTCCTTTATGTGTGAATGGTTCACAGTCCCAGCCTAGAGAGATAGCCCATTCAGAAGGCCCAATGGGCTTAACGACAACCCATCCACTTTAACAACCCAGCATCCTCGTAAGACGAGATATCGACGCGTTTTAGGGTCCTCTAATGTCTCGCGAGTAAGGTTGTCATCCTTTTAACAGCTCACGACGTACGATCCGGGGAGGAAAAACAAAGTTAAATTAGAAAAGTGGCCCGAAATTGATGAAAACCTTCGATTTTGGGCTCCAAAAAGGGCACAGCGAGCAAGCTAGCTGCCATCGTCGTAGAGCTCTCGGAGGGCTTTCCAATGGTATGGTATGCGCCACGTAACTCCTTACGGATCGAAACTTATGGGCGCCGGAGGGACAGTGAGCTGGTCACAAGCCCTACGCCCGAGCTTTGAAGGCCGAGCCTTCATGTGAAGCGAAGTTGTCTTGCCCAAGATGCCGTGGGATTCGGTAATAAAAATGTGGTGGATAAAGTATCCAAGCAACCATAACCGTAGCAAAAAAATTGAAAAGGGGTGGTACAACACGAGGACTTCTCAGGGGGTCACCCATCCTAGTACAACTCTCTCCCAAACAAGCTTAACTTCAGAGTTCTTATGGGATCCGGTGCATTAGTGCTGAGAGATAGCCCATTCAGAAGGCCCAATGGGTATAACGAGAACCCATCTGCTTCAACAACGCAGCATCTTCACAAGACGTGATATCAACGCATTGTAGGGCCCTCTAATGTCTTGCGAGTAAGGTTATCGACCTTTTAATAGCTCACGACGTACGATCCGGGACGGAAAAACAGAGCTAAACCAGAAAAATGGCTCAAAACTGATGAAAACGTTCGATTTTGGGCTCCAAAAAAGGCAAAGCAAGCAAGCTAGCTACCCCCATCATAGAGCTCTCGAAGAGCTTTCCAACTGTATGCTGTGCGCCACGTAACTCCTTACGGATAAAAAGTTATGGGCACCAGAGCGACGGAGACCTGGTCACAAGCCCTACCCCCTCGGTTTGCTGGCCCAGCCTCCACGTGAAGCGAAGTTGTCTTGCCCAAGGTTCCATGGGATTCGATAATAGAAATGTGGTGGATAAAGTATTTTGGCAACCCTAAACGGAGCAAAAAAAATTGAAAAGGGGGGTGCAACACGAGGACTTCCCAAGGGGTCACCCATCCTAGTACTACTCTTGCCCAAGCATGCTTAACTTCTGAGTTCTGATGGGATCCGGTGCATTAGTGCTGGTATGATCGCACCCGTCATGTTGAGGGCACAATTCCTTTTTGTTAATGGTTCACAGTCCGAGCCTTGAGAGATAGTCCATTCAAAAGGCCCAATGGGCTTAACGACAACCCATCCGCTTCAACAACGGAGCATCCTCGTAAGACGTGATATCGACGCGTTGTAGGGCCCTCTAATGTCCTGCGAGTAAGGTCGTCATCCTTTTAACAATTCACGACGTACGATCCGAAACGAAAAAATAGAGCTAAATTAGAAAAGTGGCTCGAAACTGACGAAAACATTCGATTTTGGGGTCCAAAAAGGGCATAGCGAGCAAGCTAGCTGCCCTTGTCGTAGAGCTCTCGAAGTGCTTTCCAACGGTATCCTGTGCACCCTATAACTCCTTACGGATAAAAAGTTATGGGCACCAGAGCGACAGAGACCTGGTCACAAGCCTTACGCCCTCGGTTTGCTGGCCCGGCCTCCACGTGAAGCGAAGTTGTCTTGCCCAAGGTGCCGTGGGATTCGATAATAGAAATATGATGGATAAAGTATCTTGGCAACGCTAACCGGAGGAAAAAAAAATTTAAAATGGGGGTGCAACACGAGGACTTCTCTGGGGGTCACCCAACCTAGTACTACTCTCGCCCAAGCATGCTTAACTTCAGAGTTCTGATGGGATCTGGTGCATTAGTGCTGATATGATCGCACCCGTCATGTTAAGGGCACAATTCTTTTATGTGTTAACGGTTCACAGTCCAAGCCTAGAGAGATGGCCCATTCATAATGCCCAATGGGCTTAACGACAACCCATCCGCTTCAACAACCTAGCATCCTCGCAGGACGAGATATCGACGCGTTGTAGGGGCTTCTAATGTCACGCGAGTAAGGTTGTCGTCCTTTTAACAGCTCACGACGTACGATCCGGGATGGAAAAACACAGCTTAATAAGAAAAGTGGCCTAAAATTGATGAAAACATTCGATTTTGGGCTCCAAAAAGGGCATAGCGAGCAAGCTAGCTGCCCCCGTCGTAGAACTCTCGGAGAGCTTTCCAACGGTATATTTTACGCCACGTAACTCCTTACGGATCAAAAGTTATGGGCACCGGAGTGACGCAGATCCGGTCACAAGCCCTACGCCCTCGGTTTGCGGCCCAGCTTCTATGTGAAGCGAAGTTGCGTTGCCCAAGGTGCTGTGGGATTCGGTAATAGAAATGTGGTGGATAAAGAATCTTGGCAACCCTAACCGGAGGAAAAAAAATTGAAAAGGTGGGTGCAACACGAGGACTTCTCAGGGGGTCACCCATCCTAGTACTACTCTTACCCAAGCACGCTTAACTTCGTAGTTCTGATGGGATCCGGTGCATTAGTGTTGGTATGATCGCACACGTCATGTTTAGGGCACAATTCCTTTATGTGTTAACGGTTCAGAGTCGCAGCCTAGAGAGATGGCCCTTTCAGAAGGCCAAATGGGATGAACGACAACCCATCCGCTTCAACAACGTAACATCCTCGCAAGACGTGATATTGACGCATTGTAGGCCCCTTTAATGACCTGCGAGTAAGGTTGTCGTACTTTTAACAGCTCACGATGTACGATCCGGGACAGAAAAACAGAGCTAAAAAAGAAAAGTGGCCTGAAACTGATAAAAACATTCGATTTTGGGATCCAAAAATGGGCACAATGATTAAGCTGGTTGCCCCCGTCGTAGAGCTCTCAGAGAGCTTTCCAACGGTATACTGTGCGCCGCGTATCTCCTTACGGATCAAAAGTTATGGCCACCGGGGTGAATGAGACTTGGTCACAAGCCGTACGCCCTCGGTTTGCTGGCCCAGCCTGCATGTGAAGCGAAGTTGCCTTGCCCAAGGTGCCGTGGGATTCGATAATAGAAATGTGGTGGATAAAATATCTTGGCAACCCTAACCGGAGGAAAAAATTTGAAATGGGGGGTGCAACACGTGGACTTCCCAGGGGCTCACCCATCCTAGTATTACTCTCGCCCAAGCACGCTTAACTTCGGAGTTCTGATGGGATCCGGTGCATTAGTGCTGGTATGATCGCACCCGTCATGTTGAGGGCACAATTCCTTTATGTGTTAACGGCTCACAGTTCCAGCCTAGGGATATAGCCCATTCAGAAGGCCCAATGGGCTTAACGAGAACCCATCTGCTTCAACAACCCAGTATCCTCGGAAGATGAGATATCGACGCGTTGTAGGGTCCTCTAATGTCCTGCGAGTAAGGTTCTCGTCCTTTTAAGAGCTCACGACGTACGATCCGGGGTGAAAAAGCATAGTTAAATTAGAAAAGTGGCCCAAAACTGATGAAAACATTCAATTTTGGCCTCCAAAAGGGGCATAACGGGTAAGCTAGCTGCCCCTGTCGTAGAGCTCTCGAAGCGCTTTCCAACGGTATGCTGTGCACCGCGTAACTCCTTACGGATCAAAAGTTATGGGCACCAGAGCAACGGAGACCTGGTCACAAGCTCTATGCCCTCGATTTGCTGGCCCAGCCTCTACGTGAAGCGAAGTTGTCTTGCCCAAGGTGTACTGGGATTCGATAATAGAAATGTGGTGGAGAAAGTATCTTGGCAACCCAAACCGGAGGAAAAATAATTTAAAATGGGGGTGCAACATGTGGACTTCCTAGGGGGTCACCCATCCTAGTACTACTCTCGCCCAAGCACGCTTAACCTCGGTGTTCTGATGGGATCCGGTGCATTAGTGCTGGTATGATCGCACCCGTCATGTTGAGGGCACAATTCCTTTATGTGTTAGCTGTTCACAATCCCAGCCTATAGAGATAGCCCATTTAGAAGGCCCAATGGGCTTAACAATAACCCATCCGCTTCAACAACGTAGCATCCTCACAAAAGGTGATATCGACGCATTGTAGGGCCCTCTAATGTCCCGCGAGTAAGGTTGTCATCCTTTTAACAGCTCCGGACGTACGATCCGAGACGGAAAAACAGAGCTAAAATAGAAAAGTGGCTTGAAACAGATGAAAACATTCGATTTTGGGGTCCAAAAAGGGCAAAGTGAGCAAGCTTGCTGCCCCTGTCGTAGAGCTCTCGAAGAGCTTTCCAACGAAATGTTGTACGCCGCGTAAGTCCTTACGGATAAAAAGTTATGGGCACCGGAGCGACGGAGACTTGGTCACAAGCCTTACGCCCTCGGTTTGCTAGCCCGGCCTCCACGTTAAGTGAAGTTGTCTTGCCCAAGGTGCCGTGGGATTCGATAATAGAAATATGGTGGATAAAGTATCTTGGCAACCCTAACCGGAGGAAAAAAAATTTAAAATGGGGGTGCAACACGAGGACTTCCCAGGGGGTCACCCATCCTAGTACTACTCTCGCCCAAGCACGCTTAACTTCGGAGTTCTGATGGGATCTGGTGCATTAGTGCTGGTATGATCGCACCCGTCATGTTGAGGGCACATATCCTTTATGTGTTAACGGTTCACAGTCCCAGCCTAGGGAGATGGCCCATTTAGAAGGCCCAATGGGCTTAAGGACAACCTATCCGCTTCAACAACCCAACATCCTCGCAAGACGAGATATCGAAGTGTTGTAGTGTCCTCTAATGTCTCGCGAGTAAGGTTGTCGTCCTTTTAACAGCTCACGACATACGATCCGGGACGGAAAAATAGAGCTTAATAAGAAAAATGGCCCGAAATTGATGAAAACGTTCGATTTTGGGCTCCAAAAAGGGCAAAATGAGAAAGCCAGCTACCATCATCATAGAGCTCTCGGAGGGCTTTCCAACGGTATGCTGTGCACCGCGTAACACTATACGAATCAAAAGTTATGGGCGCCGGAGGGACGGAGAGCTGGTCACAAGCCCTACGCCCTCGCTTTGCAGGACGAGCCTCCACGTGAATCGAAGTTGTCTTGCCCAAAGTGCCGTGGGATTCGATAGTAGAAATGTGGTGGATAAAGTATCTTGTCAACCCTAACCAGAGGAAAAAAAATTGAAATAGGGGGTGCAACACGAGGACTTCTCCGGGGGTCACCCATCCTTGTACAACTCTCGCCCAAGCACGCTGAACTTCGGAGTTCTGATGGGATCCGGTGCATTAGTGCAAGTATGATCACACCCGTCATGTTGAGGGCACAATTCCTTTATGTGTTAACGGTTCACAGTCGCAGCCTAGAGAGATGGCCCATTCAGAAGGTCCAATGGGCTTAACGACAACCCGTTCGCTTCAACAACGCAGCATCCTCACAAGACGAGATATCTACGCATTGTAGGGACCTCTAATGTCCCGTGAGTAAGGTTGTCGTCCTTTTAACAGCTCACGACGTAGGATCCAGGACCAAAAAACAGAGCTAAAAAAGAAAAGTGGCCCAAAACTGATGAAAACGTTAAATTTTTGGCTCCAAAAAGGGCACAATGAGCAAGCTGGTTGCCCCCGTTGTAGAGCTCTCGGAGAACTTTCCAACGGTATGCTGTGCGCCGAGTAACTCCTTACGGATCAAAAGTTATGGGCACCGGAGCGACGGAGACCTGGTCACAAGCCCTACGCCCTCGGTTTGCTGGGCCAGCCTCCACGTGAAGCGAAGTTGTCTTGGCCAAGGTACCGTGGGATTCGATAATAGAAATGTAGTGGATAAAGTATCTTGGCAACCCTAACCGAAGGAAAAATAATTGAAAAAGGGGGTGCAACACGAGGACTTCCCAGGGGGTCACCCATCCTAGTACTACTCTCGCCCAAGCACGCTTAACTTCGGAGTTCTGATGGGATCCGGTGCATTAGTGCTGGTATGATCGCACCCGTCAAGTTGAGGGCACAATTCCTTTATGTGTTAACGGTTCACAGTCCCAGCCTAGAGAGATGGCCCATTCAGAAGGCCCAATGGGCTTAACAATAACCCATCCGCTTCAACAACGTAGCATCCTCACAAAAGGTGATATCGACGCATTGTAGGGCCCTATAATGTCCCGCGAGTAAGGTTGTCGTCCTTTTAACAGCTCAGGACATACGATCTGAGACGGAAAAACAAAGCTAAAATAGAAAAACGGCTTGAAACTGATGAAAACATTCAATTTTGGCGTCCAAAAAGGGCAAAGTGAGCAAACTTGCTGCCCCTGTCGTAGAGCTCTCGAAGAGCTTTCCAACGAAATGCTGTACGCCGCGTAAGTCCTTACGGATAAAAAGTTATGGGCACCGGAGCGACGGAGACTTGGTCACAAGCCTTACGCCCTCGGTTTGCTAGCCCGGCCTCCACGTGAAGTGAAGTTGTCTTGCCCAAGGTGCCGTGGGATTCGATAATAGAAATATGGTGGATAAAGTATCTTGGCAACCCTAACCGGAGGAAAAAAAATTTAAAATGGGGGTGCAACACGAGGACTTCTCAGAGGGTCACCTATCCTAGTACTACTCTCGCCCAAGCACGCTTAACTTCGGAGTTCTGAGGGGATCTGGTGCATTAGTGCTGGTATGATCACACCCGTCATGTTGAGGGCACATATCCTTTATGTGTTAACGGTTCACAGTCCCAGCCTAGAGAGATGGCCCATTCAGAAGGCCCAATGGGCTTAACGACAACCCATCCGCTTCAACAACCCAGTATCCTCGCAAGATGAGATATCGAAGAGTTGTAGTGTCCTCTAATGTCTCGCGAGTAAGGTTGTCGTCCTTTTAACAGCTCATGACGTACGATCCGGGATGGAAAAATAGTGCTTAATAAGAAAAGTGGCCCGAAACTGATGAAAACGTTCGATTTTGGGCTTCAAAAAGGGCAAAATGAGTAAGCCAGCTGCCATCATCGTAGAGCTCTCGGAGGGCTTTCCAACGGTATGCTGTGCGCCGCGTAACACCATACGAATCAAAAGTTATGGGCGCCGGAGGGACGGAGAGCTGGTCATAAGCCCTACGCCCTCGCTTTGCAGGCCGAGCCTCCACGTGAATCGAAGTTGTCTTGCCCAAAGTACCGTGGGATTCGATAATAGAAATGTGGTGGATAAAGTATCTTGTCAACCCTAACCGGAGGAAAAAAAAATTGAAAAGGGGGGTGCAACACGAGGACTTCTCCGGGGGTCACCCATCCTTGTACAACTCTCGCCCAAGCACACTGAACTTCGGAGTTCTGATGGGATCCGGTGCATTAGTCAAGTATGATCACACCCGTCATGTTGAGGGCACAATTCTTTATGTGTTAATGGTTCACAGTCGCAGCCAAGAGAGATGGCCCATTCAGAAGGCCCAATGGGCTTAACGATAACCCGTCCGCTTCAACAACGCAGCATCCTCGTAAGACGAGATATCGACGCGTTGTAGGACCCTCTAATGTCCCACTAGTAAGGTTGTCATCCTTTTAACAGCTCACGACATACGATCCGGGACCGAAAAACATAGCTAAAAAATAAAAAAGGCCCCAAACTGATGAAAACGTTCGATTTTGGGCTCCAAAAAAGGGCACAATGAGCAAGCTGGCTACCCTCGTCGTAGATCTCTCGGAGAGCTTCCCAACGGTATGCTGTGCGCTGCGTAACTCCTTACGGATCAAAAGTTATAGGCACCGGAGCGACGAAGACCTGGTCATGAGCCCTACGCCCTCGGTTTGCTGGCTTAGCCTCCACGTGAAACGATGTTGTCTTGCCCAAGGTACCGTGGGATTCGATAATCGAAATGTAGTTGATAAAGTATCTTGGCAACCCAAAACGGAGGAAAACAAATTGAAAAAGGTGGTGCAACACGAGGACTTCCCAGGGGGTCACCCATCCTAGTACTACTCTCGCCCAAGCACGCCTAACTTCTGAGTTCTGATGGGATCCAATGCATTAGTGCTGGAATGATCGCACCCGTCATGTTGAGGGCACAATTCCTTTAATTGTTAACGGTTCATAGTCCCAGTCTAGAGAGATGGCCCATTCAGAAGTCCTAATGGGCATTCCAACAACCCATCTGCTTCACCAACGCAGCATCCTCGCAAGACATGATATCGACGCATTGTAGGGCCCTCTAATGTCCAACGAGTAAGGTTGTCATCTTATTAACAGCTCACGACGTACGATCCGGGATGGAAAAATAGAGCTAAAGAAGAAAAGTGGACCGAAACTGATGAAATTGTCCGATCTCGGGCTCCAAAATTGGGCACTGTGAGTAAGCTGGCTGACCCCGTCGTAGAGCTCTCGGAGAGCTTTGCAACGGTATGCTGTGCGCCGTGTAACTCCCTACGGATCAAAAGTTATGGGCACCAGAGCGAAGGAGACCTGGTCACAAGTCCAACGACCTCGGTTTGCGGGCCCAGCCTTCACTTGAAGCGAAGTTGTCTTGCCCAAGGTGCCGTGGGATTCGATAATAGAAATGTGGTGGATAAAGTATCTTGGCAACCCTAACTGGAGGAAAGAAAATTGAAAAGGGGGGTGCAACACAAAGAATTCCCATGGGGTTACCCATCCTAGTACTACTCTGGCCCAAGCACGCTTAACTTCGGAGTTCTGATGGGATCCAGTGCATTAGTGCTGGTATGATCGTACCCGTCATGTTGAGGGCACAATTCCTTTATGTGTTAACGGTTCACAATTCCAGCCTTGAGAGATAGCCCATTCAGAAGGCCTAATAGGCTTAACGAGAACCCATCCGCTTCAACAACCCAGTATCCTCAAAAAATGAGATATCGACGCGTTGTAGGGTCCTCTAATGTCCTGCGAGTTAGGTTCTCGTCCTTTTAACAGTCCATGACATACGATCCGGGACGGAAAAACAGAGCTAAATTAGAAAAGTGGCCCGAAACTGATGAAAACGTTCGATTTTGGGCTCCAAAAAGGGCATAGTGAGTAAGCTAGCTGCCCCCGTCGTAGAGCTCTTGAAGTGCTTTCCAACGGTATGCTGTGCGCCGCGTAACTCCTTACGAATAAAAAGTTATGGGCACCGGAGCGAAGGAGACCTGGTCACAAGCCCTACGCCCTCGGTTTGCGGGCCCATCCTCCACGTGAAGCGAAGTTGTCTTGCCCAAGGTGCCGTGGGATTCGATAATAGAAATGTGGTGGATAAATTATCTCGGCAACCCTAACCGGAGGAAAAAAAATTGAACAGTGGGGTACAACAAGAGGACTTCCCAGGGGGTCACCCATCCTAGTACTACTCTCGCCCAAGCACGCTTAACTTCGGAGTTCTAATGGGATCCGCTACATTAGTGCTGGTATGATCACACCCGTCATGTTGAGGGTACAATTCCTTTATGTGTTAAGGTTTCACAGTCCAAGCCTAGAGGATGGCCCATTAAGAAGGCCCAATGGGCTTAACGACAACCCATCTACTTCAACAACCCAGCATCCTTGCAAGACGAGTTATCGACGCATTGTAGGGTCCTCTAATGTCCCATGAGTAAGGTTGTCATCCTTTTAACAGCTCACGACGTACGATACGTGACGAAAAAACATAGCAAAATTAGAAAAGTGGCTCGAAACAGATGAAAACATTCGATTTTGGCCTCCAAAAAGGCCACAACGAGCAAGCTAGCTGCCCCCGTCGTAGAGCTTTCCGAGTGCTTTCCAACGGTATGCTGTGTGCCGCATATCTCCTTACGGATCAAAAGTGTTGGGCACCGGAGCGAATGAGACTTGGTCACAAACCCTACGCCCTCGGTTTGTTGGCCCAGCCTCCACGTGAAGCGAAGTTGTCTTGCCCAAGGTGCCGTGGGATTCGATAATAGAAATGTGGTAGATAAAGTATCTTGGCAACCCTAACCGGAGGAGAAAAAATTGAAAAGGGGGGTGCAACACGAGGACTTCGCAAGGGGTCACCCATCCTAGTACTACTCTCGCCCCAGCACGCTTAACTTCGGAGTTCGGATGGGATCCGGTGCATTAGTGCTGGTATGATCGCACCCGTCATGTTGAGGGCACAATTCCTTTATGTGTTAACGGTTCGCAGTTCCAGCCTAGAGAGATAGCCCATTTAGAAGGCCCAATGGGCTTAACGACAACCCATCCACTTCAACAACCTAGCATTCTCGTAAGACGAGATATCGACGCGTTGTAGGGTCCTCTAATGTCCTGCGAGTAAGGTTGTCATCCTTTTAACAGCTTGTCACGTACGATCCGGGACTGAAAAACAGAGCTAAAATAGAAAAGTAGCCCGAAACTGATGAAAATGTTGGACTTTGGGCACCAAAAAGGCCACAGCGAGCAAGCTTGCTGCCACCGTCGTAGAGCTCTCGGAGAGCTTTCCAATGGTATGCTGTGCGCCGCGTAACTCCTTATGGATCAAAAGTTAATGGCCCCTGACCGACGAAGAGCTGGTCACAAGCACTACGCCCTCGGTTTGCGGGCCCAGCCTCCACGTGAAGCGAAGTTGTCTTGCCCAAGGTGCCGTGGGATTCAATAATAAAAATGTGGTGGATAAATTATCTTGGCAACCCTAACCGGAGGAAAAAAAATTGAAAATGGGGTGAAACACGAGGACTTCCCAGGGGGTCATCCATCCTATTACTACTCTCGCCCAAGCACGCTTAACTTCGGAGTTCTGATGGGATCCGGTGCATTAATGCTGGTATGATCGCGCACCCATCATGTTGAGGGCACAATTCTTTTATGTGTTAACGGTTCACAGTCTTAGCCTAGAGAGATGGCCTATTCAGAAGGCCCAATGGGCTTAACGACAACCCATCCGCTTCAACAAGCCAGCATCCTCGCAAGATGAGATATCGACGCATTGTAGGGCCCTTTAATAACCCACGAGTAAGGTTGTCGTCCTTTTAATAGCTCACGACGTACGATTCGGGACTGAAAAACATAGCTAAATTAGAAAAGTGGCCCGAAACTGATGAAAACATTCGATTTTGGGCTCCAAAAAAGGGCACAGAAAGCATGCTTGCTGCCCCCGTCGTAGAGCTCTCGGATAGCTTTCCAACGGTATGCTGTGCGCCGCGTAACACCTTACAGATCAAAAGTTATGGGCACCGGAACGAAGGAGACCTGGTCACAAGCCCTACGCCCTCGGTTTGCTAACCCAGCCTGCACGTGAAGCGAAGTTGTCTTACCCAAGGTGCCGTGGGATTCGATAATAGAAATGTGGTGGATAAAGTATCTCGGCAACCCTAACCGGAGCAAAAAAAAATGAAAAGGGGAGTGCAACACGAGGACTTCCTAAGGGGTCACCCATCCTAGTACTACTCTCGCCCAAGCACGCTTAACTTCAGAGTTCTGATGGGATCCGGTGCATTAGTGCTGGTATGATCGCACCTATCATGTTGATCGCACAATTCTTTTATGTGTTAATGGTTCGCAGTCCTAGCCTAGAGAGATGGCCCATTCAGAAGGCCCTATGGGCTTAACGACAACCCATCCGCTTCAACAACCCAGTATCCTCGCAAGACGAGATATCGATGCGTTGTAGGGTCCTCTAATGTCCTGCGAGTAACGTTGTCGTCCTTTTAACAGCTCGCGACGTACGAACCGGGACTGAAAAACATAGCTAAATTAGAAAAGTGGGCTGAAATGGATGAAAACGTTCGATTTTGGGCTCCAAAAAGGCCAAAGCGAGCAACTAGATGCCCCTATCGTAGAGATCTCGGAGAGCTTTCCAAAGGTATGATGTGCACCACGTAACTCCTTACGGATCAAAAGTTATGGGCACCGGAGCGACGGAGACCTGGTCACAAGCCCTACGCTCTCGGTTTGCTGGCCCTGCCTCCACTTGAAGCGAAGTTGTCTTGCCCAAGGTGCTGTGGGATTCGATAATAGAAATGTTATGGATAAAATATCTTGGCAACCCTAACCGGAGGAAAAAAAATTGGAAAGGGGGTGCAACACGAGGACTTCCAAGGGGGTCACCCATCCTAGTACTACTCTCGCCCAAGCACGCTTCACTTCGGAGTTCCGATGGGATCCGGTGCATTAGTGCTGGTATGATCGCACCCGTCATGTTGAGGGCACAATTACTTTATGTGGTAACTGTTCGGAGTTCCAGCCTAGAGAGATAGCCCATTCAGAAGGCCCAGTGGGCTTATCGACAACCCATCTGCTTCAATAACCTAGCATCCTCGCAAGACGAGATATCGACGCGTTGTACGGCCCTCTAATGTCCCTCGAGTAAGATTGTCATCCTTTTAACAGCTCATGACGTACGATCCGGGATGGAAAAACAGAGCTAAATTAGTAAAGTGGCCCGAAACTGATGAAAATTTTGATTTTGGGCTCCAAAAAAGGGCACAGCGAGCGAGCTAGCTGCCCCCGTCGTAGAGCTCTCGGAGAGCTTTCCAACGGTATGCTGCGCTCCGCGTAACTCCTTACGGAACAAAAGTTATGGGCACCGAAGCGACGGAGTCCTGGTCACAAGCCCTACAACCTCGGTTTGCTGGCCCAGCCTCCACGTGAAGCGAAGTTGTCTTGCCCAAGTTGCCGTGGGATTCGATAATAGAAATGTGGTGGTTAAAGTATCTTGGCAACCCTAACCGGAGCAAAAAAAATTGAAATGGGGGGTGCAACACGAGGACTTCCCAGGGAGTCACCCATCCTAGTACTACTCTCGCCCAAGCACGCTTAACTTCGCAGTTCTGATGGGATCCGGTGCAATAGTGCTGGTATGATCGCACCCGTCATGTTGAGGGCACAATTCCTTTATGTGTTAACGGTTCACAATCACAGCCTAGAGAGATGGCCTATTAAGAAGGCCCAACGAACTTAATGACAACCCATCCGCCTCAACAACGCAGCATCCTCGCAAGACGTGATATCGATGCGTTGTAGGGCCCTCTAATGTCCCGCAAGTAAGGTTGTCGTCCTTTTAACAGCTCACGACGTACGATCCGGAACAAAAAAACATAGCTAAATTAGAAAAGTGGCCCGAATTAGATAAAAACGTTCAATTTTGGGCTTGAAAAAAAGCACAGCAAGCAGGCTAGCTGCCTCCATTGTAGAGCTCTTGAAGAGCTTTCCAACGGTATACTGTGCGCCGCGTAACTCCTTACGGATCAAAAGTTATCGGCACCGAAGCGACGGAGACCTGGTCACAAGCCCAACGCCCACGGTTTGCGGGCCCAGCCTCCAACTGAAGCGAAGTTGTCTTGCCCAAGGTGCCGTGGGATTCGATAATAGAATTGTGGTGGATAAAGCATCTGGGCAACCATAACCGGAGGAAAAAAATTTGAAAATGGGGGTGCAACACGAGGACTTCTTAGGGGGTCACCCATCCTAGTACTAGTCTTGCCCAAGCACGGTTAACTTCGGAGTTCTGATGGGATCCGGTGCATTAGTGCTGGTATGATTGCACCCGTCATGTTGAGGGCATAATTCCTTTATGTGTTAACGGTTCACCGTCCCTGCCTAGAGAGATGGCCCATTCAGAAGGCCCAATGGGCTTAACGACAGCCCATCCGCTTCAACAACGCAACATCCTCGTAAGACGTGATATCGATGCGTTGTAGGGCCCTCTAATGTCCCGCGAATAAGGTTGTCGTCCGTTTAACAGCTCACGACGTACGATTCGGAACGAAAAAAAAAGCTAAATTAGAAAAAAGGCCCGAAACAGATAAAAATGTTAGATTTTAGACTCCAAAAAGGGCATAGCGAGCAAGCTAGCAGCCCCCGTCGCAGAGCTTTCGAAGTTCTTTCCAACGGTATGCTGTGCACCGCGTAAATCCTTACATATAAAAAGTTATGGGCACCGGAGTGACGGAGAGCTGGTCACAAGGCCTACGCCCTCGGTTTGCGGGCCCAGCCTCCACGTGAAGCGAAGTTGTGTTGCCCAAGGTGCCGTGGGATTCGATAATAGAAATGTGGCCGATAAAGTATCTTGGTAACCCTAACCAGAGGAAAAAAAATTGAAAAAGGGGTTCATCACGGGGACTTACCAGGGTGTCACCCATCCTAGTACTACTCTCGCCCAAGCACGCTTAACTTCGGAGTTCGATGGGATCCGGTGCATTAGTGCTGGTATGATCGTACCCATCATGTTGAGGGCACAATTCCTTTATGTGTTAACGGTTCACAGTTCCAGCCTAGAGAGATAGCCCATTCAGAAGGCCCAATGGGTTTAACGACAACCCATCTGCTTCAACAACCCAGCATCCTCGCAAGACGAGATATCGACGCATTGTAGGGTCCTCTAATGTCCTACGAGTAAGGTTGTCGTCCTTTTAACAGCTTGCGACATACGATCCGGGACGAAAATACATAGCTAAATTTGAAAAGTGGCCTGAAACTGATGAAAACGTTCGATTTTGGGCTCCAGAAAGGGCACTGCAAGCTTACTGCCCCTGTCGTAGAGCACTCGCAGAGCTATCCAACGGTATGCTCTGCACCGTGTAACTCCTTACAGAATAAAAGTTAAGGACACCGGAGCGACGGAGAGTTGGGCACAAGCCCTACGCCCTCGACATGGGGGCCCAGCCTTCACGTGAAGCGAAGTTGTCTTGCCTAAGGTGCCGTGGTATTCGATAATAGAAATGTGGTGGATAAAGTATCTTGGCAACCCTAACCGGAGGAAAAAAAATTGAAAAGGGGGGTGCAACACGAGGACTTCCCAGGGGGTCACCCATCCTAGTACTACTCTCGCCCAAGCACACTTAACTTCGGAGTTCTGATGGGATCCGGTGCATTAGTGCTGGTATGATCGCACCCGTCATGTTGCAGGCACAATTCCTTTATGTGTTATCGGTTCACAGTCCCAGCCTAGAGAGATGGCCCATTCAGAAGGCGCAATGGGCTTAACGACAACCCATCCGCTTCAATAACCCAGCATCCTCACAAGACGTGATATCAACGCGTTGTGGGGCCCTCTAATGTCCCGTGAGTAAGGTTGTCGTCCTTTTAACAGCTCACGACGTACATTCTGGTACGAAAAAACAGAGCAAAAAAAGAAAAGTGGCCCGAAACTGATGAAAACATTCGATTTTGGGCTCCAAAAAAGGGCATAGCGAGCAAGCTGGCTGCACCGTCGTAGAGCTCTCGGAGAGCTTTCGAACAGTATGCTGTGTGCCGCGTAACTCGTTACGGATCAAAAGTTATGGGCACCGGAGCGAAGGAGACCTGGTCACAAGCCCTACGCCCTCGGTTTGCTGGCCCAGCCTCCACGTGAAGCGAAGTTGTCTTGCCCAAGGTGCCGTGGGATTCGATAATAGAAATGTGGTGGATAAAGTATCTTGGCAACCCTAACCGGACCAAAAAAAATTGAAAAGGGGGGTGCAACACGAGGACTTCCCAGGGGGTCACCCATCCTAGTACTACTCTCACCCAAGCACGCTTAACTTCAGAGTTCTGATGGGATCCGATGCATTAGTGCTGGTATGATCGCACCTGTCATGTTGATCACACAATTCCTTTATGTGTTAACGGTTCACAGTCCCAGCCTAGAGAGATGGCCCATTCAGAAGGCCCAATGGGCTTAACGACAACCCATCCACTTCAACAACCCAGAATCCTCGCAAGATGAGATATCGACGCGTTGTAGGGTCCTCTAATGTCCTGCGAGTAAGGTTGTCGTCCTTTTAACCGCTCACGACGTACGATCCGGGACGAAAAAACAGAGCTAAATTAGAAAAGTAGCCCGAAATTGATGAAAACGTTTGATTTTGGGCTCCAAAAGGGGCATAGTGAGCAACCAAGCTTCCCCCGTCGTAGAGCTCTCGGAGGGCTTTCCAACGGTATGCTGTGCACCGTGTAACTCGTTAGGGATCAAAAGTTATGGGCACCGGAGCGACGGAGAGCTGATCACAAGCCCTACGCCCTCGGTTTGCGGGCCCAGCCTCCAAGTGAAGCGAAGTTGTCTTGCCCAAGGTGCCGTGGGTTTCGATAAAAGAATTGTGGTGGATAAAGTATCTTGGCAACCCTAACCGAAGGAAAAAAAATTGAAAAGGGGGGTGCATCACGAGGTCTTCCTAGGGGGTCACCCATCCTAGTACTACTCTCGCCCAAGCACGCTTAACTTCGGAGATCTGATGGGATCCGGAGCATTAGTGCTGGTATAATCGCACCCGTCATGTTGAGGGCACAATTCTTTTATGTGTAAACGGTTCACAGTCCTAGCCTATAGAGATGGCCCATTTAGAAGGCCCAATGGGCTTAACGACAACCCATCCTCTTCAACAACGCAACATCCTCGTAAGACCTGATATCGACGCGTTGTAGGGCCCTCTAATGTATCGCGAGTAAGTTTGCCGTCCTTTTAACAGCTCACGACTAATTATCCGGAACGGAAAAACAGAGCTTAATGAGAAAAGTAGCCCGAAACAGATAAAAACGTTCGATTTTGGGCTCCAAAAAGTGCACAGCGAGCAAGCTGGCTGCCCCCATCGTAGAGCTCTCGGAGAGCTTTCCAACGGTATGATGTGCGCAGCGTAACTTGTCACGCCCCAACCCGGCCTATAAAGTTTAGACTAGGGTGTGTTCTTAACATTCAAGTCACGTCTCGTGCTTAACCGTTCATGAAGATTTAACACTTAATGTCTTGGCCTAAACTCCAAAATTTTTCGATAAACTGGCAGCATAACGGCTGTAATTGGCCTTTTTGGTTTGACCTAATTCTCTAAATTCCTCAATTATTCCAATCATTAATCCAATTCCATTAAGGACTCCTATTTGTCACCAACCGATTTGCCTACTAGTTTATCTTGAAAGTCTCGTTTGGTTAATAAGCCTAACATGATAACTATGTCCTGTTTATTTGTCAATTTCCTATCATGCAAGTACCTATTATCCTTTAGTTTGCAAATGAGCACCTAAGTGAAATTAGATAGAATTAACTTAGTTGATTGTTCATCTAGTGGTTTGAATGCCTACGATAACTATTAATTAAGAAAACGAAAGCAAACAACCAAATAAAAGTTCGTCCGGTTATAGATAGTACAATCCCAGAATTAGACCCAAATTACAACGGGGTCATTTACATCAATAAAATGAATAGTTTGCAATCAAACACAACATCCATATAGCAACTACTTTCAGGCAAAGCACAAAAGCACGTAGGGACAGGAAATCACTCCAAGGAATCATCGTTAGGCACATCGTCCTTGTGTACCTGTTCTTGATCTTCTTCACCTGAGATGATAAAAGAGGGTGAGTCCTTATGAACTCAGCGAGGGGGAATGAGAAATAGGTTTTGAAACTCATTTTCCTGTTCAACTTATGAAAACTCATTTTTTTGAAAACATGTCACGTATTACAAATAATAAGGTATGCAAATATATGAAACAAATCGAGTAATGGATACAAAGTAAGGGAACAAAAATACCAGTCTTTCCTCCCCGAGGTTCTCTAGGAACCAAGCGAGAGTACTTACATATAAGTACAGGAACAGGAATACCAGTCTTTCCTCCCCGAGGTTCTCCAGGAACCAAGCGAGAGTACTTACATATAGTAAAAAGGATACAGTGAGCTTTTGCTCTCAGATCAATTCCAGAATCAGAAGTTGCGGCCGACTTCAAATAACCCCAAAACACGCCAAGTAGGTGTACTCCGGATGTACCCCGAAATCCTACGACCCAACTCTCCGAGGGTGGAATGCCAAGCGAGAGAGGGAATTGGACCATGGTAGTCATGGGAGCACCGGCAAGCCCTATGCTGCCCGACGTTCGTGAAACGCTACCATGCCACAATGAAAGGTTGCAACCTTGTATACAATGAACATTTATAACATTTGACATATCACATTAGGAGGACAACAAAGTAGGTCGCCTCCGAGCAGGTATAAGAGCGGACGTTGTCAAGTAGTCAAACAAGGCACGATAAGACAAGTAATTTAACTTGAAAGGGATATAGGGCCATATGAACATTAAATGGGCAGCCATGTAACACATGCAAGTCAAGTCATATAACTCATTTCGAAGTCCACGTAATCAAGTGATACGATTATTCAACATGCAACAACATCTACGTGGGTTTGGTTGCAAGAAAAGCTTATTTGACAACATGCAATGGTCAAAATCACATTCGAAGTTATAAGACATTTACGGGCAGCCCACTAAGCATATAATTTCCACACAATATCCAAATGATCAATACTTAGCAAAACTACCTAGTCATTAGGGTTTCCGTTTCATGCTTAACCGTGTGATTAAACCCTATGTCAACTCAAAATCATTCTCAAGTCATGCATCATTCAATTCAAACATCCTCAAGTACCCAAAACAGTCCACACAACATTCCAACACCACAATTCCAAGCAATTAGTACCACAAGAGAGGTTACATTAATTTTCCAAGCATATAGCTAAGTGAAACCTTTACTGCAATAGGCTGTTATCTCACAATCAATAGGATAATAAAACAATCTCCAAATCCAGTGAATAAGATTTCAAATTAAAGCTTAAGGAGTTAACTAAAATCAGAAACAAACCTTGCATCAATTGGAGTTCGGGATCATTAGATATAGCCGAAACAGTGGAATAGCACAAAACTGTCCAGATTTGCACACTTTTCAGTAATTGATGTTTTTGAGGTCCTTAGGGTCAGATTTAGCTTTGGTCCATTTCTGACAAAAATGTCTAGAACTGAAAAATATTGAAGTACACCAAATTTCATGCATTTTTAATATCATTTACTAACTCAAATCTGGTTAGTTATACACGGTCAGTGCATTTGCCAAAACCTGCTTCATTTTTCCAGATTTCCAGATTTGGACACATTTTAAAGAACTGCCATTTAGAGGACCTTAGAGTCAAAATTAGCTTCGGGCTATTTCTGGGAAAATGTTCAAAACTGTCCAAAATAGTCACCTACCAATTTTCAAGAATTTGCAACATCATTTGCCTAGCTAAACTTACCTCGAAACAGTCTGGTCAGAGAGCTGTCAACAATCCGACTTCACCTAGCATCACTTTCAAGCCAAGATCTTGCCATGCATGGTTGTTTAAGCTTATGAACGAACATATAACTCAAGTACAGAAGCAAATACATACATTTATGAGCATGCATATGGATTTTTGAAGAGTTTTCAAAAGGTTTTAGCCCTCACCTTAGCAAACAACCAAGAAGATGCACAAAAACTTGTTGCAACTCAAATCTCTTCTTCTTCTTGCTTAGCCGAGATTCCAACTTGGTTTTCTCTATTTTTCCTAGCCTAGTGATCAATCTCTTAGTACATTCATGAGGTTAGAACAAGAAGAAAAGAAATGGAAGCTTAATACTCACCTAGGGCCGAAATGAAGGCTTCAAAGGACATGCAAGTGTAGTTTTCGCATCTTAGCTTGTTTGCTTGAGTTTCTTTGATGGTTTCTTGTCTTGTCACCATATGATGAAGAAGATGAGCTAGGAGGTGGAGAGAACTCAGCCAAAACCGAATGGAGAGAGAAAATGAGAGGGAAGTGAGAGAAAAGAAGGAGAAATGAAAGAGAAATGAAAGAATATGACAAAAAAATGAAAACCTTTGCATCCTTCAAGCATGTGGTCGGCCTTGGGCCATTAAATTCTGATTTTTGTGTCTTCAATGTGTGATTTTAAAATGTTTAGCATGGGCAAAGGTGGTTTGGTTGAGCAAGGTAGAGGATTTAGGTTATTTTGAGCATTTTTTTATGCATTGTGCTAAGTGTTTGTCATAGTTTGTCTAGGAATAATTCTTTATGCATTTGCGTCATTAGAATTGCCAAAGGAATGTTGGAGAATTACGGAATATAGGAAGAATAAAATATAGGAATGTTTGTTGATGAGTTGAATTATGAATAGAATAATAGTTAGTGGGAAATGTAGGAATAGTTTAGTATTATTTTATTGTTAGTGGATTTTGTAGAGAATTTGAATTATGAATATAATATTGGTTAGTGGATTGTGTAGGATTATTTTAGTGTCTAGTGCTTTGTGTAGGATTCTTTCTTGATCAACGTGCTGGCATGGATTCCTAGGTCTAGGGCACGAAGTACGAGGTAGACACGAACTACGAGATAAGACACAAACTTCAAGACTAATGCACAGATTTTAACGCAAATGCACACAATCCTAGATAAATGTATGTAAACCAATACAAGCATGTAATTCAATGCAATGCACGTAAATCGAGGTACGACTCTTAAACCTAAGTTAGGACACGCAATTCAAGGTCAGGGCATACAAAATGAGATAACGCACGTAATTGGAAGTCGGGGCACGTAAGTTGAAGATTAGGGCACATAATTTTAGGTTAAGGCACGTATAACGAGGCATGCACAAAAACCAAGATAGGGCACGTAATCCAAGTTCGGTCATAAAATTTTAGGTCTAAGGCACGCAAATTGAGGTAGGACGTGTTATTCGGGGTCGAGCCTCACATAACTCCTTACGGATCAAAAGTTATGGCCACCGGAGTGACGGAGACCTGGTCACAAGCCCTACGCCCTCGGTTTGCGGGCCCAGCCTCCACGTGAAGCGAAGTTGTCTTGCCCAAGGTGCTGTGGGATTCGATAATAGAAATGTGGTGAATAAAGTATCTTGGAAACCCTAACCGGAGGAAAAAAAATTGAAAAGGGGGGTGCAACACGAGGACTTCCCAGGGTGTCACCCATCCTAATACTACTCTCGCCCAAGTACGCTTAACTTCGGAGTTCTGATGGGATCCGGTGCATTAGTACTGGTATAATCGCACCCATCATGTTGAGGGCATAAATCCTTTATGTGTTGGCGGTTCACAGTCCCAGTCTAGAGAGATTGCCCATTCAGAAGGCCCAATGGGCTTAACAACAACCCATCCGCTTCAACAACGCAGCATCCTCGCAATACGTGATATTGTCGCGTTGTAGGGCCCTCTAATGTCCAGCGAGTAAGTTTGTCGTCCTTTTAACAGCTCACGACGTACGATCCGGAACGAAAAAACAGAGCTAAATCGGAAAAGTGGCCCGAAACAGATAAAAACGTTCAATTTTGGGCTCCAAAAAGGGCACATCGAGCAAGCTAGCTGCCCCCATCGTAGAGCTCTCCAAGAGCATTCCAACGGTATGCTGTGCGCGCCTTGTAACTCCTTACAAATAAAAATTTATGGGCACCAGAGCGACGGAGACCTGGTCACAAGCCCTACGCCCTCGGTTTGCGGGCCCAGCCTCCACGTGAAGCGAAGTTGTCTTGCCCAAGGTGCCGTGGGATTCGATAATAGAAATGTGGTGGATAAAGTATCTTGGCAACCATAACCGGAGGAAAAAAAATTGAAAAGGGGGGTGCAACACGAGGACTTCCCAGGGGGTCACCTATCCTAGTACTACTCTCGCCCAAGCACGCTTAACTTCGGAGTTCTGATGGGATCTGGTGCATTAGTGCTGGTACGATCGCACCCGTCAAGTTAAGGGCACAAATCCCTTATGTTAACGGTTAACAGTCCCAGCCTAAAGAGATGGCCCATTCAGAAGGCGCAATGGGATTAACGACAACCAATCTGCTTCAATAACCCAGCAACCTCGCAAGATGAGATATCCATGCGTTGTAGGGCCCTCTAATTTTGCGTGAGTAAAGTTGTCGTCTTTTTAACAGCTCATGACGTACGATCCGGGACAGAAAAACAGAGCAAAATAAGAAATGTGGCCCGAAACTGATGAAAACGTTCGATTTTGGGCTCCAAAAAAGGGCATAACGAGCAAGCTAGCTACCCTGTCATAGAGCTCTCGAAGTACTTTCCAACGGTATGCTGTGCGCCGTGTAACTCCTTACAGATCAAAAGTTATGGGCACCGGAGCGAAGGAGACCTGGTCACAAGCCCTACCCCCTCGGTTTGCTGGCCCAGCCTCCACGTGAAGCGAAGTTGTCGGGCCCAAGGTGCCGTCGCATTCGATAATAGAAATGTCGTGGATAAAGGATCTTGGCAACCCTAACTGGAGCAAAAAAAATCGAAAAAGGGGGTGCAACCCGAGGACTTCCTAGGGGGTCACCCATCCTAGTACTACTCTCGCCCAAGCACGCTTAACTTCGGAGTTCTGATGGGATCCGGTGCATTAGTGCTGGTATAATCGCACACGTCATGTTGTTCGCACAATTCCTTTATATGTTAACGGTTCACAGTCCCAGCCTAGAGAAATGGCCGACTCAGAAGGCCCAATGGGCTTAACGACAACCCATCCGCTTCAACAACCCAGCATCCTCGCAAGACGAGATATCGACGCGTTGTAGGGTCCTCTAATGTCCTGCGAGTAAGGTTATCGTCCTTTTAACCGCTCACGACGTATGATCCGGGACGGAAAAACAGAGCTAAATTAGAAAAGTGGCCCGAAACTAATGAAAACGTACGATTTTGGTATCCAAACAGGGCACATCAAACAAGCAAGCAGCACCAATCGTAGAGCTCTCGGAGAGCTTTCCAACGGTATGCTGTGCACCATGTAACTCCTTACGGATCAAAGGTTATGGGCACCGGAGCGACGGAGGGATAGTCACAAGCCCTACGCCCTCGGTTTGCGGGCCCAGCCTCCACGTGAAGCGAAGTTGTCTTGCCCAAGGTGCCGTGGGATTCGATAATAGAAATGTGGTGGATAAAATATCTTGGCAACCCTAACCGGAGGAAAAAAAATTGAAAAGGGGGCTGCAACACGAGGACTTCCCAAGGGGTCACCCATCCTAGTACTAGTCTCGCCCAAGCACACTTAACTTCGGAGTTCTGATGGGATCCGGTGCATTAGTGCTGGTATGATCGCACCCATCATGTTAGGGTCACAATTCCTTTTTGTGTTAACGGTTCACAGTCCCAGCCTAGAGAGATGGCCCTTTCAGAAGGCATAATGGGCTTAACAACAACCCATCCGCTTCAACAACGCAGCATCCTCGCAAGACGTGATATCGACGCATTGTCGGGCCCTCTAATGTTTCGCGATTAAGGGTGTCATCCTTTTAACATTCACGACTTACGATCCAGAACGGAAAAACAGAGCTGATTTAGAAAACTGGACCGAAACAGATAAAAATGTTCTATTTTTGGCTCCAAAAAGGGCACAACGAGCAACCTAGCTTCCCCCGTTGTAGAGCTCTCGGAGAGTTTTCCAACGGTATGCTGTGCGCCGCGTAACTCCTTACGGATCAAAAGTTATGGGCACCGGAGCAACGGAGACCTGGTCACACAACCCCTACGCCCTCGGTTTGCGGGCCCAACCTCCACGTGAAGCAAAGTTGTCTTGCCCAAGGTGCCGTGGGATTCGATAATAGAAATGTGGTGGATAAAGTATCTTGCAACCCTAACCGGAGGAAAAAAAGCTGAAAAGGGGGGAGCAACACGAGGACTTCCCAGGGGGTAACCCATCTTAGTACTACTCTTGCCCAAGCATGCTTAACTTCGGAGTTCTGATGGGATCCGGTGCATTAGTGCTGGTATGATCACACCCGTCATGTTGAGGAGACAATTCCTTTATGTGTTAACGGTTCACAGTTCCAGCCTAGAGTGATAGCCCATTCAGAAGGCCCAAAGGGCTTAACGACAACCCATCCACTTCAACAACCCAGCATCCTCGCAAGACGAGATATCGACAAATTGTAGGGCCCTCTAATGTCCCGCGAGTCAGGTTGTTGTCCTTTTAACAACTCACGACGTACGATTCGGGACCGAAAAACAGAGCTAAATTAGAAAAGTGTCGCAAAACTGATGAAAACGTTCGATTTTGGGCTACAAAAAAGGGCAAAGCGAGCAAGCTGGCTACATCGGTCGTAGAGCTCTCGGAGAGCTTTCCAACGGTATGCTGTGCGCTGCGTAACTCCTTACAGGTAAAAATTTATGGGTACTAGAGCGATGGAGACCTGGTCACAAGCCCCACGCCCTCGGTTTGTGGGCCCAACCTCCACGTGAAGCAAAGTTGTCTTGCCTAAGGTGACGTGGGATTCGATAATAGAAATGTGGTGGATAAAGTATCTTGTCAACCCTAACAGGAGGAAAAACAATTGAAAAGAGAGGTGCAACAACAGGACTTCCCAGCGGGTCACCCATCCTAGTACTAGTCTCGCCCAAGCACGCTTAACTTCGGTGTTTTGATGGGATCCGGTGCATTAGTGCTGGTATGATCGTACCCATCATGTTGAGGGCACAATTCCTTTATGTGTTAACGGTTCACTGTCCCAGCCTAGAGAGATGGCCCATTCAGAAGGCCCATGGGCTTAACAACAACCCATCCACTTCAACAACGCAGTATCCTCGCAATACGTGATATCGATGCGTTGTAGGGCCCTCTAATGTCCCGCAAGTAAGTTTGTCGTCCTTTTAACAGCTCACGACGTACGATCCGGAATGGAAAAACATAGCTAAATTAGAAAAGTGGCACGAAACAGATAAAAACGTTCGATTCTGGGCTCCAAAAAGGGCACATCGAGCAAGCTACCTGCCCCCGTCGTAGAGCTCTCGAAGAGCATTCCAATTGTATGCGGTGCGCCGCGTAACTCCTTACAGATAAAAATATATGCGCCCCGGAGCGACGGAGACCTGGTCACAAGCCCTACGACCTCGGTTTGTGGGCCCAGCCTCCACGTGAAGCGAAGTTGTCTTGCCCAAGGTGCCGTGGGATTCGATAATAGAAATGTGGTGGATAAAGTATCTTGGCAACCATAACCGGAGGAAAAAAAATTAAAAAAAGGGGTGCAACACGAGGACTTCCCAGGGGCTCACCCAACCTAGTACTACCTCCGCCCAAGCACGCTTAACTTCGAAGTTCTGATGGGATCCGGTGCGTTAGTGCAGGTATGATCGCACCCGTCATGTTGAAGGCATAATTCCTTTATGTGTTAACGGTTCGCAGTCCCAGCCTAGAAAGATGGCCCATTCAGACGGCCCAATGGGCTTAACGATAACCCATCCGCTTCAATAAATGAGCATCCTCGCAAGACGAGATATCGACGCGTTGTAGGGCCCTCTAATGTCCCGTGAGTAAGGTTGTCGTCTTTTTAACAGCTTAAGACGTACGATCCGGGAGGGGAAAACAGAGCAAAAAAAGAAAAGTGACCCAAAACTGATGAAAATGTTCGATTTTGGGCTCCAAAAAAGGGCATAGCGAGCAAGCTGGCTGCCCCGTCGTAGAGTTCTCGGAGAGCTTTCCAACGGTATGCTGTGCGCCGCGTGACTCCTTTCGGATCAAAAGTTATGGGCACCAAAGCAAAGGAGACCTGGTCACAAGTTGTACACCCTCGGTTTCCTGGCCCAGCCTCCACGTGAAGTGAAGTTGTCTTGCCCAAGGTGCTGTGGGATTCGATAATAGAAACGTGGTGGATAAAGTATCTTGGCAATCCTAACCGGAGCAAAAAAAATTGAAAAGGTGGGTGCAACTCGAGGACTTCCCAAGGGGTCACCCATCCTAGCACTACTCTCGCCCATTCACGCTTAACTTCGATGTTCTGATCGGATCCGGTGCATTAGTGCGGGTATGATCGCACCCCTCATGTTGATCTCACAATTCCTTTATGTGTTAACGGTTCACAGTCTCAGCCTAGAGAGATGGCCCATTCAGAAGGCCCAATGGGCTTAACGACAACCCATCCGCTTCAACAACCGTGCATCCTCGCAAGATGAGATATCGTCGCATTGTAAGGTCCTCTAATGTCCTACGAGGAAGGTTGTCGTTCTTTTAACCGCTCACGACGAACGATCCGGAAAGGAAAAACATAGCTAAATCAGAAAAGTGGCCCGAAACTGATGAACACGTTCAATTTTGGGCTCAAAAAAGGGCACAGCAAGCAAGCAAGCTGACTCCGTCGTAGAGCTCTCAGAGAGCTTCCCAACGGTATGTTGTGCGACGCGTAACTCCCTACGGATCAAACGTTATGGGCACCGGTACGACGGAGAGCTGGTCATAAACCCTACGGCCTCGGTTTGCGGGCCCAGCCTCCACGTGAAGCGAAGTTGTCTTGCCCAAGGTGCCGTGGGATTCAATAATAGAAGTGTGGTGGATAAAGTATCTTGTCAACCATAACTGGAGGAAAAAAAATTGAAAAGGGGGGGGGGGGAGCAACACGGGGACTTCCAAGGGGGGCACCCATCCTAGTACTACTCTCGCCCAAGCACGCTTAACTTCGGAGTTCTGATGGGATCCAGTGCATTAGTGCTGGTATGATCGGACCCATCATGTTGAGGGCACAATTCCTTTATGTATTAACGGTTCACAGTCCCAGCCTAGAGAGATGACCCATGCAAAAGGCCCAATGGGCTTAACAACAACCCATCCGCTTCAACAATGCAACATCCTCGCGAGATGTGATATCAACGCGTTGTAGGGCCCACTAATATCCCGCGAGTAAGTTTGTCGTACTTTTAACAGCTCACGACTTACGATCGGGAACGAAAAAATAGAGCTAAATTAGAAAAGTGGCCCGAAACAGATAAAAACGTTCGATTTTGGGCTCCAAAATGGGCATAGCGAACAAGCTAGCTGCCCCCATCGTAGAGCTCTCGAAGAACTTTCCAACGGTATGCTGTGCGCCGCGTAACTCTTTACATATAAAAAGTTATGGGCACCGGAGAGACGGAGACCTGGTCACAAGCCCTACGCCCTCGGTTTGCGGGACGAGCCTCCACGTGAAGCGAAGTTGTCTTGCCCAAGTTGCCGTGGGAGTCGAGAATAGAAATGGGGTGCATAAAGTATCTTGGCAACCCTAACCGGAGGAAAAAAAATTGAAAAGGGGGGAGCAACATGAGGACTTCCTAGGGGGTCACCCATCCTAGTACTACTCTCGCCCAAGCAAGCTTAACTTCGGATTTCTAATGGGATCCGGTGCGTTAGTGCTGGTATGATCGCACCCTTCATGTTGAGGGCACAATTTCTTTACGTGTTAACTGTTCACAGTCCCAGCCTAGAGAGATCGCCCATTCAAAAGGCCCAATGGGCTTAACGACAACCCATATGTGAAGCCCGACCCCGAATTGCGTGTGATACCTCGTTTTGCGTGCCCTAACCTAGATGTGCGTGCCATGACCTAGGTTTGAGAATTGTATTTAGTTTGTGTGCCTTGCATTGAATTTTGTGCATTCATATAGGGTTACGTGCGTTTACTTGAAAAACGTGCGTTCGTCTCGTAGTTCGTGTCCTACCTCGAAGTGCGTGCCCTAAACCTAGGAAAGCGTGTCTTCACGCTAATCAAGAAAGCATCTTTCACGAAGCACTAGACTATTAAACAATCCTACAAAATCCACTAACAATATAATAATCCAAATTCCTTTCACTAGAAGACAAAAATGCACCAAAAACAAACATTCTTTATTCTTTTTGCATTATTCTTTTTTGCACTTCCAAGATACAATTAAATAATGCTTAAGATGACAAAAATTCAGCCAATTCATTAGCTTTGGCCGACCACTAAGAGCATTGGTCTAACAATTGCATATTTTATTCATAGTCTTAGTCAAACACTTAGCATGATGCATTAAAAAATTTCTCAAATTGCACCCAATTTCTTCACCATTCTCGACCATAGCATTTTTCCCATGCTTAACATTTCAAATTAAATAATTTTGAAGACACAAATCTGAAAATGGGCTGCCCAATGCCGACATACTCCTCAAAATTGCCAAGACCTTCATTTCTTTGTCATTTTCTTTCATTTCCTCTCACAAACTCTCTCTCCTCTCATTCTTCTCTCTCCATTTCGGTCCTTGGCTGAAATCTCATCATCTTTGTTCATCTTCATCACACCTTGGTCGAACAAGGCAAGCAAACTATCAAGAAAACCAATCAAACAAGCTAGATTTCGAAAATTTCTCTTGCATGCGCATTTGAAGCTTCATTTCGGCCTAGGAAAAATAGAGAAAAACTAGTGAGGTTCTCGGCTAAGCAAGGGAAAGGAGAAGGTTTGAGCTTCAACAAAGGGTCTTGAGCATTTTGTGGTTGATTGCTAAGGTGAGGGTTAAAAGCTTTTGAAAACTCTTTGAAATTTCACATGCATGTTCACAAATGAGTATATTTGCTTCTGTACTTGAGTTATGTGGTCGTCCATGAGCTTAAACAACCATGCATGGCAAGAACTTGGCTTGAAAATGATGCTAGGTGAAGTCGAATTTATGTGACAGCTCTCTGACCAGTCTGTTCGAGGTAAGTTTAGCTAAGCAAATGGTGTTGAAAATGCTTGAAAATTGGTGGGTGACTAGTTTGGGCAGTTTTGAACATTTTTCCCAGAAATAGGTCGAAGCAAATTTTGACTCTAAGGTCCTCAAAATGGCAAATCATTAAAATGTGACCAAATCTGGAAATCTGGAAAAATGAATCAGGTTTTGGCAGATGCACTGACCTTGTGGAACGAACCATATTTGACTTAGTAAATGTTGTCCAAAATGCATAAAAATTGGTGTGCTGCTAGATTTTTCAGTTCTGGACAACTTTGTCAGAAATAGACCAAAGCTAAAAATGACTCTAAGGACCTCAAAAACGTCATTTTCTGAAAAGTGTGCAAATCTGGACAGTTTTGTGTTACCTCACTGTTTCGGTTATAACTAATGATTCTGAACTCCAATTGATGCAAGGCTTGTTTCTGATTTTAGATAACTTCTTAAGCTTTAATTTGACATTTTATTCACTGAATTTGGAGATTGTTTGATTATCCCATTGATCATGAGAAAACAGCCTATTGCAGTGAGTGTTCCACTTAGCTATGTGCTTGGAAAACTATTGTAACCTCTTTTGTGGCACTAGTTGCTTGGAATTGTGGTGTTGGAATATTATGTGGACTGTTTTAAGCACTTGAGGATGTATGAATTGAATGATGTATGACTTGGGAATGATGTTAAGTTGACTTAGGGTTTGATCGCACGATTATGCCTGAAATGGAAACCCTAATGATTAAATATTCTTGCTAAGTGTTAACCATTGGATATTGTGAGGAAACTGTACGTTGCGTGGGCTGCCCGTAAATGTTTTATAACTTTAAAAGTGATCTTGACCATTGCATGTTGACAAATAAGCTTTTCTCGCATTTGAACCCTTGTTGATATCACTACATGTTGAGTAATCTTATCACTTGATTGCGTGGACTTTTAATGAGTTATATGGCCTGTTTTACATGTGTTACATGGCTGCCCGTTTAATTTCCATATAACTCTATATGCCTTTCAAGTGAAATTTCCTGTCCTATCTTGTCCTGCCTGTTTATCTGTCAATGTGCAATCTTATGACTGTCCGGAGGCAACCTACTTTGTTGTCCTCCTTCTGTGATATATATTACATGTCATAAATGTGCATTGCATACAAGGTTGCAACCTTTCCTGTTGGCATGGTAGTGATCACGAACGCCGGGCGGCATCGGGCTTGCCGGTGATACCGTGCCCACCATGGTCCCATTCCCTCTCTCGCTTGGGGGCTAGACTTCCTCGGAGAGTTGGGTCGTAGGATTTTGGGGTACATCCGGAGTACACCCACCTGGTGTGTTTGGGGAATGATTTGAAGTCGGCCGCAACAGTTGATCCTGGATCTGATCTGAGAGCAAAAGCTCACCGTATCCTTTTTATTATATGTATAAGTACTCCCGCTTGGATCCTAGAGAACCTCGGGGAGGAAAGACTGGTATTCCTGTTTCTGTATTTGTATTTCTGTACTTGTACTTCTGTTGTATTCATGTTTGAAAAAGGGATTTTCATAAGTTTAACCGGAAAATGAGTTTCAAACTTATTTCTCGTTTCCCTCTCGCTGAGTTCATAAGGACTCACCCTCTTTCATCATTTCAGGTGAAGAAGAACAGACACAGGAACCCGAGCTCAATGTACCTAATGATGAACCTCTGGAATGATTGCTTGTTATCGTTGTTTTGCTTGAACGTGACTTCTTGTGAACTTTTGTTACTTAAAGACTATTTCCCTTATGTTGTTGTTGCTTGTGATGTAAAAGACCCCCGCTGTAATTTGGGGTCTAATTTTGGGTTGTACGTAATTTAAGTAGACTGATACTAGACATGGCACTACTATGATCGTTTTGCTTTTACTACCGCTAGTATCTATCACAGGTTATGATGCTTAGTTAAGAAATAGGTTAATGAACTTATCCAATCTTAGTAGGTACTCGCTAATAAGCTAAGATCAACAGGTATATTTTGAAATGAGGATAAATGAACAAACGAGACATAGTATCATGTTAGGTTATAAATTAAACGGGACGTCGAATTAACCAATAGGCAATTCAATTGATGGAATAATAGTAATCTTAGCTGGAATTGAATTGAAATGGTAAATTTTGAGGCCGTTAGAAAATTTAGGTCAAAACAAAGAGCTCAATTACAGTCGTCATGCTGCCGAATTTTCAGAAGTTTTGGAGTCTAGAATAAAACGTTAAGTGTTAAACCTCCTAGAATGATTAAGAATGCGAAAGGACTTGATTGTTTAGATCACACCCTAGTCTAACCTTTATAGGCCGGGTTGGGGCGTGACACCTTAGAAGAATGGTATCAGAGCTTAGATTGCTTAAGCCGGGTTTAACTCTCGGACCATGGGTTGAGCCCTAAGATAATTAGGATGACTTGTTTATGTGTTAAATGTGCCTTCTATGCTCTATGTGCTTAAGTGACTTATATGCCTTAAATGTTTTTAGAATTGTATCTATAATATGTTGCATATCTTATGCATTAGATTCTTAATTATCATATTTCAATAAATTGTGCCTATAGATGGCTGGCCCTAGTACCCGTACTACTAATAGGAACGGTGAACCTCAAGAGACCGGGGATGCTTATCAGACTAATCCCGGTATAGCTATGTTTAATATGATGGCAACTGCCATGGATCGTGTGTCACGTGTGATGGAGCGTCAGGATGCTCGTGAGCCCAACAACAACATCAACAACAGGAATGAGGGTAACCATGGGAGACACAGCAGAATGAGGGAATTCCTTGACTTTCGCCCGTCTAAATTCTACGGGGAAGCTGATGATGAGAAAGCAGAGGCTTGGCTGTCCGAGATCGAGAAGATTTTTAGGCCACTTGATTATACAGATGAAGAGAAATTGGAGTTTGCTGTATTTCTGTTGCACGGGGATGCCGAGCATTGGTGGCACACTGTAGAGGCACTATGGGAGACTGATCGGACACCTCGCTTGTGGGGTAATTTTGTTAAGGCATTTAAGGAAAAATATGTACCTGCAGTTTCTAGGCAGAGGCGGATCGAGGAGTTCATGCACTTGACCCAGGGTAATATGACGGTGGCCCAGTACGAGGCTCGTTTTGACCGACTGTCCCGTTATGCTCAGTATATGGTTTGTACTCCGGAGGCAAAAATGTGGAAATTTACTATTGGATTGAGGCCAGAGATTCAAGACCAGTTAGCTTCTCATGACTTCGATACTTATTCTGCTCTCTTTGCTGCTGCCTCTCGAGTTGAGAAGAGGAAACTAGATGGAGCCGGTTCGAGTCAACCCAACAAGAAACCATACCAGCCTCCAAGTCAGCAGAGGAAATTCCATAATCAGGGTCATAACCAAGGCCAGAGCCAGAGCAGGTCAGGGAATAGCCGTGGCCCGACGAAAGTGCCATCAGCCTCTTCCGCCCGTGGATCCACAGGTAGTTCACCTGCTACTCAGTCCATCAGCTGCTCATACTGTGACAGGAAGGGGCATACCGAGGCCCAGTGTTGGAGAAAGTTGGGACGATGTATGAGGTGCGGCAGTGATCAGCACCAGATCAAGGATTGCCCTAAACGTCAGGCAGGGAAGAATCAGGGTAAACCAGCCGGTAGAGGTAAGACTCCAGTTCCCAGGGTCCAGGCCCGAGCCTATGCTATCGAGTGCGAGAAAATCCCAGATGAGACCGCTATTGTTGAAGGTACATTCTTCATACTGAATCAACCTGTTAAGGTGTTAATTGATCCGGGTGCTACTCATTCATTTATTACTCCATTATGTGTGGAACGTGTGAAATTGAAAGTTGTATGTTTGCCATTTGAAGTAGAAGTTGGTACTCCAATAGGTTCTAAACTTGTAACTAGTTTAGTTTGTAAAGCATGTAGAATCCAAATTAAGGATAGGGAATTCTCAGCCAATCTTATTGTATTACCTTTTCGAGACTACGAGGTCATTTTAGGGATGGACTGGCTGGCAAAACATCATGTCCAACTGGATTGCCGGGCGAAGATCATAACATTCCGGGTACCTGATCAACCGATACTGGAGATTATGGGTCGAAGAGATTTCACCGGGAGTTCCATCATTTCATCTACAAAAGCAGTGAAGTCCTTGAGGAATGAATGCAGCGAATACTTGGCTTACCTTATCAACAAGCCGTCGGATAAAGCTAAGTTGGAGGAGATGCCTGTAATCAAAGACTATGCAGATGTGTTCCCTGAAGAGTTACCCGGTTTACCCCCAAATCGGGAGATCGAGTTTGCTATAGAGTTGCTGCCTGACGCCCAGCTGATATCGAAAGCTCCCTATCATATGGCACCGGCAGAGCTACAAGCATTGAAGGACCAATTGCAAGGATTGCTGAAGAAGGGATTTGTACAACCGAGCTCTTCACCGTGGGGTGCGCCAGTATTATTTGTTAAGAAGAAAGACGGAACGTTGAGGCTATGCATTGACTATCGAGGTTTGAACCAAGTGACTGTCAAGAATAAATACCCACTTCCCCTGATTGACGAGTTGTTTGATCAACTGCAAGGAGCCAAAGTGTATTCGAAACTCGACTTGAGGCAAGGGTATTATCAGTTGCGGATCAAAAAGGAAGATGTGCCTAAAACGGCTTTCAGGACGAGATATGGGCACTATGAATATGTAGTGATGCCTTTTGGACTAACTAATGCCCCTGCAGCCTTTATGGATTTGATGCATAGGGTGTTTCAACCCTACTTGGACCAATTTGTGGTGATCTTCATTGATGACATTTTGGTATACTCGAAATCGGAGGCGGAGCATGAGCAACATCTGCGGTTGGTACTGCAGAAACTTCGAGAGCATCGATTGTATGCAAAGTTTAGCAAGTGTGAATTCTGGTTGCAGCAGATTGCATTTTTGGGGCATATCATATCCCAAGAGGGAATAGCGGTAGATCCAGCAAAGATCGATGCAGTGATGTCTTGGAAGAAGCCGGAAAATGTTACGGAAGTCCGGAGTTTTCTTGGTCTAGCCGGCTATTATCGGAGGTTCGTGAAGGATTTCTCTAAGATTGCAGGACCGCTTACAAAGCTCACTCAAAAGAAAACCAAGTTCGTGTGGGATGATAAGTGTGAGAACAGCTTCCAAGAGTTGAAGAAGAGATTGACTACTGCACCAGTTCTTGCATTGCCTGAAGGGAGTCAAGGTTTCGTAATCTATAGCGATGCATCGAAAGAAGGATTGGGGTGTGTATTGATGCAAAATGGAAGAGTTATTGCATATGCTTCTAGGAAACCAAAACCGTATGAGACGAATTACCCGACGCATGACTTGGAGTTAGCGGCTATTGTGTTTGCACTCAAGAAATGGAGGCATTATCTGTGGGGTAACAAGTTTGAGGTATTTACCGATCATAAGAGCTTGAAATACTTGTTTTCTCAAAAGGAGTTGAATATGAGGCAAAGGCGGTGGATGGAGCTTTTGGATGATTATAACTGCTCAATTAATTATATGCCGGGTAAGGCGAACGTAGTCGCAGATGCCTTAAGCAGAAAAGCAAGCATGGCGAAACTGGAAGTCAAGGTGCAGGAGTTGTTGGGGGAAGCGTTTCTATGGAAACCACAATTAACTCAGAAGGGGTTACTTTTTTCCACTACCCAAGTTCAATCGACTTTGTTATCTGAGTTACGAGAGGCTCAACAGAAGGACCAACAATTTCAAAAGATTAAGGAAAGCAATGCAGATTTCAAGTTTCACGACGATGGTGTTTGGAGGTTTAGGAACCGGGTTTGTGTTCCCAATGAGCCAGAGCTGAAAAAGAAGATTCTTGAGGAAGCACATAATTCAAGATATACTATTCACCCCGGTGGAACCAAGATGTACCGGGATTTGAAGCAACACTATTGGTGGAATAACATGAAAAGAGAAATTGCGGAGTTTGTAGCACGGTGTTTAACCTGCCAGAGAGTCAAAGCAGAACATCAACGACCTGCAGGTTTACTTCAGCCGTTGGAGATTCCTCAATGGAAATGGGAACATATCACTATGGATTTTGTTATGGACCTGCCTAGATCACAGAAGGGTCGTGACGCCGCTTGGGTTATAGTAGATAGATTGACTAAGTCGGCACACTTTTTACCAATAAACAAGGAGGATAATCCTGAGAAACTGGGAGATATGTATGTGGCGGAGATTGTAAGATTGCACGGGATGCCTGTGAGTATTGTATCGGATAGGGATCCTCGTTTTACTTCCCGATTTTGGAAGAGATTGCAAGAAGCTTTGGGGACGAAATTGAGTTTTAGCACGGCTTATCACCCTCAGACGGATGGTCAATCGGAGAGAACTATTCAGATTTTGGAGGACATGCTGAGGGCATGTGTGTTGGACTTCGGGAAAGGTTGGGAGAAATATCTATCTCTAGCAGAGTTCGCCTACAACAATAGTTATCAGGCCACGATCGGGATGGCCCCATTTGAGGCGCTGTATGGACGGAAATGTCGATCACCAATTTACTGGGATGAAGTAGGTGAGGCGAGGACTTTTGACCCGACCCTTTTACCTGAACTGATGAAAACTGTTGATAACATCCACCTCATCCGGAAACGGATGCTTACCGCCCAGAGCAGGCAGAAGAGTTATGCAGACCGACGGAGACGGAGTCTCGAGTTTGAGGTTGGTGACAAGGTGTTCTTGAAGATATCACCCCGGAGGGGACTGATTAAACATGGCAAGGGTGGAAAGTTGAGCCCGAGATTTGTAGGACCGTTTGAGATAGTTGAGAAGATTGGCAAGTTGGCGTATCGACTAGCACTACCCCAGAACCTCTCCAATATTCATGACGTCTTTCATGTGTCGATGCTGCGGAAGTATCATCCTGACCCGTCGCATATCTTGGAGCCAGAGCCGTTGCAGCTTCGGGAGAACTTGTCCTACGAGGAAAAGCCCATTCGGATCTTAGACCAACAGGATCGGGAGTTGCGCAACAGAACCATACCTATGGTGAAAGTGCTGTGGGATCATCATGGAGTCGAAGAAGCAACGTGGGAAAGGCGAGACCAGATGGAGCAGCAATATCCAGCTTTATTTCAAGGTAAATATTGAATTTCGGGACGAAATTCTTTTAAGGAGGGGAGGATGTGAAGCCCGACCCCGAATTGCGTGTGATATCTCGTTTTGCGTGCCCTAACCTAGATGTGCGTGCCATGACCTAGGTTTGAGAATTGTATTTAGTTTGTGTGCCTTGCATTGAATTTTGTGCATTCATATAGGGTTACGTGCGTTTACTTGAAAAACGTGCGTTCGTCTCGTAGTTCGTGTCCTACCTCGAAGTGCGTGCCCTAAACCTAGGAAAGCGTGTCTTCACGCTAATCAAGAAAGCATCTTTCACGAAGCACTAGACTATTAAACAATCCTACAAAATCCACTAACAATATAATAATCCAAATTCCTTTCACTAGAAGACAAAAATGCACCAAAAACAAACATTCTTTATTCTTTTTGCATTATTCTTTTTTGCACTTCCAAGATACAATTAAATAATGCTTAAGATGACAAAAATTCAGCCAATTCATTAGCTTTGGCCGACCACTAAGAGCATTGGTCTAACAATTGCATATTTTATTCATAGTCTTAGTCAAACACTTAGCATGATGCATTAAAAAATTGCTCAAATTGCACCCAATTTCTTCACCATTCTCGACCATAGCATTTTGCCCATGCTTAACATTTCAAATTAAAGAATTTTGAAGACACAAAGCTGAAAATGGGCTGCCCAATGCCGACATACTCCTCAAAATTGCCAAGACCTTCATTTCTTTGTCATTTTCTTTCATTTCCTCTCACAAACTCTCTCTCCTCTCATTCTTCTCTCTCATCTCATTCTTCTTTCTCCATTTCGGTCCTTGGCTGAAATCTCATCATCTTTGTTCATCTTCATCACACCTTGGTCGAACAAGGCAAGCAAACCATCAAGAAAACCAATCAAACAAGCTAGAGTTCGAAAATTTCTCTTGCATGCGCATTTGAAGCTCCATTTCGGCCTAGGAAAAATAGAGAAAAACTAGTGAGGTTCTCGGCTAAGGAAGGGAAAGGAGAAGGTTTGAGCTTCAACAAAGGGTCTTGAGCATTTTGTGGTTGATTGTTAAGGTGAGGGTTAAAAGCTTTTGAAAACTCTTTGAAATTTCACATGCATGTTCACAAATGAGTATATTTGCTTCTGTACTTGAGTTATGTGGTCGTCCATGAGCTTAAACAACCATGCATGGCAAGAACTTGGCTTGAAAATGATGCTAGGTGAAGTCGAATTTATGTGACAGCTCTCTGACCAGTCTGTTCGAGGTAAGTTTAGCTAAGCAAATGGTGTTGAAAATGCTTGAAAATTGGTGGGTGACTAGTTTGGGCAGTTTTGAACATTTTTCCCAGAAATAGGTCGAAGCAAATTTTGACTCTAAGGTCCTCAAAATGGCAAATCATTAAAATGTGACCAAATCTGGAAATCTGGAAAAATGAATCAGGTTTTGGCAGATGCACTGACCTTGTGGAACGAACCATATTTGACTTAGTAAATGTTGTCAAAAATGCATTAAAATTGGTGTGCTGCTAGATTTTTCAGTTCTGGACAACTTTGTCAGAAATAGACCAAAGCTAAAAATGACTCTAAGGACCTCAAAAACGTCATTTTCTGAAAAGTGTGCAAATCTGGACAGTTTTGTGTTACCTCACTGTTTCGGTTATAACTAATGATTCTGAACTCCAATTGATGCAAGGCTTGTTTCTGATTTTAGATAACTTCTTAAGCTTTAATTTGACATCTTATTCACTGAATTTGTAGATTGTTTGATTATCCCATTGATCATGAGAAAACAGCCTATTGCAGTGAGTGTTCCACTTAGCTATGTGCTTGGAAAACTATTGTAACCTCTTTTGTGGCACTAGTTGCTTGGAATTGTGGTGTTGGAATATTATGTGGACTGTTTTAAGCACTTGAGGATGTATGAATTGAATGATGTATGACTTGGGAATGATGTTAAGTTGACTTAGGGTTTGATCGCACGATTATGCCTGAAATGGAAACCCTAATGATTAAATATTCTTGCTAAGTGTTAACCATTGGATATTGTGAGGAAACTGTACGTTGCGTGGGCTGCCCGTAAATGTTTTATAACTTTAAAAGTGATCTTGACCATTGCATGTTGACAAATAAGCTTTTCTCGCATTTGAACCCTTGTTGATATCACTACATGTTGAGTAATCTTATCACTTGATTGCGTGGACTTTTAATGAGTTATATGGCCTGTTTTACATGTGTTACATGGCTGCCCGTTTAATTTCCATATAACTCTATATGCCTTTCAAGTGAAATTTCCTGTCCTATCTTGTCCTGCCTGTTTATCTGTCAATGTGCAATCTTATGACTGTCCGGAGGCAACCTACTTTGTTGTCCTCCTTCTGTGATATATATTACATGTCATAAATGTGCATTGCATACAAGGTTGCAACCTTTCCTGTTGGCATGGTAGTGATCACGTACGCCGGGCGGCATCGGGCTTGCCGGTGATACCGTGTCCACCATGGTCCCATTCCCTCTCTCGCTTGGGGGCTAGACTTCCTCGGAGAGTTGGGTCGTAGGATTTTGGGGTACATCCGGAGTACACCCACCTGGTGTGTTTGGGGAATGATTTGAAGTCGGCCGCAACAGTTGATCCTGGATCTGATCTGAGAGCAAAAGCTCACCGTATCCTTTTTATTATATGTATAAGTACTCCCGCTTGGATCCTAGAGAACCTCGGGGAGGAAAGACTGGTATTCCTGTTTCTGTATTTGTATTTCTGTACTTGTACTTCTGTTGTATTCATGTTTGAAAAAGGGATTTTCATAAGTTTAACCGGAAAATGAGTTTCAAACTTATTTCTCGTTTCCCTCTCGCTGAGTTCATAAGGACTCACCCTCTTTCATCATTTCAGGTGAAGAAGAACAGACACAGGAACCCGAGCTCAATGTACCTAATGATGAACCTATGGAATGATTGCTTGTTATCGTTGTTTTGCTTGAACGTGACTTCTTGTGAACTTTTGTTACTTAAAGACTATTTCCCTTATGTTGTTGTTGCTTGTGATGTAAAAGACCCTCGCTGTAATTTGGGGTCTAATTTTGGGTTGTACGTAATTTAAGTAGACTGATACTAGACATGGCACTACTATGATCGTTTTGCTTTTACTACCGCTAGTATCTATCACAGGTTATGATGCTTAGTTAAGAAATAGGTTAATGAACTTATCCAATAGATACTCGCTAATAAGCTAAGATCAACAGGTATATTTTGAAATGAGGATAAATGAACAAACGAGACATAGTATCATGTTAGGTTATAAATTAAACGGGACGTCGAATTAACCAGTAGGCAATTCAATTGATGGAATAATAGTAATCTTAGCTGGAATTGAATTTGAAATGGTAAATTTTGAGGCCGTTAGAAAATTTAGGTCAAAACAAAGAGCTCAATTACAGTCGTCATGCTGCCGAATTTTCGAAAGTTTTGGAGTCTAGAATAAAACGTTAAGTGTTAAACCTCCTAGAATGATTAAGAATGCGAAAGGACTTGATTGTTTAGATCACACCCTAGTCTAACCTTTATAGGCCGGGTTGGGGCGTGACACTTAACGACAACCTATCTACTTCAGCAACCTAGCATTCTTGCAAGACGAGATATCGACGCATTGTAGGGTCCTCTAATGTCCTGCAAGTAAGGTTGTCGTCCTTTTAACAGCTCGCGACGTACTATCCGGGACGGAAAAATAGAGCTAAACTAAAAAAGTGGCCCGAAACTGATAAAAACGTTCGATTTGGGGCTGTTAAAATGGCACAACAAGCAAGCTAGCTTCCCCCGTCGTAGAGCTCTCGGAGAGCTTTCCAACGGTATGATGTGCGCCGCGTAACTCCTTACGGATCAAAAGTAATGGGCCCCGGAGCGACGAAGAGCTGGTCACAAGCCCTACGCCCTCGGTTTGCGGGCCCAGCCTCCACGTGAAGCGAAGTTGTCTTTCCCAAGGTGCCGTGGGATTCGATAATAGAAATGTGGTGGATAAAGTATCTTTGCAACCATAACCGGAGGAAAAAAAATTGAAAAGGGGGGTGCAACACGAGGACTTCCCAGGGGGTCACCCATCCTAGTAATACTCTCGCCCAAGCACGCTTAACTTCGGAGTTATGATGGGATCCAGTGCATTAGTACTGGTATGATCGCACCCGTCTTGTTGAGGGCACAATTCCTTTATGTGTTAACGGTTCACATACCCAGTCTAGAGAGATGGCCCATTCAGAAGGCGCAATAGGATTAACGACAACCCATCCACTTCAACAACCCAGCATCCTCGTAAGATGAGATATCCACACGTTGTAGGGCCCTCAAATTTCGCGTGAGTAAAGTTGTCGCCCATTTAACCGCTCACGACGTACGATTCGGGACAGAAAAACAGAGTAAAAAAAGAAAAGTGGCCCTAAACTGATGAAAACGTTAGATTTTGGGATCCAAAAAGGGCACATCGAGATAGCAAGCAGCCCCCGTCGTAGAGCTCTCGGAGATCTTTCCAACGGTATGCTGTGCACCGCGTAACTCCTTACGGATAAAAGGTTATGGGCACCGGAGCGACGGAGAGCTGGTCACAAGCACTACGCCCTCGGTTTGCGGGCCCAGCCTCCACGTGAAGCGAAGTTGTCTTGCCCAAGGTGCCATGGGATTTGATTATAGAAATGTGGTGGATAAAGTATCTTGGCAACCCTAACCAGAGGAAAAAAAATCTAAAAGGGGGGTACAACACGAGGACTTCTCAGGGGGTCACCCATCCAAGTACTAGTCTCGCCCAAGCACGCTTAACTTCGGATTTCTAATGGGATTTGGTGCAATAGCACTGGTATGATCGCACCCGTCTTGTTGAGGGCACAATTCCTTTATGTGTTAACGGTTCACAGTTCCAGCCTAGAGAGATAGCCCATTCAGAAGGCCCAATGGGCTTAACGACAACCTATCTGCTTCAGCAACCTAGCATTCTTGCAAGACGAGATATCGACGCGTTGTAGGGTCCTCTAATGTCCTGCAAGTAAGGTTGTCGTCCTTTTAACAGCTCGCGACGTACTATCCGGGACGGAAAAATAGAGCTAAACTAAAAAAGTGGCCCGAAACTGATGAAAATGTTCGATTTGGGCTCCGAAATGGGTACAGCGAGCAAGCTAGCTTCCCCCGTCGTAGAGCTCTCGGAGAGCTTTCCAACGGTATGATGTGCGCCGCGTAACTCCTTACGGATCAAAAGTAATGGGCCCCGGAGCGACGAAGACCTGGTCAGAAGCCCTTCGCCCCCGGTTTGTGGGCCCAGCCTCCACGTGAAGCGAAGTTGTCTTGCCCAAGGTGCCGTGGGATTCGATAATAGAAATGTGGTGGATAAAGTATCTTTGCAACCATAACCGAAGGAAAAAAAATTGAAAATGGGGGTGCAACACGAGGACTTCCCATGGGGTGACCCATCCTAGTACTACTCTCGCCCAAGCACGCTTAACTTCGGAATTCTGATAGGATCCGGTGCATTAGTGCTGGTATGAACGCACCCGTCATGTTGAGGGCACAATTCATTTGTGTGTTAACGGTTCACAGTTCCAGCCTAGAGAGATGGCCCATTCAGAAGGCGCAATAGAATTAACGACAACCCATCCACTTCAACAACCTAGCATCCTCGTAAGATGAGATATCAACGCGTTGTAGGGCCCTCCAATTTCCCGTGAGTAAGACTGTCGTCCTTTTAACAGCTCACGACGTACGATCCGGGACAAAAAAACAGAGCAAAAATAGAAAAGTGGCCCGAAACTGATGAAAACGTTCGATTTTGGGCTCCAAAAAGGGAACAGCAAGCAAACTAGCTGCCGTCGTCGCAGAGCTCTCGGAGAGCTTTCCAACGGTATGCTGTGCACCGCGTAACTCCTTACGGATCAAAGGTTATGGGCAACGGAGCGACGGAGGGCTGGTCACAAGCCCTACGCCCTCGGTTTGCGGACCCAGCCTCCACGTGAAGCGAAGTTGTCTTGCCCAAGATGCCGTGGGATTCGATAATAGAAATGTGGTCGATAAAGTATCTTGGCAACCCTAACCGGAGGAAAAAAAATTGAAAAGGGGGGTGCAACATGAGGACTTCCCAGGGGGTCACCCATCCTAGTACTACTCTCGCCCAAGCACGCTTAACTTCGGATTTCTAATGGGATTCGGTGCATTAGCGCTGGTATGATCGCACCCGTCTTGTTGAGGGCACAATTCCTTTATGTTTTAACGGTTCACAGTTCCAGCCTAGAGAGATAGCCCATTCAGAAGGCCCAATGGGCTTAACGACAACCTATCTGCTTCAGCAACCTAGCATTCTCGCAAGACGAGATATCGACGCGTTGTAGGGTCCTCTAATGTCCTGCGAGTAAGGTTGTTGTCCTTTTAATAGCTCGCGACGAACGATCCGGGACGAAAAAACAGAGCTAAACTAAAAAAGTGGCCTGAAACTGATGAAAACGTTCGATTTGGGGCTGTTAAAATGGCACAACAAGCAAGCTAGCTTCCCCCGTCGTAGAGCTCTCGGAGAGCTTTCCAACGGTATGATGTGCGCCGCGTAACTCCTTACGGATCAAAAGTAATGGGCCCCGGAGCGACGAAGAGCTGGTCACAAGCCCTACGCCCTCGGTTTGCGGGCCCAGCCTCCACGTGAAGCGAAGTTGTCTTTCCCAAGGTGCCGTGGGATTCGATAATAGAAATGTGGTGGATAAAGTATCTTTGCAACCATAACCGGAGGAAAAAAAATTGAAAAGGGGGGTGCAACACGAGGACTTCCCAGGGGGTCACCCATCCTAGTACTACTCTCGCCCAAGCACGCTTAACTTCGGAGTTATGATGGGATCCAGTGCATTAGTACTGGTATGATTGCACCCGTCATGTTGAGGGCACAATTCCTTTATGTGTTAACGGTTCACAGTTGCAGCCTAGAGAGATGGCCCATTCAGAAGGCGCAATAGGATTAACGACAACCCATCCACTTCAACAACCCAGCATCCTCGTAAGATGAGATATCCACACGTTGTAGGGCCCTCAAATTTCGCGTGAGTAAGGTTGTCGCCCTTTTAACCGCTCACGACGTACGATTCGGGACAGAAAAACAGAGTAAAAAAAGAAAAGTGGCCCTAAACTGATGAAAACGTTAGATTTTGGGATCCAAAAAGGGCACATCGAGAAAGCAAGCAGCCCCCGTCGTAGAGCTCTCGGAGAGCTTTCCAACAGTATGCTGTGCACCGCGTAACTCCTTACGGATCAAAGGTTATGGGCAACGGGGCGACGGAGACCTGCTCACAAGCCCTACGCCCTCGGTTTGCGGGCCCAGCCTCCACGTGAAGCGAAGTTGTCTTGCCCACGGTGCCGTGGGATTCGATAATAGAAATGGGGTGGATAAAGTATCTTGGCAACCCTAACCGGAGCAAAAAAATTTGAAAAGGGGGGTGCAACACGAGGACTTCCCAAGGGGTCACCCATCCTAGTACTAGTCTCGCCCAAGCACGCTTAACTTCGGAGTTCTAATGGGATTCGGTGCATTAGCGCTGGTATGATCGCACCCGTCTTGTTGAGGGCACAATTCCTTTATGTGTTAACGGTTCACAGTTCCAGCCTAGAGAGATAGCCCATTCAGAAGGCCCAATGGGCTTAACGACAACCTATCCGCTTCAACAACCCAGCATCCTCGCAAGACGAGGTATCGACGGGTTGTAGGGCCGTCTAATTTCCCGCGAGTAAGGTTGTCATCCTTATAACAGCTCACGACGTACGATCCGGGACGGAAAAAGAGCAAAAATTAGAAAAGTGGCTTGAAACTGATGAAAACATACGATTTAGGCCTCCAAAAAGGGAACAGCAAGCAAGCTATCTTCCCCCGTCGTAGAGCACTCGTAGAGCTTTCCAACGGTATGCTGTGCGCCGTGTAACTCCTTACGGATCAAAAGTTATAGGCATCGGATCGACGGAGACCTTGTCGCAAGCCCCACGCCATCGGTTTGCGGGCCCAACCTCCACGTGAAGCGAAGTTGTCTTGCCTAAGGTGCTGTGGGATTCGGTAATAGAAATGTGGTGGATAAAGTATCTTGGCAACCCTAACAGGAGGAAAAAAAATTGAAAAGAGCGGTGCAACACGAGGACTTCCCAGGGAGTCACCCATCCTAGTACTACTCTCACCCAAGCACGCTTAACTTCGGTGTTTTGATGGGATCCTGTGCATTAGTGCTAGTATGATCGCACCCATCATGTTGAGGGCACAATTCCTTTATGTGTTAACGGTTCACTATCCCAGCCTAGAGAGACGGCCCATTCAGAAGGCCCATGGGCTTAACAACATCCCATCTGCTTCAACAACGCAGTATCCTCACAAGACGTGATATCGATGCGTTGTAAGGCCCTCTAATGTCCCGCGAGTAGGTTTGTCGTCCTTTTAACAGCTCGCGACGTACGATCCGGGACCCAAAAACATAGCTAAATTAGAAATGTGGCCCAAAACTGATAAAAACGTTCGATTTTGGGCTCCAAAAAGGGCACATCAAGCAAGCTAGCTTCCCCCGTCGTAGAGCTCTCAGAGAGCTTTCCAACGGTATGATGTGCACCGCGTGATCCTTACAGATCAAAAGTTATGGGCCCTAACCAGAGGAAAAAAAAATGAAATGGGGGGTGCAACACGAGTACTTCCCAAGGGGTCACCCATCCTAGTACTACTCTTGCTCTAGCACGCTTAACTTTGGAGTTCTGATGGGATCTGGTGCATTAGTGCTGGTATGATCGTACCCATCATGTTGAGGGCATAATTCCTCTATGTGTTAACGGTTCACAGTCCCAGCCTAGTAAGATAGCCCGTTCAGAAGGCCTAATGGGCTTAACAACAACCCATCCGCTTCAACGACGCAGCATCCTCGCAAGACGTGATATCGACACGTTGTAGGGCCCTCTAATGTCCTGCGTGTAAGTTTGTCGTCCTTTTAACAGCTCACGACGTACGATCCAGAACGAAAAAATAGAGCTAAATTAGAAAAGTGGCCCGAAACAGATAAAAACGTTCAATTTTGGGTTCCAAAAAGGGCACAACGAGCAAGCTAGTTGCCCCCGTCGTAGAGATCTCGAAGAGCATTCCAACGGTATGTTGTACGCTGCATAACACCTTACAGATAAAAATTAATGGGCACCGGAGCGACGGAGACCTGGTCACAAGCCCTACGCCCTCAGTTTGTAGGCCCAGCCTCTATGTGAAGCGAAGTTGTCTTGGCCAAGGTGCCGTGGGATTCGATAATAGAAATGTGGTGGATAAAGTATCTTGGCAACCATAACCAGAGGAAAAAAAATTGAAAAGGGGGGTGCAACACGAGGACTTCCCAGGGGGTCACCCATCCTAGTACTACTCTCGCCCAAGCACGCTTAACTTCAGAGTTCTGATGGGATCTGGTGCATTAGTGCTAGTATGATCACACCCGTCATGTTGAGAGCACTATTCCTTTATGTGTTAACGGTTCACAGTCCCATCCTAGAGAGATGGGCCATTAAGAAGGAGAAATAACCCAGCATCCTCGAAGGACGAGATATGGACGCGTTGTAGGGCCCTCTAATGTCCCGTGAGTAAGGTTGTCGTCTTTTTAACTGCTCACGACGAACGATCCGGGATGAAAAAACAGAGCAAAAAAGAAAAGTGGCCCGAAACTGATGAAAACGTTCGATTTTAGGCTCCAAAAAAGGGCATAGCAAGCAATCTGGCTGCCCCATCGTAGAGCTCTCGGAAAGCTTTCCAACGGTATGCTGCGCGTCGTGTAACTCCTTACGGATCAAAAGTTAAGGGCACCAGAGCGAAGGAGACCTGGTCACAAGCCCTACGCCCACGGTTTGTTGGCACAGCCTCCACGTGAAGCAAAGTTGTCTTGCCCAAGCTGCCGTGGGATTTGATAATAGAAATGTGGTGGATCAAGTATCTTGGCAACCCTAACCGGAGAAAAAAAATTGAAAAGAAGGGTGCAACACGAGGACTTCCCAGGGGGTCACCCATCCTAGTACTACTCTCGCCAAACCACGCTTAACTTCGGAGTTCTGATGGGATCCGGTGTATTAGTGCTGGTAACATCGCACCCGTCGTGTTGATGGCACAATTCCTTTATGTGTTAACGGTTCACAGTCCCAGCCTAGAGAGATGGCCTATTCAGAAGGCCCAATGGGTTTAACGACAGCCCATCCGCTTCAACAACCCATCATCCTCGCAAGACAAGATATCGACACGTTGTAGGGTCCTCTAATGTCTTGCTGTAAAGGTTGTCGTCCTTTTAACCGCTGACGACGTACGATCCGGGACGGAAAATCAGAGCTAAATTAGAAAAGTGGCCCGAAACTGATGAAAACGTTCGAATTTGGGCTCCAAAAAGGGCACAGAGAGCAAGCTTGCAGCACCCGTCGTAGAGCTCTCAATGTGCTTTCCAACTGTATGCTGTGCGCCGCGTAACTCCTTACATATAAAAATTTATGGGCACCGGAGCGACGGAGTCCTGGTGACAAGCCCTACGCCCTCGGTTTGTGGGCCCAACCTCAACGTGAAGCGAAGTTGTCTTGCCCAAGGTACCATGGGATTCGATAATAGAAATGTGGTGGATAAAGTATCTTGGCAACCATAATTGGAGGAAAAAAAATTGAAAAGGGGGATGCAACACGAGGACTTCCCAAGGGGTCATACATCCTAGTACTATTCTCGCCCAAGCACGCTTAACTTCGGAGTTCTGATGGGATCCCGTGCATTAGTGTTGGTATGATTGCACCCGTCATGTTGAGGGCACAATTTCTTTATGTGTTATCAGTTCACAATCCCAGCCTAGAGAGAAGGTCCATTCAGAATGCGCAATGGGCTTAACGACAACCCAGCCGCATCAACAACCCAACATCCTCGCAAGATAAGAGATCGTCGAGTTGTAGGGCGCTCTAATGTCCCGTGAGTAAGGTTTTCGTCCTTTTAACAGCTCCCGACATACGATCCGGGAGGAAAAAACAGAGCAAAAAAAGAAAAGTGGCCAAAAACTGATGTAAAAGTTCGATTTTGGGCAACAAAAAATGGTATAGTGAGCAAGCTGGCTGCCCCCATCGTAGAGCTCTCGGAGAGCTTTCCAACGGTATGCTGTGTGCCGCGTAACTCCTTACGGATCAAAAGTTAGGGGCACGGGAGCGAGGGAGCCCTGGTCACAAGCCCTACGCCCTCGGTTTGCTGGCCCAGCCTCCACGTGAAATGAAGTTGTCTTGCCCAAGTTGCTGTGCGATTCGATAATAGAAACGTGGTGGATAAAGTATCTTGGCAACCATAATCGGAGCAAAAAAAAATTGAAAAGGGGGGTGCAACACGATGACTTCCCAGGGGGTCATCCATCCTAGTACTACTCTCGCCTAAGCACGCTTAACTTCGGAGTTCTGATGGGAGCAGGTGCATTAGTGCTGGTATGACCGCACCAGTCATGTTGATGGCACAATTCCTTTATGTGTTAATGGTTCACAGTCCCAGCCTAGAGAGATGGCCCATTCAGAAGGCCTAATGGGCTTAACGACAACCCATCCGCTTCAACAACCCAGTATCCGCGCAAGACGAGATATCGACGCGTTGTAGGGCCCTCTAATGTCCCGCGAGTAAGGTTGTCGTCCTTTTAACAGCTCAAGACGTACGATCCGGGACGGAAAAACAGAGCAAAAATTAGAAAAGTGGCCCGAAACTAATGGAAACGTTCGATTTTGGCCTCCAAAAAGGGGACAGCGAGCAAGCTAGCTGCCCCCGTCGTAAAGCTCTGGAAGAGCATTCCAACGGTATGCTGTGAGCCGCGTAACTCTTTACGGATCAAAAGTTATGGGCACCGGAGCGATGGAGACCTGGTCACAAGCCCTACGCCCTCGGTTTGCGGTCCTAGCCTCCACATGAAGTGAAGTTGTCTTGCCCAAGGTGCTGTGGGATTCGAAAATAGAAATGTGTTGGGTAAAGTATCCTGTCACACCTAACAGGAGGAAAAAAAATTAAAAAGGGGGGTGCATCATGAGGACTTCCCAGGGGGTCATCCATCCTAGCACTACTCTAGCTCAAGCACGCTTAACTTTGGAGTTCTGATGGGATCTGGTGCATTAGTGCTGGTATGATCGCACCCGTCATGTTGAGGACACAATTCCTTTATGTGTTAACCATTCATAGTCCCAGCCTAGAGACATGGACCATTCAGAAGGCCCAATGGGCTTAACGACAACTCATTCGCTTCAACAACGTAGTATCCTCGCAAGACGTGATATCAACGCGTTGTAGGGTCCTCTAATGTCCTGCGAGTAAGGTTGTCGTCTTTTCAACAGCTCACGTCGTTCGATCCGGGATGAAAAAACAGAGCTAAATTAGAAAAGTGGCCCGAAAATGATGAAAACGTTTGATTTTGGGCTCCAAAAAGGGCACAGCAAGCAAGCTGACTACCCCCGTCGTAGAGCTCTAGGACAGCTTTCCAATGGTATGTTGTGCGCCGCGTAACTCCTTGCGGATCAAAAGTTATGGGCACCGGAGCGACGGAGACCTGCACAAAAGCCCTATGCTCCGGTTTATGGGCCCACCCTCCAAGTGAAACAAAGTTGTCTTGCACAAGGTGCCGTGGGATCCGAAAATAGAAATGTGGTGGATAAAGTATCTTGGCAACCCTAACAGGAGGAAAGAAAATTGAAAAGGGGGGTACAACACGAGGACTTCCCAGGGGGTCACCCATCCTAGTACTACTCTCTCCCAAGCACGCTTAACTTCGGAGTTCTGATGGGATCCGGTGCATTAGTGTCGGTATGATCGCTGCCATCATGTTGAGGGCATAATTCCTTTATGTGTTAACGGTTCATAGCCCCACCCTAGAGAGATGGACTATTCAGAAGGCCCAATGGGCTTAACAACAACCCATCGGTTTCAACAACGCAGCATCCTCTCAAGACGTGATATCGAAGTGTTGTAGGGCCCTCTAATGTCCGGCGAGTAAGTTTGTCGTCCTTTTAACAGCTCACGACGTACGATTCGGAATAAAAAAATAGAGCTAAAATAGAAAAGTGGCCCGAAATAGATAAAAACATTCGATTTTGGGCTCCAAAAAGGGCAAAGCGTGCAAGCTAGCTGCCCCCATCGTAGTGCTCTCGAAGTGTCTTCCAACGGTATGCCGTGCGCCGCGTAACTACTTACAGATAAAAAGTTATGGGCACCGGAGGGACGGAGACCTAGTCACAAGCCCTACGCCTTCGATTTGCGGGCCCAGCCTCCACGTGAAGCGAAGTTGTCGTGCCCAAGGTGCCGTGGGATTCGATAATAGAAATATGGCTGATAAAGTATCTTGACAACCATAACCGGAGGAAAAAAAATTGAAAAGGGGGGTGGAACACAAGGACTTCCCTAGGGGTCATCCATCCTAGTGCTAGTCTCGCCCAAGCATGCTTAACTTCGGAGTTCTGATGGGATCCGGGGCATTAGTGCTGGTATGATCGCACCCATCATGTTGAGGGCACAATTCGTTTATGTGTTGACGGTTCACAGTCCCAGCCTAGAGAGATGGACCATTCAGAAGGCCCAATCGGCTTAACGACAACTCATCCGCTTCGACAACCCAGCATCCTCGCAAGACGAGATATCGACGCGTTGTAGGGTCCTCTAATGTCCTGCGAGTAAGGTTGTTGTCTTTTCAACAGCTCACGTCGTACGATCCGGGACGAAAAAATAGAGCTAAATGACAAAATTGGCCCGAAAATGATGAAAACGTTTGATTTTGGGCTCCAAAAAGCGCACAGCGAGCAAGCTGACTACCCCCGTCGTAGAGCTCTCGGAGAGCTTTCCAGCGGTATGCTGTGCGCCGCGTAACTCCTTGCGGATCAAAAGTTATTGGCACCGGAGCGACGGAGAGCTGGGCACAAGCCCTACGCCCTCGGTTTGCGGGCCCAGCCTCCACGTGAAGCGAAGTTGTCTTGGGCTAGGTGCCGTGGGATTCGATTATAGAAATGTGGTGGATAAAGTATCTTGGCAACCCTAACAGGAGGAAAGAAAATTGAAAAGGTGGTGCAACACGAGGACTTCCTAGGGGGTCACCCATGCTAGTACTACTCTCTCCCAAGAACGCTTAACTTCGGAGTGCTGATGGGATCCGGTGCATTAGTGTTGGTATGATCGCACCCATCATGTTGAGGGCACAATTCCTATATGTGTTAACAGTTAACAGTCCCAGCCTAGAGGGATGGCCCATTCAAAAGGCCCAATAGGCTTAACAACAACCCATCGGTTTCAACAAAGCAGCATCCTCGCAAGACGTGATATTGAAGTGTTGTAGGGCCCTCTAATGTCCCGCAAGTAAGTTTGTCGTCCTTTTAACAGCTCACGACGTACGATCCAGAATGAAAAAATAGAGCTAAATCAGAAAAGTGGCCCGAAACAGATCAAAACGTTAGATTTTGGGCTCCAAAAAGGGCAAAGCGAGCAAGCTAGCTGCCCCCATCGTAGAGCTTTCCAACGGTATGCCGTGCACCGCGTAACTCCTTACAGATAAAAAGTTATGGGCACCGGAGCGACGGAGACCTAGTCACAAGCCCTACGCCCTCGATTTGCGGGCCCAGCCTCCACGTGAAGTGAAGTTGTCTTGCCCAAGGTGTCGTGGGATTCGATAATAGAAATATGGCGGATAAAGTATCTTGGCAACCATAACCGGAGGAAAAAAATTTGAAAAGGGGGGTGGAACACGAGGACTTCCCTAGGGGTCACCCATCCTAGTGCTTGTCTCGCCCAAGCTTGCTTAACTTCGGAGTTCTGATGGGATCCGGTGCATTAGTTCTGGTATGATCGCACCCGTCATGTTGAGGGCACAATTCCTTTATGTGTTAACGGTTCACAGTCCCAGCCTAGAGATATGGACCATTCAGAAGGCCCAATGGGCTTAACAACAACCCATCGACTTCAACAACGCAGCATCCTTGCAAGACAAGCTATCGACGCGTTGTAGGGCCCTCTAATGTCCCGCGAGTGAGTTTGTCGTCCTTTTAACAGCTCACGACGTACGATCCGGAATGGAAAAACATAGCTAAATCAGAAATGTTTCCCGAAAAAAATAAAAACATTCGATTTTGGGCTCCAAAAAGGGCACAGCGAGCAAGCTAGCTGACCCCATCGTAGAGCTCTCGAAGTGCTTTCCAACGGTATGCTGTGCGCCGCGTAAGTCCTTACAGATAAAAAGTTATGGGCACCGGAACGACGTAGACCTGGTCACAAGCCCTACGCCCTCGATTTGCGGGCCCAGCCTCCACTTGAAGCGAAGTTGTCTTGCCCAAGGTGCCGTGGTATTCGATAATATATATGTGGTGGATAAAGTATCTTGGCAACCATAACCGGAGGAAAAAAAATTGAAAATGGGGGTGCAACACGAGGACTTCCCAGGGGGTCACCCATCCTAGAACTAGTCTCGCCCAAGCACGCTTAACTTCAGAGTTCTGATGGGATCCGGTGCATTAGTACTGGTATGATCGCACCCGTCATGTTGAGGGCACAATTCTTTTTATGTATTAACAGTTCATAGTTCCAGCCTAGAAATATCGCCCATTCAGAAGGCCCAATGGGCTTAACGACAACCCATCCGCTTTAACAACCCAGCATCCTCGCAAGACGAGATATCGACGCGTTGTAATGTCCTCTAATGTCCTGCGAGTAAGGTGGTCGTCCATTTAACCGCTTATGATGTACGATTCGGGATGGAAAAATAGAGCAAAATTAGAAAAGTGGCCCGACACTGATGAAAACTTTCAATTTTGGTCTCAAAAAAGGGCACCGCGACCAATCTAGCTCCTCCCGTCGTAGAGCTGTCAATGTACTTTGCAACGGTATGTTATGCGCCGCGTAACTGCTTGCATATAAAAAGTTATGGGCACCGGAGCGACGGAGACCTGGTCACAAGCCCTAAGCCCTCAGTTTGCAGGCCCAACCTCATCGTGAAGTGAAGTTGTCTTGCCCAAGGTGCCGTAGGATTCGATAATAGAAATGTGGTGGATAAAGTATCTTGGCAACCCTAACTAGAGGAAAAATAATTGAAAAGGGGGGTGCAGCACGAGGACTTTCCAGGGGGTCACCCATCCTAGTACTACTCTCGCCCAAGCACGCTTAACTTCGGAGTTCTGATGGGATCCGGTGCATTAATGCTGGTATGATCGCACCCATCATGTTGGGGGCACAATTCCTTTATGTGTTAACGGTTCACAGTCCCAGCCTAGAGAGATGGACCATTCAGAAGGCCCAATCGGCTTAACGACAACTCATCCGCTTCAACAACCCAGCATCCTCGCAAGACGAGATATCGACGCGTTGTAGGGTCCTCTAATGTCCTGCGAGTAAGGTTATCGTCTATTCAACAGCTCACGTCATACGATGCGGGACGAAAAAACATAGCTAAATCAGAAAAGTTGCCCGAAACAAATAAAAACATTCGATTTTGGGCTCCAAAAAGGGCACAGCGAGCAAGCTAGCTGACCCCATCGTAGAGCTCTCGAAGTGCTTTCCAACGGTATGCTGTGCGCCGCGTAACTCCGTACAAATAAAAAGTTATGGGCACCGGAGCGACGTAGACCTGGTCACAAGCCCTACGCCCTCGATTTGCGGGCCCAACCTTCACTTGAAGCGAAGTTGTCTTGCCCAAGGTGCCGTGGTATTCGATAATAGAAATGTGGTGGATAAAGTATCTTGGCAACCATAACCGGAGGAAAAAAAATTGAAAATGGGGGTGCAACACGAGGACTTCCCAGGGGGTCACCCATCCTAGAACTAGTCTCGCCCAAGCACGCTTAACTTCAGAGTTCTGATGGGATCCGGTGCATTAGTATTGGTATGATCGCACCCGTCATGTTGAGGGCACAATTCTTTTATGTGTTAACGGTTCATAGTTCCAAGCTAGAAAGATGGCCCATTCAGAAGGCCCAATGGGCTTAACGACAACCCCTCCGCTTTAACAACCCAGCATCCTCGCAAGACCAGATATCGACGCGTTGTAAGGTCATCTAATGTCCTGCGAGTAAGGTTGTCGTCCTTTTAACTGCTTATGATGTACGATTCGGGATGGAAAAACAGAGCAAAATTAGAAAAGTGGCCCGACACTGATGAAAACTTTCGATTTTGGGCTCCAAAAAGGGTACAGCGAGCAATCTAGCTGCTCCCGTCGTAGAGCTCTCAATGTACTTTCCAACGGTATGCTGTGCGCCGCGTAATTGCTTGCATATAAAAAGTTATGGGAACCGGAGCGACGGAGACCTGGTCACAAGCCCTAAGCCCTCGGTTTGCGGGCCCAGCCTCATCGTGAAGTGAAGTTGTCTTGCCCAAGGTGCCGTCGGATTCGATAATAGAAATGTGGTAGATAAAGTATCTTGGCAACCCTAACTAGAGGAAAAATAATTGAAATGGGGGGTGCAACACGAGGACTTCCCAGGGGGTCACCCATCCTAGTACTACTCTCGCCCAAGCACGCTTAACTTCGGAGTTCTGATGGGATCCGGTGCATTAGTGCTGGTATGATCGCACCCGTCATGTGATCACACAATTCCTTTATGTGTTAACGGTTCACAGTCCCAGCCTAGAGAGATGGCCTATTCAAAAGGCCCAATGGTCTTAATGACAACCCATTAGCTTCAACAACCCAACATCCTCACAAGACGAGATATCGACGTGTTATAGGACCCTCTAATGTCCAGCGAGTAAGGTTGTCATCCTTTTAACAGCTCCCGACGTACGATACGGGACGGAATAACAGAGCAAAATTAGAAAAGTGGGCCGAAACTGATGAAAACGTTCGATTTTGGGCTCCGAAAAGGCCAAAGCGAGCAAGCTAGCTACCCTCATTGTAGAGCTCTCGAAGAGCTTTCCAACCGTATGCTGTGCGCCGCGTAACTCCTTACGGATCAAAAGTTATGGGCACCGGAGCGACGAAAACCTGGTCACATGCCCTATACCCTCGGCTTGCGAGCCCAGCCTTCACGTGAAGCGAAGTTGTCTTGCCCAAGGTGCCGTGGGATTCGATAAAAGAAATGTGGTGGATAAAGTATCTTGGCAACCCTAACCGGAGGAAAAAAAAATTGAAAAGGGGGATGCAACACGAGGACTTCCCAGGGGGTCACCCATCCTAATACTACTCTCGCTCAAGCACGCTTAACTTTGGAGTTCTGATGGGATCCGGTGCATTAGTGCTCGTATGATCACACCCATCCTGTTAGGGGCACAATTCCTTATTGTGTTAACGGTTCACAGTTCCAGCCTAGAGAGATGGCCCATTCAGAAGGCGCAATGGGCTTAAGGACAACCCATCTGCTTCTACAACCCAGCATCCTCGTGAGATGAGATATCGACTAGTTGTAGGGCCCTCTAATATCCGGTGAGTAAGGTTGTCGTCCTTTTACCAGCTCACGACGTACGATCTGGTACGAAAAAATAGAGCTAAAAAAGAAAAGTGGGCCGAAACTGACGAAAACGTTCAATTTTGGGATCCAAAAAAGGGCGTAGCAAGCAAGCTGGCTACCCCTGTCGTACAGCTCTCGGAGAGCTTTCCAACAGTATACTATACGCTGCGTAACTCCTTACAGATCAAAAGTTATGGGCACCAGAGCGATGGATACATGGTCACAAGCCATACGCCCTCGGTTTGCTGGCCCAGCCTCCACGTGAAGCGAAGTTGTCATGCCCCGGGTGCCGTGGGATTCGATATTAGAAATGTGGTGGATAAAGTATCTTGGCAACCCTAATCGGAGCAAAAAAAATTGAAAAGGGGGGTACAACACGAAGACTTCCGATGGGGGCCACCAATCCTAGTACTACTTTCGCCCAAGCACGCTTAACTTCAGAGTTCTGATGGGATCCGGTGCATTAGGGCTGGTATGATATCACCTGTCATGTTGATTGCACAATTCCTGTATGTGTTAACGGTTCACAGTCCCAGCCTACAGAGATAGCCCATTCAGAAGGCCCAATGGGCTTAAAGAGAACCCATCCGCTTCAACAACCCAGCATCCTCGCAAGATGAGATATCGACGCATTGTAGGGCCGTCTAATGTCCCGTGAGTAAGGTTGTCATCCTTTTAACAGCTCACGACTTACTATCCGTGACGAAAAAACAGAGCTAAAAAAGAAAAGTGGCCTGAAACTGATGAAAACGTTCAATTTTGGGCTCCAAAAAATGGCATAGCATGCAAGTTGGCTACCCCCGTCGTTGAGCTCTCGGAGAGCTTTCCAACGGTTTGCTGTGTGTCGCGTAACTCCTTACCGATCAAAAGTTATGAGCACCAGAGCGAAGGAGACCTGGTTACGAGTCCTACGCCCTTGGTTTACTGGCCCAGCCTCCACGTGAAGTGAAGTTGTATTGCCCAAGGTGCCGTGGGATTCGATAATAGAAATGTGCTGGATAAAGTATCTTGGCAACCCTAAAAGGAGCAAAAAAATTGAAAAGGGCGGTGCAACATGAGGACTTCACAGGGGGTCACCCATCCTAGTACTACTCTCGCCCATGCACGCTTAACTTCGGATTCTGATGGGATCTGGTGCATTAGGGCTGGTATGATCGCACCCATCATGTTGATCACACAATTCCTTAGTGTTAACGGTTCACAGTCCCAGCCTAGAGAGATGGCCCATTCAGAAGGCCCAATGGGTTTAACGACAACCCATCCGCTTCGACAACCCAGCATCCTTGCAAGATGAGATATCGACGCGTTGTAGGGCCCTCTAATGTCCCGTGAGTAAGGCTATCATCCTTTTAACATCTCACGACGTACGATCCGTGACGAAAAAACAGAGCTAAAAAAGAAAAGTGGCCTGAAACTGATGAAAACGTTCGATTTTGGTCTCCAAATAATGGCATAGCGAGCAAGTTGGCTACCCCCATCGTAGAGCTCTCGGAGAGCTTTCCAACGGTTTGCTGTGCACCGCGTAACTCCTTACCGATCAAAAGTTATGAGCACCGGAGTGAAGGAGACCTGGTCACGAGCCCTACGCCCTCGGTTTACTAACCCAGCCTCCACTTGAAGCAAAGTTGTCTTTCCCAAGGTGCCGTGGGATTCGATAATAGAAATGTGGTTGATAAAGTATATTGGCAACCCTAAAAGGAGCAAAAAAAATTGAAAAGGGGGGTGCAACACGAGGACTTCACAGGGGGTCACCTATCCTAGTACTACTCTCGCCCAAGCACGCTTCACTTCGGAGTTCTGATGGGATCCGGTGCATTAGGGCTGGTATGATCGCACCCGTTATGTTGATCACACAAATCCTTTATGTGTTAACGGTTCACAGTCCCAGCCTAGAGAGATGGCCCATTCAAAAGGCCCAATGGGCTTAATGACAACCCATTAGCTTCAACAACCCAGCATCCTCACAAGACGAGATATCGACGTGTTGTAGGACCCTCTAATGTCCAGCGAGTAAGGTTGTCATCCTTTTAACAGCTCCCGACGTACGATACGGGAGGGAATAACAGAGCAAAATTAGAAAAGTGCCCCGAAACTGATGAAAACGTTCGATTTTGGGCTCCAAAAAGGCCAAAGCGAGCAAGCTAGCTATCCTCGTCGTAGAGCTCTCGAAGAGCTTTCCAACCGTATGCTGTGCGCCGCGTAACTCTTTACGAATTAAAAGTTATGGGCACCGGAGCGACGAAAACCTGGTCACATGCCCTATACTCTCGGCTTGCGAGCCCAGCCTCCACGTGAAGCGAAGTTGTCTTGCCCAAGGTGCCATGGGATTCGATATAAGAAATGTGGTTGATAAAGTATCTTGGCAACCCTAACCGGAGCAACAAAAATTGAAAAGGTGGATGCAACAAGAGGACTTCCCAGGCGGTCACCCATCCTATTACTTCTTTCCCCCAAGCACCATTAACTTTGGTGTTCTAATGGGATCCGGTGCATTAGTGCTGGTATGATCACACCCATCATGTTAGGGGCACAATTCCTTAATGTGTTAACGGTTCACAGTTCCAGCCTAGAGAGATGGCCCATTCAGAAGGCGCAATGGGCTTAAGGACAACCCATCTGCTTCTACAACCCAGCTTCCTCGTGAGATGAGATATCGACGAGTTGTAGGGCCCTCTAATATCAGTGAGTAAGGTTGTCATCCTTTTAACAGCTCACGACATACGATCTGGTACGAAAAAATAGAGCTAAAAAAGAAAAGTGGGCCGAAACTGACGAAAACGTTCAATTTTGGGCTCCAAAAAAGGGCCCAGCGAGCTAGCTAGCTGCCCTTGTCGTACAGCTCTCGGAGAGCTTTCCAACAGTATACTGTGCGCTGCGTAACTCCTTACAGATCAAAAGTTATGGGCACCGGAGCGAAGGAGACCTGGTCACAAGCCCTACGCACTCGGTTTCCTGGCCCAGCCTCCACGTGATGCGAAGTTGTCTTGCCCATGGTGCCGTGGGATTCGATAATAGAAAAGTGGTGGATAAAGTATCTTGGCAACCCTAACCGGAGCAAAAAAAATTGAAAAGGGGGGTGCAACACGAGGACTTCCCATGGGGGCCACCCATCCTAGTACTACTCTCGCCCAAGCACGCTTAACTTCGTAGTTCTGATGGGATCCGGTGCATTAGGGCTGGTATGATCGCACCCGTCATGTTGATTGCACAATTCCTGTATGTGTTAACGGTTCACAGTCCCAGCATACAGAGATAGCCCATTCAGAAGGCCCAATGGGATTAACGACAACCCATCCACTTCAACAACCCAGCATCCTCGCAAGATGAGATATCGACGCGTTGTAGGGCCCTCTAATGTCCCGTGAGTAAGGTTGTCATCCTTTTAACAGCTCACGATGTACGATCCGTGACGGAAAAACAAAGCTAAAAAAGAAAAGTGGCCTGAAACTGATGAAAACGTTCAATTTTGGGCTCCAAAAAATGGCATAGCGTGCAAGTTGGCTACCCCCGTCGTAGAGCTCTCGGAGAGCTTTCCAACGGTCTGCTGTGTGCCGCGTAACTCCTTACCGATCAAAAGTTATAAGCACCAGAGCGAAGGAGACCTGGTTACGAGTCCTACGCCCTCGGTTTACTGGCCCAGCCTCCACGTGAAGCGAAGTTGTATTGCCCAAGGCGCCGTGGGATTCGATAATAGAAATGTGCGGGATAAAGTATCTTGGCAACCCTAAAAGGAGCAAAAAAAATTGAAAAGGGCGGTGCAACATGAGGACTTCACAGGGGGTCACCCATCCTAGTACTACTCTCGCCCATGCACGCTTAACTTCGGATTCTGATGGGATCTGGTGCATTAGGGCTGGTATGATCGCACCCATCATGTTGATCACACAATTCCTTAGTGTTAACGGTTCACAGTCCCAACCTAGAGAGATGGCCCATTCAGAAGGCCCAATGGGCTTAACAACAACCCATACGCTTCAACAACGTAGCATCCTTGCAAGATGTGATATCGACGCATTGTAGGGTCCTCTAATGTCTCGTGAGTAAGGCTATCATCCTTTTAACATCTCACGACGTACGATCCGTGACGAAAAAACAGAGCTAAAAAAGAAAAGTGGCCTGAAACTGATGAAAACGTTCGATTTTGGTCTCCAAATAATGGCATAGCGAGCAAGTTGGCTACCCCCATCGTAGAGCTCTCGGAGAGCTTTCCAACGGTTTGCTGTGCACCGCGTACCTCCTTACCGATCAAAAGTTATGAGCACCGGAGTGAACGAGACCTGGTCACGAGCCCTACGCCCTCGGTTTACTACCCCAGCCTCCACTTGAAGCAAAGTTGTCTTTCCCAAGGTGCCGTGGGATTCGATAATAGAAATGTGGTGGATAAAGTATCTTGGCAACCCTAAAAGGAGCAAAAAAAATTGAAAAGGGGGGTACAACATGAGGACTTCACAGGGGGTCACCCATCCTAGTACTACTCTCGCCCAAGCACGCTTAACTTCGGAGTTCTGATGGGATCCGGTGCATTAGTGCTAGTATGATCGCACCCGTCATGTTGATCACACAATTCCTTTGTGTTAACGGTTCACAGTCCCAGCCTAGAGAGATGGTCCATTCAGAAGGCCCAATGGGCTTAACGACAACCCATCCGCTTCAACAACCCAGCATCCTCGCAAGACGGGATATCGACGTGTTGTAGGGCCCTCTAATGTCCTGCGAGTAAGGTTGTCATCCTTTTTACAGCTCACGACGTACGATACGGGACGGAATAACAGAGCAAAATTAGAAAAGTGGCCCGAAACTGATGAAAACGTTCGATTTTGGGCTCCAAAAAGGGCACAGCGAGCAAGCTGGCTGCCCACTTTCGTAGAGCTCTCGAAGAGCTTTCCAACGGTATGCTATGCACCGCGTAACGCCTTACGGATAAAAAGTTATAGGCACCGGAGCGACAGAGACCTGGTCACAAGCCCTGCACCCTCGGTTTGCTGGCCCATCCTTCACGTGAAGCGAAGTTGTGTTGCCCAAGGTGCCGTGGGATTCGATAATAGAAATGCGGTGGATAAAGTATTATGGCAACCCTAATCGTAGAAAAAAAATTGAAAAGAGTAGGGCAACACGAGGACGTCCCAGGGGGGCACCCATCCTAGTACTACTCTCGCCCCAGCACACTTCACTTCGGAGTTCTGATGGGATCCGGTGCATTAGTGTTGGTATGATCACACCCGTCATGTCGAGGGCACAATTCCTTTATTTGTTAATGGTTCATAGTCCTAGCCTAGAGAGATGGCCCATTCAGAAGTCCCAATGGGCTTAACGACAACCCATCCGATTCAACAACCCAGCATCCTCGCAAGACGAGATATCGACGCATTGTAGGGCCCTCTAATATCCCGTGAGTAAGGTTTTCGTCCTTTTAACAGCTCACGACGTACGATACAGGACGGAATAACAGAGCAAAATTATAAAATTTGCCCGAAATTGATGAAAACGTTCGATTTTGGGCTACAAAAAGGGCACAGCGAGCAAGCTGGCTGCCCCTATCGTAGAGCTCTCGAAGAGTTTTCCAACGGTATGCTATGCGCACATAACACCTTACGGATCAAAAGTTATGGGCACCGGAGCGATGGAGACCTGGTCACAAGCCCTACGCCCTCGGTTTACTAGCCCAGCCTCCACGTGAAGCGAAGTTGTCTTGCCCAAGGTGCCGTGGGATTCGATAATAGAAATGTAGTGGATAAAGTATCTTGGCAACCCTAACCGGAGGAAAAAAATTGAAAATGGGGATGCAATACGAGGACTTCCCAGGGGGTCACCCATCATAGAACTGCTCTCGCCCAAGCACGCTTAACTTCGGAGTTCTGATGGCATCCGGTGCATTAGTGCTAGTATGATAACACCCGTCATGTTGATGGCACAATTCCTTAATGTGTTAACGATTCACTGTCCCGGCCTAGAGATATGGCCCATTCAGAAGGCCCAATGGGCTTAACGACAACCCATCCACTTCAACAACCTAGCATCCTCGCAAGATGAGATATCAACACGTTGTAGGGCCCTCTAATTTACCATGAGTAAGGTTGTCGTCCTTTTAACAGCTTACGACGTACGATCCGGGATGAAAAAACAAAGCAAAAATCAGAAAAGTGGCCCGAAACTGATGAAAACATTTGATTTTGGGCACTAAAAAAGGCACAGCGAGCAAGCAGGCTGCTACTATCATAGAGCTCTCAGAGAGCTTTCCAACGGTATGCTGTGCGTAACGTAAATCCTTACGGATCAAAAGTTATGGGCACTGGAGCGAAGGAGACCGGGTCACAAGCCCTACGCCTTCGGTTTGCTGGACCAACCTCCACATGAAGCGAAGTTTTCTTCCCCAAGGTGCCGTGGGATCCGATAATAGAAATGTGGAGGATAAAGTTTCTTGGCAACCCTAACCGGAGCAAAAAAAATTGAAAAGGGGAGGGTGCAACACGAGGACTTCCCAGGGGGCCACCCATCCTCGTATTACTCTCGCCCAAGCACGCTTAACTTCGGAGTTTTGATGGGATCCGGTGCATTAGTGCAGGTATGATCACACCCGTCATGTTGATCGCACAATTATGTTATGTGTTAACGGTTCACAGTCCCAGCCAAGAAAGATAGCCCATTCAGAAGGCGCAATGGGCTTAACGACAACCCATCCACTTCAACAACCTAGCATCCTCGCAAGATGAGATATCGATGAGTTGTAGGGCCCTCTAATGTCCCGTGAGTAAGGTTGCCATCTTTTAACAGCTCACGACGTACGATCCGGGACGGAAAAACATAGCTAAAAAAGAAAAGTGGCCCGAAACTGATGAAAACTTTAGATTTTGGCCTCCAAAAATGGCACAGTGAGCAAGCTAGCTGCCCCCGTCGTAGAGCTCTTGAAGAGCTTTCCAACGGTATGCTGTGCGCCACGTAACTCGTTACGGATCAAAAGTTATGGGGACTGGAGCGACGGAGACCTGGTCACAAGCTCTACGCCTTCGGTTTGCGGGCCCAGCCTCCAAGTGATACGAAGTTGTCTTGCCCAAGGTGCCGTGGGATTCGATAATAGAAATGAGGTGGATAAAGTGTCTTGGCAACCCTAACCGGAGGAAAAAAATTTGAAAAGGGGGGTCCCACACTAGGACTTCCCAAGGGTTCACCCATCCTAGTACTACTCTCGCCCAAGCATGCTTAACTTTGGAGTTCTGATAGGATCCGGTGCATTAGTGCTGGTATGGTCGCACCCGTCATGTTGAGGGCACAATTCCTTAATGTGTTAACGGTTCACAGTCCCAGCCTAGAAAGATGGCCCATTCACAAGGTGCAATGGGCTTAACGACAACCCAGCATCCTCACAATACGAGATATCGACGCGTTGTAGGGCCCTCTAATGTCCCGTGAGTAAGGTTGTCATCCTTTTAACAGCTCACGACGTACGATCCGAGATGAAAAAATAGAGCTAAAAAATAAATGTGGCCCGAAACTGATGAAAACGTTCAATTTTGGGCTCCAAAAAGGGCACACCGAGCAAGCTGGCTGCCCCCGTCGTAGAGCTCTCGAAGTGCTTTCCAACGGTATGCTGTGCGCTGTATAACTCCTTACAGATCAAAAGTTATGGGCACCGGAAACACGAAGACCTGGTCACAAGCCCTACGCCCTCGGTTTGCGAGCCTAGCCTCCATGTGAAGCGAAGTTTTCTTGCCCAAGGTGCCGTGGGATTCGATAGTAGAAATGTGGTGGATAAAGTATCTTGGCAAACCTAATCGGAGAAAAAAAATTGAAAAGAGGGGTGCAACACGAGGACTTCCTAAGGGGTCACCCATCCTAGTACTACTCTCGCCCAAGCACGCTTAACTTCGGAGTTCTGATGGCATCCGGAGCATTAGTGCTGGTATGCTCGCACCCGCCATGTTGAGAGCACAATTCCTTTATTTGTTAACGGTTCACAGTCCCACCCTAGAGAGATGGCCCATTCAGAAGGCCCAATGGGCTTAACGACAACCCATCCGCTTCAACAACACAACATCGTCGCAAGACGAGATATTGACGGGTTGTAAGGCCCTCTAATGTCCGGCGAGCAAGGTTGTCATCCTTTTAACAGCTCACGACGTACGATCCGGGTCCCAAAAAGAGAGCTAAAAAAGAAAAGTGGCAAGAAACTGATGAAAATGTTCGATTTTGGGCTCCAAAAAAGGGCATAGCGAGCAAGCTGGCGGCCCCTGTCGTAGAGCTCTCGGAGAGCTCTCCAACGGTATGCTGTGCGCCGCGTAACTCCTTACGGATCAAAAATTATGCGCACCAGAGCGAAGAAGACCTGGTCATAAGCCCTACGCCCTCGGTTTGCTGGCCCAGCCTCCACGTGAAGCGAAGTTGTCTTGCCTAAGGTGCCGTGGGATTCAATAATAGAAATGTGATGGATAAAGAATCTTGGTGACCGTAACCGGAGAAAAAAAATTGAAATGAGGGGTGCAACACGAGGACTTCCCAGGGGGTCACCCATCCTAATACTACTCTTGCCTTAGCACGCTTAACTTCGGAGTTCTGATGGATCCGATTCATTAGTACTGGTATGATCGCACCGGTCATGTTGATGGCACAATTCCTATATGTGTTAACGGTTCACAGTCCTAGCCTAGAGAGATGGCCCATTCAGAAGGCCCAATGGGCTTAACGACAACCTATTCTCTTCAACAACCCAGCATCCTCGCAAGACGAGATATCGACGTGTTGTAGGGCCCACTAATGTCCCGCGAGTAAGGTTGTCGTCCTTATGAAAAGTGGCCTAAAAATTGGAAAAACAGCCCATTCTCTTCAATAACCCGACATTACAGCTCACAACGTACGATCCGGGACGGAAAAACAAAGCTAAATTAGAAAAATAGGCCGAAACTTATGAAAACGTTCGATTTTAGTCTCCAAAAAAGGGCTCAGCGAGCAAGCTGGCTACCTCTCGGAGAGCTTTCCAACGGTATGCTGTGCGCAGCGTAACTCCTTACGGATCAAAAGTTATGGGCACCAAAGTGAATGAGACCTGGTCACAAGCCCTACGCCCTCGATTTGCGGGACCAGCCTCTATGTGAATCGAAGTTGTCTTGCCCAAGGTGCTTTGGGATTCGATAATAGAGTTGTGGTGGATAAAGTATCTAGGCAACCCTAATCGAAGGAAAAAAAATTGAAAAAGGGGGTGCAACACGAGGACTTCCCAGGGGTCACCCATACTAGTACTACTCTCGCCCAAGCACGCTTAACTTCGGAGTTCTGATGGGATCCGGTGCATTAGTGCTGGTATGATTGCACCCATCATGTTGATGGCACAATCATTTATGTGTTAACGGTTCACAGCCCCAGCCTAGAGAGATGGACCTTTCAGAAGGCCTAATGGGCTTAACAACAACCCATCCGCTTCAACAACCTAGCATCCTCCCAAGACGAGATATTGACGCATTGTAGGGTCCTCTAATGTCCCGCGAGTAAGGTTGTCGTCCTTTTAACAGCTAACGACGTACGATCCGGGAAGGAAAAATAGAACTAAATTACAAAAGTGGCCCAAAACTGATGAAAACGTTTGATTTTGGGCTCCAAAAAGGGCACAAAGAGCAAGCTAGCTACCACCGTCGTAGAGCACTCAGAGAGCTTTCCAACGGTATGCTGTGTGCCCCGTACCTCCTTACGGATCAAAAGTTATGGGCACCAGAGCGATGGAGACCTGGTCACAAGGCCTACGCCCTCGGTTTGCAGGCCCAGCCTCCACGTGAAGCGAAGTTGTCTTGCCCAAGTTGCCGTGGGATTCAATAATAGAAATGTAATGGATAAAGTATCTTGGCAACCCTAACCGGAGGAAAAACAATTGAAAATGGGGGTGCAACACGAGGACTTCCCAGGGGGTCAACAATCCTAGTACTACTCTCACACAAGCACGCTTAACTTCGGAGTTCTGAAGGGATCCGGTGCATTACTGCTAGTATGATCGCACCTGTCATGTTGAGGGCACAATTCCTTTATGTGTTAACGGTTCACAGTACCAGCCTAAAGAGATGGCCCATTGAGAAGGCGCAATGGGCTTAACCACAACCGCTTCGCCTCAACAACAGAGCATCCTCACAAGACGAGTTATCGACGAGTTGTAGGGCCCTCTAATGTCCCGTGAGTAAGGTTGTCGTCCTTTTAACAGCTTACAACGTACGATCCAGGATGAAAAAACAGAGCTAAAAAAGAAATTTGGCCCGAAACAGATGAAAACGTTTGATTTTGGGCTCCAAAAAAGGGCATAGCTAGCAAGCTCTCGGAGAGGTTTCCAACGGTATGATGTGCGCCGCATAACTCCTTACAGATCAAAAGTTATGGGCACTGGAGCGAATGAGACCTAGTCACAAGCCCTACGCCCTCGGTTTGCTGGCCCATCCTCCACGTGAAGCGAAGTTGTCTTGCCCAAGGTGCCGTGGGATTCGATAATAGAAATGTGGTGGATAAAGTATCTTGGCAACACTAACCGGAGCAAAAAAAATTGAAAAGGGGGGTGCAACACGAGGACTTCCCAGGGGGTCACCCATCCTAGTACTACTCTTGCCCAAGCACGCTTAACTTCGGAGTTCTAATGGGATCCGATGCATTAGTACTGGTATGATCGTACCCGTCATGTTGATGGCACAATTATTTTATGTGTTAACGGTTTACAGTCCCAGCGTAGAGAGATGGCCCATTCAGAAGGCCAAATGGGCTTAACGACAACCAATCCACTTCAACAACCCAGCATGCTCACAAGACGACATATCGACGCATTGTAGGGCCCTCTAATCTCACGCGAGTAAGGTTCTCGTCGTTTCAACACCTCACGACGTACGATACGGGACGGAATAACAGAGCAAAACTAGAAAACTGGCCCGAATATGATGAAAACATTCAATTTTGGGCTCCATAAAAGGGCACAGCGAGCAAGGTGGCTGCCCACTTCATAGAGCTCTCAGAGAGCTTTCCAACGGTATGCTGTGCGCCACGTAACTCCTTGCGGATCAAAAGTTATGGGCACCGAAGCGAATGAGACCTGGTCACAAGCCCCACGCCCTCGGTTGCCTGGCCCACCCCCCACGTGAAGCGAAGTTGTCTTGCCCAAGGTACCGTGGGATTCGATAATAGAAATGTGGTGGATAAAGTATCTTGGCAACCCTAACCGGAGGAAAAAAAATTTAAAATGGGGGTGCAACACGAGGACTTCCCAAGGGGTCACCCATCCTAGTATTACTCTCGCCTAAGCACGCTTAACTTCGGAGTTCTGATGGGATCTGGTGCATTAGTGCTGGTATGATCGCACCTATCATGTTGACGGCACAATTCATTTATGTGTTGACGGTTCACAGACCCAGCCTAGAGAGATGGCCCATTCAGAAGGTCCAATGGGGTTAACGACAACCTATCTGCTTCAATAACCCCGCATCCTCGCAAGACAAGATATCGACGTGTTGTAGGGCCCTATAATGTCCCGTGAGTAAGGTTGTCATCCTTTTAACAGCTCACGACGATCCATGATGGAAAAACATAGCTAAAATAGAAATGTGGCCCGAAACTGATGAAAACTTTCGATTTTGGGCTCCAAAAAGGGCACAGCAAGCAAGCTGGCTGCCGCCATTGTTGAGCTCTCGGAGAGCTTTCCAACGGTATGCTTTGCGCCGCGTAACTCCTTACGGATAAAAAGTTATAGGCATCGGAGCGAAAGAGACCTGGTCACAAGCCCTACGCCCTCGTTTTGCTGGCCCAGCCTCCACGTGAAGCGAAGTTGTCTTGCCCAAGGTGCCGTGGGATTCGATAATAGAAATTTGGGGGATAAAGTATCTTGGCAACCCTAACCGGAGGAAAAAAATTTAAAAGGGGGGTGCAACACGAGGACTTCCCAAGGGGTCACCCAACCTAGTATTACTCTCGCCCAAGCACGCTTAACTTCGGAGTTCTGATGGGAACCGGTGCATTAGTGCTAGTATGATCGTACCCGTTATGTTGATGACCCAATTCCTTTATGTGTTAATGGTTCACAGTCCCAGCCTAGAGAGATAGCCCATTCAGAAGGCCCAATGGGCTTAACGACAACCCATCCGCTTCAACAACCCAGCATCCTTGCAATACGAGATATCGAGGCGTGGTAGGGCCCTCTAATGTCACGCGAGTATGGTTGTCGTCGTTTTAATAGCTTACGACGTACGATACAGGACGGAAAAACATAGCAAAATCAGAAAAGTTTCCCGAAACTGATGAAAACGTTCGATTTTGGGCTCCAAAAACGGCACAGCGAGCAAGCTAGCTACACCCTTCGGAGAGCTCTCGAAGAGCTTCCCAACGGTATGTTGTGCGCCGCATAACTCCTTACAGATCAAAAGTTTTGGGCACCTGAGCGACGGAGACCTGGTCACAAGCCCTACGCCCTCGGTTTGCGGGCCCAGCCTCCACGTGAAGCAAAGTTGTCTTGCCCAAGGTGCTGTGGGATTCGATAATATAAATGTGGTGGAGAAAGTATCTTGGCAACCCAAACTGGAGCAAAAGAAATTGAAAAGGAGGGTGCAACACGAGGACTTCCCAGGGGGTCACCCATCCTAGTACTACTGTCGCCCAAGCACGCTTAACTTTGGAGTTCTGATGGGATCCGGTGCAATAGTGCTGGTATGATCGCACCCGTCATGTTGGGGAAACAATTCCTTTATGTGTTAACGGTTCACAGTCCCAGCCTAGAGAGATGGCCCATTCAGAAGGCCCAATGGGCTTAACGACAACCCATCAGCTTCAACAACCCAGCATCCTCGCAAGACGAGATATCGACGCGTTGTAGGGCCCTCTAATGTCCCGCGAGTAAGGTTGTCATCCTTTTAACAGCTCACGACGTACGATCCTGGATGGAAAAACCGAGCAAAAACAAGAAAAGTGGCCCGAAACTGATGAAAACATTCAATTTTGGCCTCCAAAAAAAGGTAGAACGAGCAAGCTGGCTAACCTCATCGTAGAGTTCTTGGAGAGCTTTCCAACGGTATGCTATGCGCTGCGTAACTCCTTACGGATCAAAAGTTATGGGTACCGGAGCGAAGGAGACCTGGACACAACCCCGACGCCCTCGTTTTGCTAACCCCGCCTCCACATGAAGCGAAGTTGTCTTGCCCAAGGTGCCATGGGATTCGATAATAGAAATGTGGTGGATAAAGAATCTTGGCAACCCTAATCAGAGCAAAAAAAATTGAAAAGGGGGGTGCAACACGAGTACTTCCCAGTGGGTCATCCATCCTAGTAGTACTCTCGCCCCAGCACGCTTAACTTTGGAGTTCTGATGGGATCCGGTGCATTAGTGATGGTATGAATGCACCGGTCATGTTGATGGCCCAATTCCTTTATGTGTTAACGGTTCACAGTCCCAGCCTAGAGAGATAGCCCGTTCAGAAGGCCCAATGGGCTTAACGACAACCCATCCGCTTCAACAACCCAGCATCCTTGCAATACGAGATATCGAGGTATGGTAGGGCCCTCTAATGTCACGCGAGTATAGTTGTCGTCCTTTTAACAGCTCACGGCGTACGATACAGGATGGAAAAACATAGCAAAATTAGAAAAGTGTCCCAAAAATGATGAAAACGTTCGATTTTGGGCTCCAAAAATGGCACAGCGAGCAAGCTAGCTACACCCGTCGTAGAGCTCTCGAAGAGCTTTCCAACGGTGTGTTGTGCGCCATGTAACTCATTATGGATTAAAAGTTTTGGGCACCTGAGCGACGGAGACCTGGTCACAAGCCCTACGCCCTCGGTTTGCGGGCCCAACCTCCACGTGAAGCAAAATTGTCTTGCCTAAGGTGCTGTGTGATTCGATAATATAAATGTGGTGGATAAAGTATCTTGGCAACCCTAACCGGTGCAAAAAAAATTGAAAATGAGGGTGCAACACGAGGACTTCCCAGGGGGTCACCCATCCTAGTACTACTATCACCCATGCACGCTTAACTTCGGAGTTCTGATCGGATCCGGTGCATTAGTGCTGGTATGATCGCACCCGTCATGTTGATGGCACAATCCTTTATGTGTTAACGGTTCACAGTCCCAGCCTAGAGAGATGGCTCATTCAGAAGGCCCAATGGGCTTAATGACAACCCATCTGCTTCAACAACCCAGCATCCTCGTAAGACGAGATATCGACGCATTGTAGGGCCCTCTAATGTCCCGCGAGTAAGATTGTCGTTCTTTTGACAACACACGACGTACGATCCTGGACGGAAAAACAGAGCAAAATTAGAAAAGTGTCCCGAAACTGATGAAAACTTTCAATTTTGGGCTCCAAAAAGGGCATAGCGAACAAGCTAGCTGCCCCCATCGTAGAGCTCTCGAAGAACTTTCCAACGGTATGCTGTGTTCCGCGTAACTCCTTACGGATCAAAAGTTATGGGCACCGCAGCGACGGAGACCTGGTCAAAAGCCCTACGTCTTCAGTTTGCGGGCTCAACCTCCAAGTGAAGCCAAGTTATCTTGCCCAAGGTGCCGTGGGATTCGGTAATAGAATTGTGGTGGATAAAGTATCTTGGCAACCCTAACCGAAGGAAAAAAAATTGAAAAGGGGGTGCAACACGAGGACTTCCCAGGGGGTCACCCATCCTAGTACTACTCTCGCCCAAGCACGCTTAACTTCATAGTTCTGATCGGATCCGGTGCATTAGTGCTGGTATGATCACACCCGTCATGTTGGGGGAACAATTCCTTTATGTGTTAACGGTTCACAGTCCCAAACTAGAGAGATGGTCCATTCAGAGGGCCCAATGGGCTTAAGGACAACCCATCCACTTCAACAACCCAGCATCCTCGCAAGACGTGATATCGACGCATTGTAGGGCCCTCTAATGTCCCGCGACTAAGGTTGTCAACCTTTTAACAGCTCACGACGTACGATCCGGGACGGAAAAACAGAGCTAAATAAGAAAAGTGGCCCGAAACTTATGAAAACGTTCGATTTTGGGCACCAAAAAAGGGTACAGCAAGCAAGCTGGCTGCCCCCGTCGTAGAGCTCTCGGAGAGCTTTGCAACGGTATGCTTTGCGCCGCGTAACTCCTAATGGATCAAAAGTTATGGGCATCGGAGCGAAAGAGACCTGGTCACAAGCCCTACGCCCTCGTTTTGCTGGCCCAGCCTCCACGTGAAGCGAAGTTGTCTTGCCCAAGGTGCCGTGGGATTCGATAATAGAAATGTGGGGGATAAAGTATCTTGGCAACCCCAACAGGAGGAAAAAAATTTAAAAGGGGGGTACAACACGAGGACTTCCCAAGGGTTCACCCAACCTAGTATTACTCTCGCCCAAGCACGCTTAACTTCGGAGTTCTGATGGGAACCGGTGCATTAGTGCTGGTATAATCGTACCCGTGATGTTGATGGCCCAATTCCTTTATGTGTTAACGGTTCACGGTCCCAGCCTAGAGAGATAGCCCATTCAGAAGGCCCAATGGGCTTAACGACAACCCATCCGCTTCAGCAACCCAGCATCCTTGCAATACGAGATATCGAGGCATGGTAGGGCCCTCTAATGTCACGCGAGTATGGTTGTCGTCCTTTTAACAGCTCATGACGTATGATACAGGATGGAAAAACAAAGCAGAATAAGAAAAGTGTCCCGAAACTGATGAAAACGTTCGATTTTGGGTTTTGCGCCGCGTAACTCCTTACGGATCAAAAGTTATGGGCACCGGAGCGAAGGAGACCTAGTCACAAGCCCGATGCCCTCGGTTTGCTAACCCCGCCTCCACGTGAAGCTAAGTTGTCTTGCCCAAGGTGCCGTGGGATTCGATAATAGAAATGTGGTGGATAAAGAATCTTGGCAAACCTAATCGGGGCAAAAAAAATCAAAAAGGGGGGTACAACACGAGGACTTTCCATGGATCACCCATCCTAGTAGTACTCTCGCCCAAGCACGCTTAACTTCGGAGTTCTGATAGGATCCAATGCATTAGTGCTTGTATGATCGCACCCGTCATGTTGAGGGCACAATTCCTTTATGTGTTAACAGTTCACATTCCCAGCCTAGAGAGATAGCCCATTCAGAAGGCCCAATGGGCTTAACGACAACCCATCCGCTTCAACAACCCAGCATCCTGGCAAAACGAGATATCGACGCATTTTAGGGCCCTCTAATGTCCCATGAATAAGGTTGTCGTCCTTTTAACAGCTCACGACGTATGATCTGGGACGGAAAAAAATAGCTAAACTAGAAAAGTTGCCCGAAACTGATGAAAACGTTCGATTTTGGGCACCAAAAAAGGGCACAGCGAGCACGCTGGCTACCGTCGTGGTAGAGCTCTCGGAGAGCTTTCCAACGGTATGCTTTGCTCCGCGTAACTCCTTACGGATTAAACGTTATGTGCACCGGAGCGAAAGAGACCGGGTCACAAGCCCAACGCCCACGGTTTGCTGGCCCAACCTCCACGTGAAGCGAAGATGTCTTGCCCAAGGTGCCGTGGGATTCGATAATAGAAATGTGGTGGATAAAGTATCTTGGCAACCCTAACCGGAGGAAAAAAAATTTAAAAGGGATGTGCAATACGAGGACTTCCCAGGGGGTCACCCATCCTAGTACTACTCTCGCCCAAGCACGCTTAACTTCGTAGTTCTGATGGGATCTGGTGCATTAGTGCTGGTATGATCGCACCCGTCATGTTGATGGCACAATTCCTTTATGTGTTAACGGTTCACAGTCCCAGCCTAGAGAGATGGCCCATTTAGAAGGCCCAATGGGCTTAACGACAATCCATCCGCTTCAACAACACAGTATCCTCGCAAGACGAGATATCGACACGTTGTAGGGCCCTCTAGTGTCCCGCGAATAGGGTTTTCGTCCTTTTAACAGCTCACGACGTACGATCCGGGACGGAAAAACAGAGCTAAATTAGAATAGTGGCCAGAAACTGATGAAAACGTTCGATTTTGGGCTCCAAAAAAATGTACAGCGAGCACGCTGGCTGCCACCGTCGTAGAACTCTCGGAGAGCTTTCCAATGGTATGCTTTGCTCCGCGTAACTCCTTACGGATCAAAAGTTATGGGCACCAGAGCGAAAGAGACCTTTTCACAAGCCCAACGCCCTCGGTTTGCTGGCCCACCCTCCACGTGAAGTGAAGTTGTCTTGCCCAAGGTGCCGTGGGATTCGATAACTGAAATATGGTGGATAATGTATCTTGGCAACCCTAACCGGAGGACAAAAAAATTTAAAAGGGGGGTGCAACATGAGGACTTCCCAGGGGGTCACCCATCCTAGTACTACTCTCGCCCAAGCACGCATCACTTCGGAGTTCTAATGGGATTCGGTGCATTAGTGCTGGATGATCGCACCCGTCATGTTGATGGCCCAATTCCTTTCTGTGTTAACGGTTCACAGTCCCAGCCTAGAGAGATAGCCCATTTAGAAGGCCCATTGGGCTTAACGATAATCCATCCGCTTCAACAACCCAGCATCCTCGCAAGACGAGATATCGACGTGTTGTAGGGCCCTCTAATGTCCAGCGAATAAGGTTGTGGTCCTTTTAACTGCTCACGACGTACGATCCGGGACAGAAAAATAGAGCTAAATGAGAAAAGTGGCCCGAAATTGATGAAAACATTCGATTTCGGGCTCCAAAAAAGGGCACAGCGAGCAAGCTGGCTGCTGCCGTCATAGAGTTCTCGGAGAACTTTCCAACGGTATGCTTTGCTCCGTGTAACTCCTTGCGGATCAAAAGTTATGGGCACCGGAGCGAATGAGACCTAGTCACAGGCCCTACACACTCGGTTTGCAGGCCCATCCTCCACTTGAAGCGAAGTTGTCTTGCCCAAGGTGCCATGGGATTCGATAATAGAAATGTGGTGGATAAAGTATCTTGGCAAACCTAATCGGAGGAAAAAAAATTTTAAAAAGTGGGTGCAACACGAGGACTTCCCTGGGGGTCACCCATCCCAGTACTACTCTCGCCCAAGCACGCTCAACTTCGGAGTTCTGATGGGATCCGGTGCATTAATGCTGGTATGATCGCACTCGTCATGTTGATGGCCCAATTCCTTTATGTGTTAACGGTTCACAGTCCCAACCTAGAGAGATAGCCAATTCAGAAGGCCCAATGGGCTTAACGACAACCCATCCGCTTGAACAACCCAGCATCCTCACAAGACGAGATATCAAGGCATTGTAGGGCCCTCTAATGTCCCGCGAGTAAGGCTGTCATCCTTTTAACAGCTCACGACGTACGATACGGGACCGAAAAATAGAGCAAAACAAGAAAAGTGTCCCGAAACTGATAAAAACGTTCGATTTTGGGCTCCAAAAAGGGCACAGCGAGCAATCTAGCTGCCCCCATCGTTGAGCTCTCGAAGAGCTTTCCAACGGTATGCTGTGCACCGCATAAGTCCTTCGGATCAAAAGTTATGGGCACCGGAGCTACGGAGACCAGGTCACAAGCCCTACGTCATCGGTTTCCATGCCCAGCCTCCACGTGAAGCGAAGTTCTCTTGCCCAAGGTGTCGTGGGATTCGATAATAGAAATGTGGTGGATAAAGTAGCTTGGCAACCCTAACCGGAGCAAAAAAAATTGAAAAGGGGGGTGCAACACGAGGACTTCCTAGGGGGTCACCCATCCCAGTACTACTCTCGCCCAAGCACGCTTAACTTCGGCGTTCTGATCGGATCCGATGCATTATTGCTTGTATGATCGCACCCGTCATGTTGAGGGAACAATTCCTTAATGTGTTAACGGTTCACAGTGTAAGGCCCGACCCTGAATTGCGTGCGATACCTCGTTTTGCGTGCCCTAACCTAGATATGCATGCCATGACCTAGGTTTGAGAATTGTATTTAGTTTTGTGTGCCTTGCATTGAATTTTGTGCATTCATATAGGGTTACGTGCGTTTACTTGAAAAACGTGCATTCGTCTCGTAGTTCGTGCGATACCTCGAAGTGCGTGCCCTAAACCTAGGAAGGCGTGTCTTCACGCTAATCAAGAAAGCATCTTACACGAAGCACTAGACTATTAAACAATCCTACAAAATCCACTAACAATATAATAATCCAAATTCCATTCACTAGAAGACAAAAATGCACCAAACACTAGACATTCCTTATTCTTTATTCTTTGTTCTTTTTGCATTTTCAACACACAACAATTAACACCCAAAAGATGACACAAATTCAGCCATTTTATTAGCCTTGGCCGACCATACCATGGTCATGCACAAGGTTTGAGCAAAATTTCTTTATTCTAATGCATGCCAAGACAATTTATGACACAAAGGCATTAAAAATTGCTCAAAAATCCTTCCACTTGCACAAATTTTCGGCCACTTCATCCTTGCCCATCCTAGAAATTTCAAAATATCACATTGGAGACACAAATGGAGAATTTTTGAAGCCCAAGGCCGACATTCCCCTTGAAGATGCAAAAGGCTTCCTTGTTTGTCATTTTCTTCATTTCTTTCTTCACATTTCTCTTTCCTCTTCATTCTATCTCTCCATTTTCGGTTCTTGGCTGAGGTTTCTACCTCCTTGGTTTGTCTTCTTCACATCTTGGTTGAGCAAGGTCGAGTAGCCATCGAGAAACCCAAGCAAACAAGCTAGAGCTCGAAATCACTCTTGCATGTGCATTTGAAGCTTCATTTCGGCCTAGGTGAGTTACTAAGCATCCATTTCTTTTCTTCAAGTTCTAATTACTTGCATGCACTAAGAGATTGCTTATTAAGCTAGGAAAAATAGAGAAAAGCTAGTAGGATTTCGGCTAGGCAAAGAAAAGGAGAAGATTTGAGCTTCAACAAGGTTGTTGTGCATCTTTTGATTGATTGCAAAGGTGAGGGTTAAAAGCTTTTGAAAACTCTTTGAAATTTCACATGCATGTTCATAAATGTGTATATTTGCTTCTGTACTTTGGTTATGTGGTCGTTCATGAGCTTAAACAACCATGCATGGCAAGATCTTGGCTTGAAAATGCTTGAAAATTGGTGGGTGACTAGTTTGGACAGTTTTGAACATTTTTCCCAGAAATAGGCCGAAGCTAATTTTGACTCTAAGGTCCTCAAAATGACAAATCATTAAAATGTGACCAAATCTGGAAATCTGGAAAAATGAATCAGGTTTTGGCAGATGCACTGACCTTGTGGAACGAACCATATTTGACTTAGTAAATGTTGTCCAAAATGCATGAAAATTGGTGTGCTGCTAGATTTTTCAGTTCTGGACAATTTTGTCAGAAATGGACCAAAGCTAAAAATGACTCTAAGGACCTCAAAAACGTCAATTTCTGAAAAGTGTGCAAATCTGGACAGTTTTGTGCTACCTCACTGTTTCGGCTATAACTAATGATTCTGAACCCCAATTGATGCAAGGTTTGTTTCTGAGTTTAGTTAACTTCTTAGGATTTAATTTGACATCTTATTCACTGAATTTGGAGATTTTTTTCTTACCCGATTGATTGTGAGAAAACAGCCTACTGCAGTGAGTGTTTCACTTAGCTATATGCATGGAAAACTATTGTAACCTCTCTTGTGGTGCTAATTGCTTGGAATTATGATGTTGGAATATTGCGTGGACTGTTTTGAGTACTTGAGGATGCTTGAATGGAATGATGCATGACTTGAGAATGACTTTGAGTTGACTTAGGGTTTTAATCACACGAATAAGCACGAAATAGAAACCCTAATGACTAGGTAGCTTTGCTAAGTGTTGATCTCTTGGTTATTGTGTGGAAATTTTATGCTTAGTGGGCTGCCCGTAAATGTGTTATAACTTCAATTATGGTTTTGACGATTGCATGTTGTCAAATAAGCTTTTCTTGCTACCGAACCCACGTAAATGTTGTTGCATGTTGAATAATTCGTATCACTTGATTATATGAGCTTCTTAATGAGTTATATGGCCTGTTTTACATGTGTTACATGGCTTCCCGTTTGATGTTCATATGACTCTATATGCCTTTCAAGTGAAATAACTTGCCTTATCGTGCCTTGTTTGACTACTTGACAACGTGCGATCTTATAACTGTTCGGAGGCAACCTACTTTGTTGCCCTCCTAATGTAATATGTTAAATGTTATAAATGTGCATTGCATACGAGGTTGCAACCTTTCGTGTGGCATGGTAGTGTTTCACGCACGCCGGGCGGCATCGGGCTTGCCGGTGTTACCGTGACTACCATGGTCCAATTCCCTCTCTCGCTTGGCATTTCACCCTCGGAGAGTTGGGTCGTAGGTTTCGGGGTACATCCGGAGTACACCCAATTGGGAGTGATAAGCGGGTTATTGAAGTCGGCCGCACCAAATGATTCGAAATTGAAATTGAGAGCAAATGCTCACCGTATCCTTGAAATGATTGGTAATTGTATCCGTTTCTCGATTTGTTTCTTATAATTGCTTACCATATTATTTGTAATATGTGACACGTTTTAAAAAAGGGGTTTTCATAAATTGAACCAGAAAATGAGTTTCAAAATTTATTTCTCGTTCCCCCTCGCTGAGTTCATAAGGACCCACCCTGTTTTATCATTTCAGATGAAGAAGAACAGGTACACGACCTTGAGCATATTGTAGCTAATGATGAAACTCTGGAGTGATTGCTTGTTATTGTTGTTTTGCATGAACGAGACTACTTGTGTATTTTGTGCGGCTTGAAGACCATTTATCTTATGTTGCTTGTTGTTGCTAATGTAAAAGACCCCTGTTGTAATTTGGGGTCTAATTTTGGTTTGTACTTATTTTAAGTAGACCGATACTAGACATGACACCACTATGATCGTTTTGCTTTTACTACCGCTAGTATCTATCACAGGTTATGATGCTTAGTTGAGGAATAGGTAAATGAACTTATCCAAACTCAATAGGTACTCGCTAATAAGCTAAGATCAACAGGTATATTTTGAAACAAGAATAAATGGACAAACGAGACATAGCACCATGCTAGGTTATAAATCAAACGGGACGTCGAAATAACCAATAAGCAATTCAATCGATGATAAAATAGTGAACTCTAGTCGGGAATGAACTTGAATTGAAAGTTTGAGACTGTTAGAAAACTTAGGTCAAAACAAAGAGCCCAATTATAACCGTTATGCTGCCGGATTTCTGAAAAAATTTTGGAGTCTAGAATAAAACGTTAAGTGTTAAACCTCCTAGAATGATTAAGAATGTGAAAGGACTTGATTGTTTAGATCACACCCTAGTCTAACCTTTATAGGCCGGGTTGGGGCGTGACACCTTAGAAGAATGGTATCAGAGCTTAGATTGCTTAAGCCGGGTTTAACTCTCGTACCGTGGGTAGAGCCCTAAGATAATTAGAATGACTTGTTTATGTGTTAAATGTGCCTTCTATGTTCTATGTGCTTAAGTGACTTATATGCCTTAAATGTTTTTAGAATTGTATCTATAATATGTTGCATATCTTATGCATTAGATTCTTAATTATCATATTTCAATAAATTGTGCCTATAGATGGCTGGCCCTAGTACCCGTACTACTAATAGGAGCGGTGAACCTCAAGAGACCGGGGATGCCTATCAGACTAATCCCGGTATAGCTATGTTTAATATGATGGCAACTGCCATGGATCGTGTATCACGTGTGATGGAGCATCAGGATGCTCGTGAAGCCAACAATAACATCAACAACAAGAATGAAGGTAACCATGGGAGTCATAGCAGAATGAAGGAATTCCTTGACTTTTGCCCGTCTAAATTCTACGAGGAAGCTGATGATGAGAAATCAGAGGCTTGGCTGTCCGAGATCGAGAAGATTTTTAGGCCACTTGATTATACAGATGAAGAGAAAGTGGAGTTTGCTGTATTTATGTTGCACGGGAATGCCGAGTATTGGTGGCACACTGTAGAGGCACTGTGGGAGACTGATCAGACACCTCACTTATGGGGTAATTTCGTTAAGGCGTTTAAGGAGAAATATGTACCTGCAATTTCCAGGCAGAGACGGATCGAGGAGTTCATGCACCTGACCCAGGGTAATATGACGGTGGCCTAGTACGAGGCACGTTTTGACCGACTATCCTGTTATGCTCAATATATGGTTTCTACTCCAAAGGCAAAGATGTGGAAATTTACTGTTGGTTTGAGGCCAGAGATTCAGGATCAGTTAGCTTCTCATGACTTCGCTACTTACTCTGCCCTCTTTGCTGCTGCCTCTCGAGTTGAGAAGAGGAAACTAGATGGAGCCAGTTCGAGTCAGCCAAACAAGAAACCTTACCAGCCTCCAGGCCAGCAGAGGAAATTCCAGAGTCAGAGTCACGATCAAGGTCAGAGCCAGAATAGGTCAGTGAATAACCGTGGGCCGACTAAAGCGCCATCAGCCTCTTCCACCCGCGGATCCACAGGTAGTTCACCTGCTTCTCAGACTGTTACTTGTTCTCACTGTAGCAGGAAGGGTCACACTGAGGCCCAGTGTTGGAGGAAATTGGGATGATGTATAGGTTGTGGCAGCGATCAGCACCGGGTTAAGGATTGCCCTAAATGGCAAGGGGGACAAAATCAGGTTAAACCAGCTGGTAGAGGCAAGACTCCAGTTCCTAGAGTCCAGGCTCGAGCTTATGCTATCGAGTGCGAGGAGATTCCAGATGAGACCGCTGTTGTTGAAGGTACATTCTTCATACTGAATCAACCTGTTAAGGTGTTAATTGATCCGGGTGCTACTCATTCATTTATTACTCCCTTATGTGTGGAACGTGTGAAATTGAAAGTTGTATGTTTGCCATATGAAGTGGAAGTTGGTACTCCAATGGGTTCTAAACTTGTAACTAGTTCAGCTTGTAAAGCATGTAAAATCCAAATTAAGGATAGGGAATTCTCGGCCAATCTTATTGTATTACCTTTTCGAGACTACGAGGTCATTTTAGGGATGGACTGGCTGGCAAAACATCATGTCCAACTGGATTGCCGGGCAAAGATTATAACGTTCCGGGTACCTGATCAACCGATACTAGAGGTTTTGGGCCGAAGAGATTTCACCGGGAGTTCCATCATTTCATCTACAAAAGCAGTGAAGTCCTTAAGGAAAGGATGCAGCGGATACTTGGCTTACCTTATCAACAAGCCGTCGAATAAAGCTAAGTTGGAGGAGATGCCTGTGATCAAAGACTATGCAGATGTATTCCCTGAAGAATTACCCGGTTTACCCCCAAATCGGGAGATCGAGTTTGTTATAGAGTTGCTACCTGGCACCCAGCCGATATCAAAAGCTCCCTATCGTATGGCACCGGCCGAGCTACAAGAATTGAAGGACCAATTGCAAGGATTGCTGAAGAAGGGATTTGTACAACCGAGCTCTTCACCGTGGGGTGCGCCAGTATTATTTGTTAAGAAGAAAGACGGAACGTTGAGACTACGCATTGACTATTGAGGTTTGAACCAAGTGACTATCAAGAATAAATACCCATTTCCCTTGATTGACGAGTTATTTGATCAACTGCAAGGAGCCAAAGTGTATTCGAAACTCGACTTGAGGCAAGGATATTATCAGTTGCGGATCAAGAAGGAAGATGTGCCTAAAACGGCTTTCATGACGAGATATGGGCACTACGAATATGTGGTGATGCCTTTTGGACTAACTAATGCCCCTGCAGCCTTTATGGATTTGATGCATAGGGTGGTTCAACCCTACTTGATCCAGTTTGTGGTGATCTTCATTGATGATATTTTGGTATACTCGAAATCGGAGGCGGAGCATGAGCAACATCTGCGGTTGGTACTGCAGAAACTTCGAGAGCATCGATTGTATGCAAAGTTTAGCAAATGTGAATTTTGGTTGCAGCAGATTGCATTTTTGGGGCATATCATATCCCAAGAGGGAATAGCGGTAGATCTAGTAAAGATCGATGCAGTGATGTCTTGGAAGAAGCTGGAAAATGCCACGGAAGTTCGTAGTTTTCTTGGTCTAGCCGGCTATTATCGGAGGTTCGTGTAGGATTTCTCTAAGATTGCAGGACCGCTTACAAAGCTCACTCAAAAGAAAACCAAGTTCGTGTGGGATGATAATGTGAGAACAGCTTCCAAGAGTTGAAGAAAAGATTGACCACCACACCAGTTCTTGCATTGCCTGAAGGGAGTCAAGGTTTTGTAATCTATAGCGATGCTTCGAAAGATGGATTGGGATGTGTGTTGATGCAAAATGGAAGAGTGATTGCTTCTGCCTCTAGGAAACCAAAGCCGTATGAGATGAATTACCCGACGCATGATTTGGAATTAGCGGCTATTGTGTTTGCACTCAAGAAATGGAGGCATTATCTGTGGGGTAACAAATTTGATGTATTTACCGATCATAAGAGCTTGAAATACTTGTTTTCTCAAAAGGAGTTGAATATGAGGCAAAGGTGATGGATTGAGCTTTTGGATGATTATAACTGCTCAATTAATTATGTGCCCGGTAAGGCGAACGTAGTTGCAGATGCCTTAAGCAGAAAAGAAAGCATGGCGAAACTGGAAGTCAAGGTGCAAGAGTTGTTGGAGGAAGCGTTTCTATGGAAACCACAATTGACTCAGAAGGGGTTACTTTTTGCCACTACCCAAGTTCAGTCGACCTTGTTGTCTGAATTACGAGAGGTTCAACAGAAGGACCAACAATTTCAAAAGATTAAGGAGAGCAATGCAGATTTCAAGTTTCATGATGATGGTATTTGGAGGTTTAGGAACCGGGTTTGTGTTCCCAATGAGCCAGAGCTGAAAAGAAGATTCTTGAGGAAGCGTATAATTCTAGATATACTATTCACCCCGGCGGAACAAAGATGTATCGGGATTTGAAGCAACACTATTGGTGGAATAAATTGAAAAGAGAAATTGCGGAGTTTGTAGCACGGTGTTTGACTTGCCAGAGAGTCAAAGCAGAACATCAACGACCCGCAGGTTTACTTCAGCCGTTGGAGATTCCCCAATGGAAATGGGAACATATCACTATGGATTTTGTTATGGACCTGCCCAGATCACAAAAGGGTCGTGACGCCGTTTGGGTTATAGTGGATAGATTGACTAAGTCGGCGCACTTTTTACCAATAAACAAGGAAGATAGTCTTGAGAAACTAGGAGATATGTATGTGGCGGAGATTGTGAGATTGCACGGAATGCCTATGAGTATTGTATCGGATAGGGATCCTCGTTTTACTTCCCGATTTTGGAAGAGATTCCAGGAAGCTTTGGGGACTGATTAAACATGGCAAGGGTGGAAAGTTGAGCCCGAGATTTGTAGGACCGTCTGAGATAGTTGAGAAGATTGGCAAGTTGGCGTATCGACTAGCACTACCCCAGAACCTCTCCAATATTCATGATGTCTTTCATGTATCGATGCTGCGGAAGTATCATCCTGACCCGTCGCATATCTTGGAGCCTGAGACGTTGCAGCTTCGGGAAAACTTGTCTGACGAGGAGAAGCCCATTCGGATCTTAGACCAGCAGGATCGGGAGTTGCGCAACAGAACAATACCTATGGTGAAAGTGTTGTGGGATCATCATGGAGTTGAAGAAGCAACGTGGGAAAGGCGAGACCAGATGGAGCAGCAATATCCAGCTTTATTTCAAGGTAAATATTGAATTTCGGGACGAAATTCTTTTAAGGAGGGGAGGATGTGAGGCCCGACCCCAAATTGCGTGCGATACCTCATTTTGCGTGCCCTAACCTAGATGTGCGGGCCATGACCTAGGTTTGAGAATTGTATTTAGTTTTGTGTGCCTTGCATTGAATTTTGTGCATTCATATAGGGTTACGTGCGTTTACTTGAGAAACGTGCATTCGTCTCGTAGTTCATGCGATACCTCGAAGTGCGTGCCCTAAACCTAGGAAGGTGTGTCTTCACGCTAATCAAGAAAGAATCTTACACGAAGCACTAGACTATTAAACAATCCTACAAAATCCACTAACAATATAATAATCCAAATTCCATTCACTAGAAGACAAAAATGCACCAAACACTAGACATTCCTTATTCTTTATTCTTTGTTCTTTTTGCATTTTCAACACACAACAATTAACACCCAAAAGATGACACAAATTCGGCCATTTTATTAGCCTTGTTCGACCATACCATGGTCATGCACAAGGTTTGAGCGAAATTTCTTTATTCTAATGCATGCCAAGACAATTTATGACACAAAGGCATTAAAAATTGCTCAAAAATCCTTCCACTAGCACAAATTTTCGGCCACTTCATCCTTGCCCATCCTAGCAATTTCAAAATATCACATTGGAGACACAAATGCAGAATTTTTTAAGCCCAAGGCCGACATTACCCTTGAAGATGCAAAAGGCTTCCTTGTTTGTCATTTTCTTCATTTCTTTCTTCACATTTCTCTTTCCTCTTCATTCTCTCCCTCCATTTTCGGTTCTTGGCTGAGGTTTCTACCTCCTTGGTTTGTCTTCTTCACATCTTGGTTGAGCAAGGTCGAGTAGCCATCGAGAAACCCAAGCAAACAAGCTAGAGCTCGAAATCACTCTTGCATGTGCATTTGAAGCTTCATTTCGGCCTAGGTGAGTTACTAAGCATCCATTTCTTTTCTTCAAGTTCTAATTACTTGCATGCACTAAGAGATTGCTTATTAAGCTAGGAAAAATAGAGAAAAGCTAGTAGGATTTCGGAAAAGCAAAGAAAAGGAGAAGATTTGAGCTTCAACAAGGTTGTTGTGCATCTTTTGATTGATTGCAAAGGTGAGGGTAAAAAGCTTTTGAAAACTCTTTGAAATTTCACATGCATGTTCATAAATGTGTATATTTGCTTCTGTACTTGAGTTATGTGGTCGTTCATGAGCTTAAACAACCATGCATGGCAAGATCTTGGCTTGAAAATGCTTGAAAATTTGTGGGTGACTAGTTTGGAGAGTTTTGAAAATGTCTAATTTTGGGCTCCAAAAAGGGCAAAGCGAGCAAGCTTGCTGCCACCATCGTAGAGCTCTTGAAGAGCTTTCCAACGGTATGCTGTGCGCCGCGTAACTCCTTACGGAACAAAATTTATGGGCACCGGAGCAACGGAGACCTGGTCACAAGCCCTATGCCCTCGGTTTGCGGGCCCAGCCACCACGTGAAGCGAAGTTATCTTGCTCAAGGTGCCGTGGGATTCGATAATAGAAATATGGTGGATAAAGTATCTTGGCAACCCTAACCAGAGCAAAAAAAATTGAAAAGGGGGGTGCAACACGAGGACTTCCCTGGGGGTCACCCATCCTAGTACTGCTCTCGCCCAAGCACGCTTAAATTCAGAGTTCTGTTGGGATCCGGTACATTAGTGCTGGTATGATCGCACCCGTCATGTTGATGGCACAATTCCTTTATGTGTTAACGGTTCACAGTCCCAGCCTAGAGAGATGGCCCATTCAGAGGGCCCAATGGCCTTAACGACAACCTATCCGCTTCAACAACCCAACATCCTCGCAAGACGAGATATCGACGCGTTGTAAGGCCCTCTAATTTCCAGCGAGTAAGGCTGTCGTCCTTTTAACAGCTCACGATGTACGATCCAGGACGAAAAAATAGAACAAAAAAAGAAAACTGGCCTGAAACTGATGACAACGTTCGATTTTGCGCTCCAAAAAAGGACAGAATGAGCTAGCAAGCTACTATTGTAATAGAGCTCTCAGAGAGCTTTCCAATGGTATGCTGTACGCCGCGTAACTCCTTACGGATCAAAAGTTATGGGCACCGGAGCGAAGGAGACCTGGTCACAAGCCCTACGCCCTCGGTTTGCTATCCCCGCCTCCACGTGAAGGGAAGTTGTCGTGGGATTCGATAATACAAATGTGGTGGATAAAGTATCTTGGCAACCCTAACCGGAGCAAAAAAAATTGAAAAATGGGGTGCAACACGAGGATTTCCGAGGGGGTCACCCATCCTAGTACTACTCTCGCCCAAGCACGTTTAACTTTAGAGTTCTGATTGGATCCGGTGCATTAGTGCTGGTATGATCGCACCTGTCATGTTGATGGCCCAATTCCTTTATGTGTTAACGGTTCACAGTCCTAGCTTAGAGAGATAGCCCATTCAGAAGGCCCAATGGGCTTAACGACAACCCATCCTCTTCAACAACCCAGCATCCTCGCAAGACGAGATATCGACGCATTGTAGGGCCCTCTACTGTCCCGCGACTAAGGTTGTCGTCCTTTTAACAGCTCACGACGTACAATACAGGACGGAAAAACATAGCAAAATAAGTAAAGTGGCCTGAAACTGATGAAAACGTTCGATTTTGCACTCCAAAAAAGGACACAATGAGCTAGCAAGCTACTATTGTCATAGAGCTCTCAGAGAGCTTTCCAATGGTATGCTGTACGCCGCGTAACTCCTTACGGATCAAAAGTTATGGGCACCGGAGCGAATGAGACCTGGTCACAAGCCCTACGCCCTCGGTTTGCTATCCCCGCCTCCACGTGAAGGGAAGTTGTCGTGGGATTCGATAATAGAAATGTGGTGGATAAAGTATCTTGGCAACCCTAACCGGAGCAAAAAAAATTGAAAAATGGGGTGCAACACGAGGATTTCCGAGGGGGTCACCCATCCTAGTACTACTCTCGCCCAAGCACGTTTAACTTCAGATTTCTGATCGGATCCGGTGCATTAGTGCTGGTATGATCGCACCCGTCATGTTGATGGCCCAATTCCTTTATGTGTTAACGGTTCACAGTCCCAGCTTAGAGAGATAGCCCATTCAGAAGGCCCAATGGGCTTAACGACAACCCATCCACTTCAACAACCCAGCATCCTCGCAAGACGAGATATCGACGAATTGTAGGGCCCTCTAATGTCCCGCGACTAAGGTTGTCGTCCTTTTAACAGCTCACGACGTACAATACAGGACGGAAAAACATAGCAAAATAAGTAAAGTGGCCTGAAACTGATGAAAACGTTCGATTTTGCGCTCCAAAAAAGGACACAATGAGCTAGCAAGCTACTATTGTCATAGAACTCTCAGAGAGCTTTGCAACGGTATGCTGTGCACCACGTAACTCCTTACGGATCAAAAGTTATGGGCACCGGAGCGAAGGAGACCTGGTCGCAAGCCCTACGCCCTCAGTTTGCTGGCCCAGCCTCCACATGAAGCGAAGTTGTCTTGCCAAAGGTGCCGTGGGATTCGATAAGAGAAATGTGGTGGATAAAGTATATTGGCAATCCTAACCGGAGCAAAAAAAAATTGAAAAGGGGGGTTCAACACAAGGACTTCCCAGGGGAGCTACCCATCCTAGTACTACTCTCACCCAAGCACGCTTAACTTCGGAGTTCTGATGGGATCCGGTGCATTAGTGCTGGTATGATCGCACCCGTCATATTGAGGGCACAATTCCTTTATGTGTTAATGGTTCACAGTCCCAGCATAGAGAGATGGCCCATTCAGAAGGCCCAATGGGCTTAACGACAACCCATCCACTTCAACAACCTAGCATTCTTGCAAGATGAGATATTGACTTGTTGTTGGGCCCCCTAATATCCTGCGAGTAAGGTTGTCTTCCTTTTAGCAGCTCACGACATACGATCCGGGACGAAAAAACAGAGCTAAAGTAGAAAAGTGGCCCCGAAACTTATGAAAACGTTCGATTTTGGGCTCCAAAAAATGGCACAGCGAGTAAACTAGCTGCCCCCGTCATAGAGCTCTCGGAGGGCTTTTCAACGGTATGTTGTGTGGCGCGTAACTCCTTACGGATCAAAAGTTATGGGCACCAAAGCGAAGGAGACCTGGTCACAAGCCCTACGCCCTCGGTTTGCTGGCCCAGCCTCGACGTGAAGCGAAGTTGTCTTGCCCAAGGTGTTGTGGGATTCGATAATAGAAATGTGGTGGATAAAGTACCTTGGCAACCATAACAGGAGGAAAAAAAATTTAAAATGGGGGTACAACACGAGGACTTCCCAGGGGGTCACCCATCCTAGTACTACTCTCGCCTAAGCACGCCTAACTTCGGAGTTCTGATGGGATCTGGTGCATTAGTGCTGTTATGATCGCACCTGTCATGTTGACGGCACAATTCCTTTATGTGTTGACGGTTCACAGACCCAGCCTAGAGAGATGGCCCATTCAGAAGGTCCAATGGGCTTAACGACAACCCATCCACTTAAAAAACCCCGCATCCTCCCAAGACGAGATATCGACGCGTTGTAGGGCCCTATAATGTCCCACGAGTAAGGTTGTCGTCCTTTTAACAGCTCACGACGTAAGATCCAGGATGGAAAAACAGAGCTAAAATAGAAAAGTGGCCCGAAACTCATCAAAACTTTCGATTTTGGGCTCCAAAAAGGGCACAGCAAGCAAGTTGGCTGCCACCGTTGTTGAGCTCTCAGAGAGCTTTCCAACGATATGCTTTGCGCCGCGTAACTCCTTACGGATCAAAAGTTATAGGCATCAGAGCGAAAGAGACCTGGTCACAAGCCCTACGCCCTCGTTTTGCTGGCCCAACCTCCACGTGAATCGAAGTTGTCTTGCCCAAAGTGCCGTGGAATTCGATAATAGAAATGTGGGGGATAAAGTATCGTGGCAACCCTAACCGGAGAGAAAAAAATTTAAAAGGGGGGTGCAACACGAGGACTTCCCAAGGGGTCACCCAACCTAGTATTACTCTCGCCCAAGCACGCTTAACTTCGGAGTTCTGATGGGAACCGGTGCATTAGTGCTGGTATGATCGTACCCGTCATGTTGATGGCCCAATTCCTTTATGTGTTAACGGTTCACAGTCCCAGACTAGAGAGATAGCCCATTCAGAAGGCCCAATGGGCTTAACGACAACCCATCCGCTTCAACAACCCAGCATCCTAACAATACGAGATATCGAGGCGTGGTAGGGCCCTCTAATGTCACGCGAGTATGGTTGTCGTCCTTTTAACAGCTCACGACGTACGATACAGGACGGAAAAACATAGCAAAATCAGAAAAGTGTCCCGAAACTGATGAAAAAGTTCGATTTTGGGCTCCAAAAATGGCATAGCGAACAAGCTAGCTACACCCGTCGTAGAGCTCTCGAAGAGCTTTCCAACGGTATGTTGTGCGCCGCATAACTCCTTACGGATCAAAAGTTATGGGCACCTGAGCGACGGAGACCTGGTTACAAGCCCTACGCCCTCGGTTTGCGGGCCCAGCCTCCACGTGAAGTAAAGTTGTCTTGCCCAAGGTGCTGTGGGATTTGATAATATAAATGTGGTGGATAAAGTATCTTGGCAACCCTAACCGGAGCAAAAAAAAATGAAAATGGGGGTACAACACGAGGACTTCGCAGGGGGTCACCCATCCTAGTACTACTCTCATCCAAGCACGCTTAACTTCGTAGTTCTGATCGGATCCGGTGCATTAGTGTTGGTAAGATCGCGCACATCAGGTTGGGGGAACAATTCCTTTATGTGTTAACGGTTCACAGTCCCAGCCTAGAGAGATGGCACATTCAGAAGGCCGAATAGGCTTAACGACAACCCATCAGCTTCAACAACCTAGCATCCTTGCAAGACAAGATATCGATGCGTTGTAGGGCTCTCTAATGTCCCGCGAGTAAGGTTGTTGTCCTTTTAACAGCTCACGATGTACGATTCGGGACCAAAAAACATAGCAAAACTAGAAAAGTGTCCCGAAACGGATGAAAACGTTCAATTTTGGGCTCCAAAAAGGGCACAGCGAGGAAGCTACCTGCCTCCATCGTAGAGCTCTCGAAGAGCTTTCCAAAGTTATGCTGTGCACCGCGTAACTCCTTACGGATCAAAAGTTATGGTCACCGGAGCGACGGAGACCTGGTCACAAGCCCTACGCCCTCGGTTTGCAGGCCCAACCTCCACGTGAAGCGAAGTTGTCTTGCCCAAGGTGGAATGGGATTCGATAATTGATATGTGGTGGATAAAGTATCTTGGCAACCCTAACCGGAGCAAAAGAAATTGAAAAGGGGGGTGCAACATGAGGACTTCCCAGGGGGTCACCAATCCTAGTACTACTCTCGCCCAAGCACGCTTAACTTTGGAGTTCTGATCGGATCCGGTGCATTAGTGCTGGTATGATCGCACCCATCACGTTGAGGGCACAATTCCTTTATTTGTTAACGGTTCGCAGTCCCAACCTAGAGAGATTGCCCATTTAGAAGGCCCAATTGGCTTAATGACAACCCATCCACTTCGACAAACTAGCATCCTCGTAAGACGAGATATCGACGCGTTGTAGGGCCCTCTAATGTCCTGCGAGTAAGGTTGTCATCCTTTTAACAGCTCACGACGTATGATCCGGGATGGAAAAACAGAGCTAAATAAGAAAAGTGGCCCAAAACTGATGAAAACGTTCGATTTTGGGCTCCAAAAATGGGTAGAACGAGCAAGCTAGCTAACCCCGTCGTAGAGCTCTCGGAGTGCCTTCCAACGGTATGCTGTGCGCTTCATAACTCCTCACGGATCAAAAGTTATGGGCACCGGAGCGAATGAGACCTGGTCACAAGCCCGACGCCCTCGGTTTGCTAACCCCGGCTCCATGTGAAGCGAAGTTGTCTTGTCCAAGGTGCCATGGGATTCGATAACAGAAATGTGGTGGATAAAGAATCTTGGCAACCCTAATCGGAGCAAAAAAAATTGAAAAGGGGGGTGCAACACGAGGACTTCCCAGTGGGTCATCCATCCTACTAGTACTCTCGCCCCAGCACGCTTAACTTTGGAGTTCTGATGGGATCCGGTGCATTATTGCTGGTATGAATGCACCCGTCATGTTGATGACCCAATTCCTTTATGTGTTAACGGTTCACAGTCCCAGCCTAGAGAAATAGCCCATTCAGAAGGCCCAATGGGCTTAACGACAACCCATCCGCTTCAACAACCCAGCATCCTTGCAATACGAGATATCGAGGCGTGGTAGGGCCCTCTAATGTCACGCGAGTATGGTTGTCGTCCTTTTAACAGCTCACGACGTACGATACAGGACGGAAAAATATAGCAAAATCAGAAAAGTGTCCCGAAACTGATGAAAACGTTCGATTTTGGGCTCCAAAAATGGCACAGTGAGCAAGCAAGCTATACCCGTCGTAGAGCTCTCGAAGGGCTTTCCAACGGTATGTTGTGCGCCGTGTAACTTCTTACGAATCAAAAGTTTTGGGAACCTGAGCGACGGAGACCTGGTCACAAGCCCTACGCCCTCGGTTTGCGCCCCCAACCTCCACATGAAGCAAAGTTGCCCTGCCCAAGGTGCTGTGGGATTCGATAATATAAATGTGGTGGATAAAGTATCTTGGTAACCCTAACTGGAGCAAAAAAAATTGAAAAGGAGTGTGCAACACGCGGACTTCCCAAGGGTTCACCCATCCTAGTACTACTCTCACCGAAGCACGCTTAACTTCAGAGTTCTGATCGGATCCGGTGCATTAATGCTGGTAAGATCGCGCCCGTCATGTTGAGGGAACAATTCCTTTATGTGTTAACGGTTCACAGTCCCGGCCTAGAGAGATGGCCCATTCAGAAGGCCCAATGGGCTTAATGACAACCCATCCGCTTCAACAACCCAGCATCCTAGCAAGGCGAGATATTGACGCGTTGTAGGGCCGTCTAATTTCCCGCGAGTATGGTTGTCGTCCTTTTAACGGCTCACGACGTACGATCCGGCACCGAAAAACATAGCAAAATTAGAAAAGTGTCCCGAAACTGATGAAAATTTTCAATTTTGGGCTCCAAAAAGGGCACAACGAGCAAGCTAGCTGCCCCCATCGTAGAGCTCTCGAAGAGGTTTCCAAAGGTATGCTGTGTACCGCGTAACTCCCTACGGATCAAAAGTTATGGTGTCACGCCCCAACCCGGCCTATAAAGGTTAGACTAGGGTGTGATCTAAACAATCAAGTCCTCATCACATTCTTAATCATTCTAGGAGGTTTAACACTTAACGTTTTATTCTAGACTCCAAAACTTTCCGGAAATCCGGCAGCATGACGGCTGTAATTGAGCTCTTTGTTTTGACCTAAATTTTCTAACAGCCTCAAAATTTACCATTTCAAATTCAATTCCATCTAAGATTACTATTATTCTATCATTTGAATTGCCTATTGGTTCATTCGGCGTCTCGTTTGATTTATAACCTAACATGATACTATGTCTCGTTTGTTCATTTATCCTCATTTCAAAATATACCTGTTGATCTTAGCTTATTAGCGAGTACCTGCTGAGATTGGATAAGTTCATTAACCTATTTCTTAACTAAGCATCATAACCTGTGATAGATACTAGCGGTAGTAAAAGCAAAACGATCATAGTAGTGTCATGTCTAGTATCAGTCTACTTAAAATAAGTACAACCCAAAATTAGACCCCAAATTACAGCGGGGGTCTTTTTCATCACAAGCAACAACAACATGAGGGAAATAGTCTATAAGTAACAAAAGTTCACAAGAAGTCACGTTCAAGCAAAACAACGATAACAAGCAATCATTCCAGAGGTTCATCATTAGGTACATTGAGCTCGGGTTCCTGTGCCTGTTCTTCTTCACCTGAAATGATGAAAGAGGGTGAGTCCTTATGAACTCAGCGAGGGGGAACGAGAAATAAGTTTGAAACTCATTTTCCGGTTAAACTTATGAAAATCCCTTTTTCAAACATTAATACAACAGAAGTACAAGTACAGAAATACAAATACAGAAACAGGAATACCAGTCTTTCCTCCCCGAGGTTCTCTAGGATCCAAGCGAGAGTACTTATACATATAATAAAAAGGATACGGTGAGCTTTTGCTCTCAGATCAGATCCAGGATCAACTGTTGCGGCCGACTTCAAATCATCCCCCAAACACACCAAGTGGGTGTACTCCGGATGTACCCCAAAATCCTATGACCCAACTCTCCGAGGAAGTCTAGCCCCCAAGCGAGAGAGGGAATGGGACCGTGGTGGTCCCGGTATCACCGGCAAGCCCGATGCCGCCCGGCGTACGTGATCACTACCATGCCAACAGGAAAGGTTGCAACCTTGTATGCAATGCACATTTATGACAGGTAATATATATCACAGAAGGAGGACAACAAAGTAGGTCACCTCCGGAGAGTCATAAGATTGCACATTGACAGATAAACAAGCAGGGCACGATAAGACAGGACATTTCAGTTGAAAGGCATATAGAGTTATATGGAAATTAAACGGGCAGCAATGTAACACATGTAAAACAGGCCATGTAACTCATTAAAAGTCCACGCAATCAAGTGATAAGATTACTCAACATGTAGTGATATCAACAAGGGTTCAAATGCGAGAAAAGCTTATTTGTCAACATGCAAAGGTCAAGAGATCACTTTTAAAGTTATAAAACATTTACGGGCAGCCCACCCAACGTACAGTTTCCTCACAATATCCAATGGTTAACACTTAGCAAGAATATTTAATCATTAGGGTTTCCATTTCATGCATAATCGTGCGATCAAACCTTAAGTCAACTTAACATCATTCCCAAGTCATACATCATTCAATTCATACATCCTCAAGTGCTTAAAACAGTCCACATAATATTCCAACACCACAATTCCAAGCAACTAGTGCCACAAAAGAGGTTACAATAGTTTTCCAAGCACATAGCTAAGTGGAACACTTACTGCAATAGGCTGTTTTCTCATGATCAATGGGATAATCAAACAATCTCCAAATTCAGTGAATAAGATGTCAAATTAAAGCTTAAGAAGTTATCTAAAATCAGAAACAAGCCTTGCATCAATTGGAGTTCAGAATCATTAGTTATAACCGAAACAGTGAGGTAACACAAAACTGTCCAGATTTGCACACTTTTCAGAAAATGACGTTTTTGAGGTCCTTAGAGTCATTTTTAGCTTTGGTCTATTTCTGACAAAGTTGTCCAGAACTGAAAAATCTATCAGCACACCAATTTTCATGCATTTTGGACAACATTTACTAAGTCAAATATGGTTCGTTCCACAAGGTCAGTGCATCTGCCAAAACCTGATTCATTTTTCCAGATTTCCAGATTTGGTCACATTTTAATGATTTGCCATTTTGAGGACCTTAGAGTCAAAATTTGCTTCGACCTATTTCTGGGAAAAATGTTCAAAACTGCCCAAACTAGTCACCTACCAATTTTCAAGCATTTTCAACACCATTTTCTTAGCTAAACTTACCTCGAACAGACTGGTCAGAGAGCTGTCACATAAATTCGACTTCACCTAGCATCATTTTCAAGCCAAGTTCTTGCCATGCATGGTTGTTTAAGCTCATGGACGACCACATAACTCAAGTACAGAAGCAAATATACTCATTTGTGAACATGCATGTGAAATTTCAAGGAGTTTTCAAAAGCTTTTAACCCTCACCTTATCAACACAACCAGGTAGATGCAGAATGTTCTTGAAAATGCACCAATGAAGCTTCTTTCTTGCTTTCCTTTGCTTTGGAAGATGCTTGTGTGTTATGGTCAGAAATTTTTCAGACTTGGGAGCCTATGAAAATACTAAGTTCGAGAGAGAGAGGAGATGGAAGCTTGATAGAAGGTTTCCAAGCAAAGATAAAGTTAAAGATGCTTTGGATGTTTTTAATTGCATGTGTCGGCCAAGAGCTCTACAATTTCTGAAAATTCCTTAGTCATTGTGCATTATTGGAATGTGAAGATGCTTGGAGTGTTTTGACCGAGAAAGTGGAGCATGGTAGGTATGTTTGATTCATTTTTTTTATTCATTTTGTCATAGGCTTGTCTAGGAATATTTTAAACTATGCAAGCTTGTTAATTTGCATCACATGGTCGGCCAAAGCAATGTTACAATCTGAATTTTGTTTGTTTTGAGCATTATTATATTGTATGTGCTTGGGATATACAAAGGCTGGTCGGTTATGGTGAGAAATTGAGGGAAATTGAGCAATTTTTTTAATGCCTTATGTCATTTTTTTGTCTTTGCATGCATAGAATAAAATATGTTGCTAAATTTTCTTGCTCAAGAACAAGACATGGCCGGCTATTGCATGTGCCAATTCTGAATTTTGTGTCTTCTTTTGAGTCTTATTTTATTGTATTTTGGAAGTGCAAAAAAAAAAAAAGAATAAAGCAAAAAGAATAAAGAATGTTTTGTTTTTGGTGCATTTTTGTCTTCTAGTGAAATGAATTTGGATTATTATATTGTTAGTGGATTTTGTAGGATTGTTTAATAGTCTAGTGCTTCGTGTAAGATGCTTTCTTAATTAGCGTGAAGACACGCTTTCCTAAGTTTAGGGCACGCACTTCGAGGTAGGGCACGGACTACGAGACGAATGGACGTTTTTGAAGGAATCGCACGTAACCCCATATGAATGCACGTAAACCAATGCAAGGCACGTAATTCAATGTAATACACACAAATCAAGGTACGACTCTTAAACCTAGGTTAAGGTACGCAGTTCAAGGTTAGGGTACACAAAACGAGATAACACACGTATATCGAGGTCAGGGCACGTATTTCTAGGTACCGCACGTGAGTCGGGGATTAGGGCACACTATTCTAGGTCAAGGCACGTACGACGAGGTATGCACGAAAACCAAGATAGGACACGTAATCCAAGGTCGGTCATATAATTAAGGGTCTGTTGCACACAAATCGAGGTAAGGCACATTATTCGGGGTCGGGCCTCACAATGGTCACCGGAGCGAAAGAGACTTGGTCACAAGCCCTACGCCCTAGGTTTGCTGGCCCAGCCTCCACGTGAAGCGAAGTTGTCTTGCCCAAGGTGCTATGGGATTCGATAATAGAAATGTGGTGGATAAAGTATCTTGGCAACCCTAACCGGAGAAAAAAGAAATTGAAAAGGGGGGTGCAACACGAGGACTTCCCAGGGTGTCACCCATCCTAGTACTTCTCTCGCCCAAGCACGTTTAACTTCGTAGTTCTGATGGGATCCGTTGCATTAGTGCTGGTACGATCGCACCTGTCATGTTGCAATTCCTTTAGGTGTTAACGGTTCACAGTCCCAGCCTAGAGAGATAGCCCATTCAGAAGGCCCAATGGGCTTAATGACAACCCATCCGCTTCAACAACCCAGCATCCTCGCTAGACGAGATATCGTCGCATTGTAGGGCCCTCTAATTTCCCGCGAGTAAGGTTGTGTTCCTTTTAACAGCTCACGACGTACAATCCGGGAGGGAAAAACAAAGCTAAAAAGAAAAGTGGCTTGAAATTGATGAAAACGTTCGATTTAGGGCTCCAAAAATGGGTAGAACGAGCAAGCTGGCTAACCCCGTCGTAGAGCTCTCAGAGAGCTTTCCAACGGAATACTGTGCGCCGCGTAACTCTTTACGGATCAAAAGTTATGGGCATCGGAGCGAAGGAGACCTGGTCACAAGCCCGACGCCCTCGGTTTGCTAACCCCACCTCCACGTGAAGCGAAGTTGTCTTGCCCAAAGTACCGTGGGATTCGATAATAGAAATGTGGTGGATAAAGAATCTTGGCAACCCTAATCGGAGCAAAAAAAATTGAAAAGGGGGGTGCAACACGAGGACTTCCCAATGGGTCATCCATCCTAGTAGTACTCTCGCCCCAGCACGCTTAACTTTGGAGTTCTGATGGGATCCGGCGCATTAGTGCTGGTATGAACGCACCCGTCATATTGATGGCCCAATTCCTTTATGTGTTAACGGTTCACAGTTCCAGCCTAGAGAGATAGCCCATTCAGAAGGCCCAATGGGCTTAACGACAACCCATCCGCTTCAACAACCCAGAATCCCCTCAAGACGAGATGTCAATGCGTTGTAGGGGCGTCTAATGTCCCACGAAGAGGGTTGGTGGCCTGTTAACAGCTCACGACGTACGATCTGTGACCGAAAAAAAGAGCTAAACCAGAAAAGTGGCCCGAAACTGATAAAAACGTTCGATTTTGGGCTCCAAAAAAGGGCACAGCGAGCATGTTGGCTACCGCTGTGGTAGAGCTCTCGTAGAGCTTTGAAACGGCAAGCTTTGTGCTGCGTAACTCCTTACGGATCAAAAGTTATGGGCACCGAAGCGACAGATACCTGGTCACAAGCCCTACGTCCTCCGTTTGCTGGCCCAACCTCCACGTGAAGTGACGTTGTCTTGCCCAAGGTGCCATGGGATTCGATAATAGAAATGTGGTGGATAAAGTATCTTGGCAACCCTAACCGGAGCAAAAAAAATTTAAAAGGGGGGTGTAACACGAGGATTTCCCAGGGGGTCACCCATCATAGTACTACTCGCACCCAAGCATGCTTAACTTCGGAGTTCTGATGGGATCCGGTGCTTTAGTGCTGGTATGATCGCACCCGTCATGTTGATGGCCCAATTCCTTTTTGTGTTAACGGTTCACAGTCCCAGCCCAGAGAGATAGCCCATTAAGAAGGCCCAATGGGCTTAACAACAACCCATCCGCTTCAACAACGCAGCATCCTCGCAAGACGAGATATCGACGCGTTGTAGGGCCCTCTAGTCTTCCGAGAATAAGGTTGTCGTCCTTTTAACAGCTCACGACGTACGATCCGGGACGAAAAAACATAGCTAAAATAGAAAAGTGGCCAGAAACTGATGAAAATGCTCGATTTTGGGCTCCAAAAAAATGTACAGCGAGCACGCTGGCTGCCTCCGTCGTAGAACTCTCGGAGAGCTTTCCAACGGTATGCTTTTCTCCGCGTAACTCCTTACGGATCAAAAGTTATGGGCACCGGAGCGAAAGAGATCTTGTCATAAGCCCAACGCCCTCGGTTTGCTGGCCCAACCTCCACGTAAAGCGAAGTTGTCTTGCCCAAGGTGCCGTGGGATTCGATAATTGAAATGTGGTGGATAATGTATCTTGGCAACCCTAACCGGAGGAAAAAAAATTTAAAAGGGGGGTGCAACACGAGGACTTCCCAGGGCGTCACCCATCCTAGTACTACTCTCGCCCAAGCACGCATAACTTCGGAGTTCTGATGGGATCCGGTGCATTAGTGCTGGTATGATCGCACCCGTCATGTTGATGTCCCAATTCCTTTATGTGTTAACGGTTCAGAAGGCCCAATGGGCTTAACAACAACACATCCGCTTCAACAATCCAGCATCCTCGCAAGACGAGATATCGACGTGTTGTAGGGCCTTCTAATGTCCCGCGAGTAAGGTTGTGGTCCTTTTAACTGCTCACGACGTACCATCCGGCACCGAAAAACATAACAAAAATAGAAAAATGTCCCGAAACTGATGAAAACTTTCAATTTTGGGCTCCAAAAAGGGCACAGCGAGCAAGCTAGCTGCCCCCATCTTTGAGCTCTCAAAGGGCTATCCAAAGGTATGCTGTGCACCGCGTAACTCCTTACGGATCAAAAGTTATTGTCACCAGAGTGAAAGAGACCTGGTCACAAGCCCTACGCCCTCGGTTTGCGGGCCCAGCCTCCACGTGAAGTGAAGTTGTCTTGTCCAAGGTGCAATGGGATTCGATAATAGATATGTGGTGGATAAAGTATCTTGGCAACCCTAACCGGAGCAAAAGAAATTGAAAAGGGGGGTGCAACACGAGGACTTCCCAGGGGGTCACCCATCCTAGTACTACTCTCGCCCAAGCACGCTTAACTTCGGAGTTCTGATTGGATCCGGTGCATTAGTGCTGGTATGATCACACCCGTCATGTTGGGGGAACAATTCCTTTATGCTTTAACGGTTCACAGTCCCAGCCTAGAGATATGGCCCATTCCGAAGGCCCAATGGGCTTAACGACAACCCATCCGCTTCAACAACCCAGCATCCTCGCAAGACGAGATATCGATGCATTGTAGGGCCCTCTAATGTCCCTCGAGTAAGTTTGTCATCCTTTTAACAGCTCACGACGTAGGATTCGGGACAAAAAAACAGAGCTAAAAAAGAAAAATGGCTTGAAACTGATGAAAATGTTCGATTTAGGGCTCCAAAAATGGGTAGAACGAGCAAGCTGGCTAAATCCATCGTAGAGCTCTCGGAGAGCTTTCCAACGGTATGCTGTGCGCCGCGTAACTCCTTATGGATCAAAAGTTATGGGCACCGGAGCGAAGGAGACCTGGTCACAAGCCCGACGCCCTCGGTTTGCTAACCCCGCCTCCACGTGAAGCAAAGTTGTCTTGCCCAAGGTACCATGGGATTCGATAATAGAAATGTGGTGGATAAAGAATCTTGGCAACCCTAATCGGAGCAAAAAAAATTGAAAAGGGTGGTGTAACACGAGGACTTCCCAGTGGGTCATCCATCCTAGTAGTACTCTCGCCCCAGCACGCTTAACTTTGGAGTTCTGATGGGATCTGGTGCATTAGTGCTGGTATCAACGCACCCGTCATGTTCATGGCCCAATTCCTTTATGTGTTAACGGTTCACAGTCCCAGCGTAGAGAGATAGCCCATTCAAAAGGCCCAATGGGCTTAACGACAACCCATCCGCTTCAACAACCCAGCATCCTCGTAAGACGAGATATCGACGCCTTGTAGTGCCCTCTAATGTCCCGCGAATAAGATTGTTGTCCTTTTAACAGCTCACGACGTACGATCTGGGACCGAAAAAAAGAGCTAAACTAGAAAATTGGCCCGAAACTGATGAAAACGTTCGATTTTGGGCTCCAAAAAAGGGCACAGCGAGCACGCTGTCTACCGCCGTGGTAGAGCTCTCGGAGAGCTTTCCAACGGTATGCTTTGCTCCGCGTAACTCCTTACGGATCAAAAGTAATGGGCACCGAAGCAAAAGAGACCTGGTCACAAGCCCAACGCCATCGGTTTGCTGGCCCAACTTCCACGTGAAGCAAAGTTGTCTTGCCCAAGGTGCCGTGGGATTCGATAATAGAAATGTGGTGGATAAAGTATCTTGGCAACCCTAACCGGAGGGAAAAAACTTTAAAAGGGGGGTGCAACACGAGGAATTCCCAGGGGGTCACCCATCCTAGTACTACTCGCGCCAAAGCACGCTTAACTTCGGAGTTCTGATGGGATCCGGTGCATTAGTGCTGGTATGATCGCACCCGTCATATTGATGGCCCAATTCCTTTATGTGTTAATGGTTCACAGTCCCAGCCTAGAGAGATACCCATTAAGAAGGCCCAATGGGCTTAACGACAGCCCATGCGATTCAACAACGCAGCATCCTCGCAAGACGAGATATCGACACGTTGTAGGGCCCTCTAGTGTCCCGAGAATAAGGTTGTCGTCCTTTTAACAGCTCACGACGTACGATCTGGGATGGAAAAACAGAGCTAAATTAGAAAAGTGGCCAGAAATTGATGAAAACGTTTGACTTTGGGCTCCAAAAAAATGCACAGCGAGCACGCTGGCTTCCGCTGTCGTAGAACTCTCGGAGAGATTTCCAACGGTATACTTTGCTCCGCGTAACTCCTTACGGATCAAAAGTTATGGGCATCGGAGCGAAAGAGACCTGGTCACAAGCCCAACGCCCTCGGTTTGCTGGCCTAACCTCCACGTGAAGCAAAGTTGTCTTGCCCAAGGTGCCGTGGGATTCGATAATAGAAATGTGGTGGATAAAGTATCTTGGCAACCCTAACCGGAGGAAAAAAAATTTAAAAGGGGGGTGCAACACGAGGACTTCCCAGGGGGTCACCCATCCTACTACTACTCGCGCCCAAGCACGCTTAACTTCGGAGTTCTGAAGGGATCCGGTTCATTAGTGCTGGTATGATCGCACCCGTCATGTTGATGGCCCAATTCCTTTATGTGTTAACGGTTCACAGTCCCAGCCTAGAGAGATAGCCCATTAAGAAGGCCCAATGGGCTTAACGACAACCCATCCGCTTCAACAACGCAGCATCCTCGCAAGACGAGATATCGACGCGTTGTAGGGCCCTCTAGTGTCCCGAGAATAAGGTTGTCGTCCTTTTAACATCTCACGACGTACGATCCGGGATGAAAAAACAGAGCTAAATTAGAAAAGTGGCCAGAAACTGATGAAAACGTTCTATTTTGGGCTCCAAAAAAATGCACAGCGAGCATGCTGGCTTCCGCCGTCGTAGAACTCTCGGAGAGCTTTCCAACGGTATGCTTTGCTCCGCGTAACTCCTTACGGATCAAAAGTTATGGGCACCAAAGCGAAATACACATTGTCACAAGCCCAACGCCCTCGGTTTGCTGGCTCAACCTCCACGTGAAGCGAAGTTGTCTTGCCCAAGGTGTTGTGGGATTCGATAATTGAAATGTGGTGGATAATGTATCTTGGCAACCCTAACCGGAGGAAAAAAAAATTAAAAGGGGGGTGCAACACGAGGACTTCCCAGAGAGTCACCCATCCTAGTACTATTCTCACCCAAGCACGCATAACTTTGGAGTTCTGATGGGATCCGGTGCATTAGTGCTGGTATGATCGCACCCATCATGTTGATGGCCCAATTCCTTTCTGTGTTAACGGTTCAGAAGGCCCAATGGGCTTAACAACAACCCATCCGCTTCAACAACCCAGCATCCTCGCAAGACGAGATATCGATGTGTTGTAGGGCCTTCTAATGTCCCGCGAATAAGGTTGTGGTCTTTTTAACTGCTCACGACGTACGATCCGGCACCGAAAAACATAGTAAAATTAGAAAAGTGTCCCGAAACTGATGAAAACTTTCAATTTTGGGCGCCAAAAAGGGTACAGCGAGCAAGCTAGCTGCCCCCATCGTAGAGGTCTCGAAGAGCTTTCAAAAGGTATGCTGTGCATCGCGTAATTCCTTACGGATCAAACGTTATGGTCACCGGAGCGAAGGAGACCTGGTCACAAGTCCTACGCCCTCGATTTGATGGCCTAGCCTCCACGTGAAGTGAAGTTGTCTTGCCCAAGGTGCAATGGGATTCGATAATAGATATGTGGTGGATAAAGTATCTTGGCAACCCTAACCGGAGCAAAAGAAAATGAAAAGGGGGGTGCAACACGAGGACTTCCCAGGGGGTCACCCATCCTAGTACCACTCTCTCCCAAGCACGCTTAACTTCGGAGTTCTGATTGGATCCGGTGCATTATTGCTGGTATGATCACACCCGTCATGTTGAGGGCACAATTCCTTTATGTGTTAACGGTTCACAGTCCCAGCCTAGAGAGATTGCCGATTCAGAAGGCCCAATGGGCTTAACGAGAACCCATCAACTTCAACAACCTAGCATACTCGCAAGACGAGATATCGATGCATTGTAGGGCCCTCTAATGTCCCGCGAGTAAGGTTGTCATCCTTTTAACATCCCACGACGTACGATCCGGGACGGAAAAATAGAGATAAATTAGAAAAGTGGCCTGAAACTTATGAAAACGTTAGATTTTGGGCTCCAAAAATGGGTAGAATGAGCAAGCTGGCTAACCCCATCGTAGAGCTCTCGGAGAGCTTTCCAACGGTATGCTGTGCGCCGCGTAACTCCTTACAGATCAAAAGTTATGGGCACCGGAGCGAAAGAGACCTGGTCACAAGCCCGACGCACTCAGTATGCTAACCCCGCCTCCACGAGGAGCGAAGGTGGCTTGCCCAAAGTACCGTGGGATAAGATAATAGAAATGTGGTGGATAAAGAATCTTGGGAACCCTAATCGGAGCAAAAAAAATTGAAAAGGGGGGTGCAACACGAGGACTTCCCAGTGGGTCATCCATCCTAGTAGTACTCTCGCCCCAGCACGCTTAACTTTGGAGTTCTGATGGGATCCGATGCATTAGTGCTGGTATGAACGCACCCGTCATGTTGATGGCCCAATTCCTTTATGTGTTAACGGTTCACAGTCCCAGCCTAGAGAGATAGCCCATTCAAAAAGCCCAATGGGCTTAACGATAACCCATCCGCTTCAACAACCCAGCATCCTCGTAAGACGAGATATCGACGCGTTGTAGGGCCCTCTAATGTCCCGCGAATAAGGTTGTTGTCCTTTTAACAGCTCACGACGTACGATCTGGGACTGAAAAAAAGAGCTAAACTAGAAAATTGGCCCGAAACTGATGAAAACGTTCGATTTTGGGCTCCAAAAAAGGGCACAGCGAGCACGCTGGCTACCGTCGTGGTAGAGCTCTCAGAGAGCTTTCCAACGGTGTGCTTTTCTCCGCGTAACTCCTTATGGATCAAAAGTTATGGGCACCGGAGCGAAAGAGACCTGGTCACAAGCCCAACGCCCTCGGTTTGCTAGCCCAACCTCCAGGTGAAGTGAAGTTGTCTTGCCCAAGGTGCCATGGGATTCGATAATTGAAATTTTGTGGATAAAGTATCTTGGCAACCCTAACCGGAGCAAAAGAAAATGAAAAGGGGGGTGCAACACGAGGACTTCCCAGGGGGTCACCCATCCTAGTACCACTCTCTCCCAAGCACGCTTAACTTCGGAGTTCTGATTGGATCCGGTGCATTATTGCTGGTATGATCACACCCGTCATGTTTGGGGAACAATTCCTTTATGTGTTAATGGTTCACAGTCCCAGCCTAAAGAGATGGCCCATTCAGAAGGCCCAATGGGCTTAAGGACAACCCATCCACTTCAACAACCCAGCATCCTCGCAAGATGAGATATCGATGCATTGTAGGGCCCTCTAATGTCCCGCGAGTAGGGTTGTCATCCTTTTAACAGCTCACGACGTACGATCCGGGACGGAAAAACAGAGCTAAAAAAGAAAAATGGCTTGAAACTGATGAAAACGTTCGATTTAGGGCTCCAAAAATGGGTAGAATGAGCAAGCTGGCTAACCCCATCGTAGAGCTCTCGGAGAGCTTTCCAACGGTATGCTGTGCGCCGCGTAACTCCTTACAGATCAAAAGTTATGGGCACCGGAGCGAAAGAGACCTGGTCACAAGCCCGACGCCCTCAGTTTGCTAACCCCGCCTCCACGTGAAGCGAAGTTGTCTTGCCCAAAGTACCGTGGGATTCGATAATAGAAATGTGGTGGATAAAGAATCTTGGGAACCCTAATCGGAGCAAAAAAAATTGAAAAGGGGGGTGCAACACGAGGACTTCCCAGTGGGTCATCCATCCTAGTAGTACTCTCGCCCCAGCACGCTTAACTTCGGAGTTCTGATAGGATCCGGTGCATTAGTGCTGGTATGATCGCACCCGTCATGTTGATGGCACAATCTTTTATGTGTTAACGGTTCGCAGTCGCAGCCTAGAGAGATGGCCCATTCAGAAGGCCCAATGGGCTTAATGACAACACATCTGCTTCAACAACCCAACATCCTCGTAAGACGAGATATCGACGCATTGTAGGGCCCTCTAATGTCCCACGAGTTAGGTTGTTGTCCTTTTAACAGCTCACGACGTACGATCTGGGACTGAAAAAAAGAGCTAAACTAGAAAATTGGCCCGAAACTGATGAAAACGTTCGATTTTGGGCTCCAAAAAAGGGCACAGCGAGCACGCTGGCTACCGTCGTGGTAGAGCTCTCAGAGAGCTTTCCAACGGTGTGCTTTTCTCCGCGTAACTCCTTATGGATCAAAAGTTATGGGCACCGGAGCGAAAGAGACCTGGTCACAAGCCCAACGCCCTCGGTTTGCTAGCCCAACCTCCAGGTGAAGTGAAGTTGTCTTGCCCAAGGTGCCATGGGATTCGATAATTGAAATTTTGTGGATAAAGTATCTTGGCAACCCTAACCGTAGGAAAAAAAATTTAAAAGGGGCGTGCAACACGAGGACTTCCCAGGGGGTCACCCTTCCTAGTACTACTCGCGCCCAAGCACACTTAACTTCGGAGTTCTGATGGGATCCGGTGCATTAGTGCTGGTATGATCGCACCCGTCATATTGATGGCCCAATTCCTTTATGTGTTAACGGTTCACAGTCCCAGCCTAGAGAGATAGCCCATTAAGAAGGCCTAATGGGCTTAACGACAACCCATCCGCTTCAACAACGCAGCATCCTCGCAAGACGAGATATCAACGCGTTGTAGGGCCCTCTAGTGTCCCGAGAATAATGTTGTCGTCCTTTTAACAGCTCATGACGTACGATCCGGGATGGAAAAACAGAGCTAAATCAAAAAAGTTGCCAGAAACTGATGAAAACGTTCAATTTTGGACTCCAAAAAAATGCACAGCGAGCACGCTGGCTGCCGCCGTCGTAGAACTATCGGAGAGCTTTCCAACGGTATACTTTGCTCTGCGTAACTCCTTACGGATCAAAAGTTATGGGCACCGAAGCGAAAGAGACCTTGTCACAAGCCCAACGCCCTCGGTTTGCTGGCCCAACCGCCACGTGAAGCGAAGTTGTCTTGCCCAAGGTGCCGTGGGATTCGATAATTGAAATGTGGTGGATAATGTATCTTGGCAACCCTAACCGGAGGAAAAAAAATTTAAAAGAGGGGTGCAACACGAGGACTTCCCAGGAGGTCACCCATCCTAGTACTACTCTTGCCCAAGCACGTTTAACTTCGGAGTTCTGATCGGATCCGATGCATTAGTGCTAGTATGATCGCACCCGTCATGTTGATGGCCCAATTCCTTTATGTGTTAACGGTTCACAGTCCCAGCCTAGAGAGATGGCCCATTCAGATGGCCTAATGGGCTTAACGACAACCCATCCGCTTCAACAACCCATCATCCTCGCAAGACGAGATATCGATGCATTGTAGGGCCCTCTAATTTCCGGCGAGTAAGGTTGTCGTCCTTTTAATAGCTCACGACGTACAATCCGGGATGGAAAAACTGAGCAAAAATCAGAAAAGTGGCCCGAAATTGATTGAAACATTCAATTTTGGGCTCCAAAAAGTGCACAGCGAGTAAGCTAGCTGCCCCCGTCGTAGAGCTCTCGAAGTGCTTTCCAACCGTATGCTGTGCGCCACGTAACTCCTTACAGATCAAAAGTTATGGGCACCGGAGCGACAGAGACCTGGTCCCAAGCCCTACGCCCTCGGTTTGCGGGCCCAGCCTCCAAGTGAAGTGAAGTTGTTTTGCCCAAGGTGCCTTGGGATTCGATAATAGAAATGTGGTGGATAAAGTGTCTTGACAACGCTAACCGAAGCAAAAAAAATTGAAAAGGGTGGTGCAACATGAGGACTTCCTAGGGGGTGACCCATCCTAGTACTAGTCTCGCCCTAGCACGCTTAACTTCGGAGTTCTGATCGGATCCGGTGCATTATTGCTGGTATGATCGCACCCGTCATGTTGAGGGAACAATTCCTTAATGTGTTAACGGTTCATAGTCTCAGCCTAGAGAGATGGCCCATTCAGAAAGCCCAATGGGCTTAAGGATAACCCCATCCGCTTCAACAACCCACCATCCCCGCAAGACGGGATATCGATGCGTTGTAGGGCCCTCTAATGTCACGCGAGTAAGGTTGTCGTCCTTTTAACAGCTCACGACGTACGATACGGGATGGAAAAACATAGCAAAACTAGAAAAGTGTCTCGAAACTGATGGAAACGATCAATTTTGGGTTCCAAAAAGAGCATAGCGAGCAAGCTAGCTGCCCCCATCGTAGAGCTCTCGAGGTGTTTTCCAACGGTATACTTTGTGCTGCGTAACTCCTTACGGATCAAAAGTTATGGGCATCGGAGCGACGGAGACTTGGCAACAAGCCCTACGCCCTCGGTTTGCGGGCCCAGCCTCCAAGTGAAGCGAAGTTGTCTTGCCCATAATAGAATTGTGGTGGATAAAGTATCTTGGCAACCCTAACCGATGGAAAAAATATTGAAAAGGGGGTTGCAACACGAGGACTTCCCACGGGGTCACCCATCTTAGTACTACTCTCGCCCAAGCACGCTTAACTTCGGAGTTCTGATGGGATCCGGTGCATTAGTGCTGGTATGATCGCACCCGTTATCTTGGGGGAACAATTCCTTTATGTGTTAACGGTTCACAGTCCCACCCTTGAGAGATGGCCCATTCAGAAGGCCCAATGGACTTAACGACAACCCATCAGCTTCAACAACCTAGCATCCTCGCAAGATGAGATATCGAAGCGTTGTAGGGCCCTCTAATGTCCCGCGAGTAAGGTTGTCGTCTTTTTAACAGCTCACGACGTACGATCCGGGACGGAAAAATAGAGCTAAATTAGAAAAGTTGCCAGAAATTGTTGAAAACGTTCAATTTTGGACTCCAAAAAAATGCACATCGAGCACGTTGGCTGCCGTCGTCGTAGAACTCTCGGAGAGCTTTCCAACGGTATAATTTGCTCTGCGTAACTCCTTACGGATTAAAAGTTATGGGCACCGAAGCGAAAGAGACCTTGTCACAAGCCCAACGCCCTCGGTTTGCTGGCCCAACCTCCACGTGAAGCGAAGTTGTCTTGCCCAAGGTGCCGTGGGATTCGATAATTGAAATGTGGTGGATAATGTATCTTGGTAACCCTAACCGGAGGAAAAAAAATTTAAAAGGGGGGTGCAACACGAGGACTTCCAGGGGGGTCACCCATCCTAGTACTACTCTCGCCCAAGCATGTTTAACTTCGGATTTCTAATGGGATCCGATGCATTAGTGCTGGTATGATCGCACCCGTCATGTTGATGGCACAATTCCTTTATGTGTTAACGGTTCACAGTCCCAGCCTAGAGAGATGGCCCATTCAAAAGGCCCATTGTGCTTAACGACAACCCATCCGCTTCAACAACCCAGCATCCTCACAAGACGAGATGTCGACGCATTGTAGGTCCCTCTAATGTCCCGCGAGTAAGGTTGTCGTCCTTTTAACAGCTCACGATGTACGATCCGGGTCGGAAAAACAGAGTAAAAATCAGAAAAGTGGCCCGAAACTGATGAAAACATTTGATTTTGGCCTCCAAAAAGGGCACAGCGTGCAAACTAGCTGCCCCCGTCGTAGAGATCTCGAAGAGCTTTCCAACGGTATGCTGTGCGCCGCGTAACTCCTTACGGATCAAAAGTTATAGGCACCGGAGCGACGGAGACCTGGTCACAAGCCCTACGACCTCGGTTTACGGGACCGGCCTCCACGTGAAGCGAAGTTGTTTTGCCAATGGTGCCATTGGATTCGATAATAGAAATGCGGTGGATAAAGTATCTTGGCAACCCTAACCGGAGCAAAAAAATTGAAAAGGGGGGTGGACCTCGAGGGCTTCCTAGGGGGTCACTCCTCCTAGTACTACTCTCGACCTAGCACGCTTAACTTCTGAGTTCTGATCGGAACCGGTGCATTATTGCTGGTATGATCGCACTCGTCATGTTGAGGGAACAATTCCTTAATGTGTTAACGGTTCACAGTCTCAGCCTAGAGAGATGGCCCATTCAGAAGGCCCAATGGGCTTAAGGATAACCCCATCCGCTTCAACAACCCACCATCCCCGCAAGACGGGATATCGATGCGTTGTAGGGCCCTCTAATGTCACGTGAGTAAGGTTGTCGTCCTTTTAACAGCTCACGACGTACGATACGGGATGGAAAAACATAGCAAAACTAGAAAAGTGTCTTGAAACTGATGGAAACGTTCAATTTTGGGTTCCAAAAAGAGCATAGCGACCAAGCTAGCTGCCCCCATCGTAGAGCTCTCGAAGAACTTTCCAACGGTATGCTGTGTTCCGCGTAACTCCTTACGGATGAAAAGTTATGGGCACCAAAGCGAAGGAGACCTGGTCACAAGCCCTACGCCCTCGGTTTGCTGGCCCAGCCTCCACGTGAAGCGAAGTTGTCTTGCCCAAGGTGCTGTGGGATTCGATAATAGAAATGTGGTGGATAAAGTACCTTGGCAACCATAACTGGAGGAAAAAAAATTTAAAATGGGGGTGCAACACGAGGACTTCCCAGGGGGTCACCCATCCTAGTACTACTCTCGCCTAAGCACGCCTAACTTCGGAGTTCTGATGGGATCTGGTGCATTAGTGCTGTTATGATCGCACCTGTCATGTTGACGGCACAATTCCTTTATGTGTTGACGGTTCACAGACACAGCCTAGGGAGATGGCCCATTTAGAAGGTCCAATGGGCTTAACGACAACCCATCCGCTTCAATAACCCCGCATCCTCGCAAGACGAGATATCGACGCGTTGTAGGGTCCTATAATATCCCGCGAGTAAGGTTGTGGTCCTTTTAACAGCTCATGACGTACGATCGAGGACGGAAAAACAGTGCTAAAATAGAAAAGTAGCCCGAAACTGATCAAAACTTTTGATTTTGGGCTCCAAAAAGGGCAAAGCAAGCAAGCTGGCTGCCGCCGTTGTTGAGCTCTCGGAGAGCTTTCCAACGGTATGCTTTGCGCTGCGTAACTCCTTATGGATCAAAAGTTATAGGCATCGGAGCGAAAGAGACCTGGTCATAAGCCCTATGCCCTCGTTTTGCTGGCCCAGCCTCCACGTGACGCGAAGTTGTCTTGCCCAAGGTGCCATGGGATTCGATAATAGAAATGTGGGGGTTAAAGTATCTTGGCAACCCTAACCGGAGGAAAAAAATTTAAAAGGGGGGTGCAACACGAGGACTTCCCAAGGGGTCACCCAACCTAGTATTACTCTCGCCCAAGCACGCTTAACTTCGGAGTTCTGATAGGAACCGGTGCATTAGTACTGGTATGATCGTACCCGTCATGTTGATGGCCCAATTCCTTTATGTGTTAACGGTTCACAGTCCCAGCCTAGAGAGATGGCCCATTGAGAAGGCCCAATGGGCTTAACGACAACCTATCGGCTTCAAAAACTCAGCATCCTCGCAAGACGAGATATTGACAGGTTGGAGGGGCCTCTAATGTCCCGCGAGTAAGGTTGTCGTACATTTAATAGGACACGACATACGATCAGGGACGGAAAAACAGAGCCAAAAAAGAAATGTTGCCCGAAACTGATGAAAACGTTCAATTTTGGGCTCCAAAAAAGGATACAACGAGCTAGCAGGCTACCCCCGTCGTAAATCTCTCGGAGTGCTTTCCAACGGTATGCTGTGCGCCGTGTAACTCCTTACAAGTCAAAAGTTATGGGCACCGGAGCGAATGAGACCTTGTCAGAAGCCCTACGCCCTCGGTTTGCTATACCCGCCTCCACGTGAAATGAAGTTGTCTTGCCTAAGGTGCCGTGGGATTCGATAATAGAAATGTTGTGGATAAAGTATCTTGGCAACCCTAACCGGAGGAAAAAAAAATTGAAAATGGGAGGGGGGCAACACGAGGACTTCCCAAGGGGTCACCAATCCTAGTACTACTCTCGCCCAAGCATGCTTTACTTCGGAGTTCTGATGGGATCCGGTGCATTAGTGCTTGTATGATAGCACCCGTCATGGTGGGGTTGGAATTCCTGTTTGTGTTAACGGTTCACAGTCCCAGCCTAGAGAGATGGCCCATTCAGAAGGCCCAATGGGCTTAACAACAACCCATCCGCTTCAACAACGCAGCATCCTCGCAACATATGATATCGACTCATTGTAAGGCCCTCTAATGTCCCGCGAGTAAGGTTGTTGTCCTTTTAACTGCTCACGACGTACGATCCGGGACGGAAAAAGAGAGCTTAATAAGAAAAGTGGCCCAAAACTGATGAAAACGTTCAATTTTGGGCTCCAAAAATGGCACATCGAGCAAGCTACTGTGCCCGTCGTAGATCTCTCGGAGAGCTTTCTAATGGTATGCTGTGCACCGCGTAACTCCTTACGGATCAAAAGTTATGGGCACCGGAGCGATGGAGACCTGGTCACAAGCCATTCGCCCTCGGTTTGCGGGCCCAGCCTCCACGTGAAGCGAAGTTGCCTTGCCCAAGGTGCCCTGAGATTCGATAAAAGAAATGTGGTGGATAAAGTATCTTGGCAACCCTAACCGTTGGAAAAAAAATTGAAAAGTGGGGTGCAACACAAGGACTTCCCAGGGGGTCACCCATCCTAGTACTACTCTCGCCGAAACACACTTAACCTCAGAGTTCTGATGGGATCCGGTGCATTAGGGTTGGTATGATCGCATCCGTCATGTTGATGGCACAATTCCTTTATGTGTTAACGGTTCACAGTCCCAGCCTAGAGAGATTGCCCATTAAGATGGCCCAATGGGCTTAACAACAACCCATCCGCTTTAACAACGCAGCATCCTCGCAAGACGTGATACCGACGCATTGTAGGGCCTTCTAATGTCCCGCGAGTATGGTTGTCGTCCGTTTAACAACTCACGATGCACGATCCGGGAAGGAAAAACATAGCAAAACTAGAAAAGTGGCCTGAAATTGATAAAAACATTCGATTTTGGGCTCCAAAAAAGGGCCCAGCGTGCAAGCTTGCTTCTCCCATCATAGAGCTCTCGGAGAGCTTTCCAACAGTATGCTGTGCACCGTGTAACTCCTTACGGATCAAAAGTTATAGGGACCGGTGCGACGGGGACCTGGTCACAAGCCTTACGCCCTCGGTTTGTGGGCCAAGCCTCCACGTGAAGCGAACTTGTCTCGCCCAAGGAGCCGTGAGAATCGATAATAGAAATGTGGTGGATAAAGAATCTTGGCAACCCTAACCGGAGGAAAAAAAAATTGAAAAGTGGGGTGCAACACGAGGACTTCCCAGGGGTCACCCATCCTAGTACTACTCTCGCCCAAGCATGCTTAACTTCGGTGTTCTGATGGGATCCGGTGCATTAGTGCTGGTATGATAGCACCCATCATGGTGGGGGTAGAATTCCATTTTGTGTTAACGGTTCACAGTCTCAGCCTAGAGAGATGGCCCAATCGGAAGGCCCAATGGGCTTAACAACAACCCATCCGATTCAACAACGCAACATCCTCGCAAGATGTGATATCGACGCGTTGTAGGGCCCCGTAATGTCCCGCGAGTAAAGTTGTCGTCCTTTTAACTGCTCACGACGTACGATCGGGGAAGGAAAAACAGAGCTTGTTAAGAAAAGTGGCCCGAAACTGATGAAAACGTTCGATTTTGGGCTCCAAAAAGGGCACAACAAGCAAGCTGCCGCGCCAGTCGTAGAGCACTCGGAGAGCTTTCAAACGGTATGCTGTGCGCCGCATAACTCTTTACGGATCAAAAGTTATGGGCACCAGAGCGACGGAGACCTGGTCCCGAGCCATACGCCCTCGGTTTACAGGTCCAGCCTCTACGTGAAGCAAAGTTGCCTTGCCCAATGTGCCGTGGGATTCGATAAAAGAAATGTGGTGGATAAAGTATGTTGGCAACCTTAACCGGAGGAAAAAAAATTGAAAAGGGGGGTGCAACACGAGGACTTCCCAGGGGGTCACCCATCCTAGTACTACTCTCGCCCAGGCACGCTTAACTTCGGGGTTCTGATGGAATCCGGTTCATTAGTACTGGTATGATCGCACCCGTCATGTTGGGGGTAGAATTCCTTTTTGTGCTAACGGTTCACAGTCTCAGCCAAGAGAGATGGCCTATTCAGAAGGCCCAATAGGCTTAACAATAACCCTCCACTTTAACAACGTAGCAACCTCGCAAGACGTGATATCGACGCGTTGTAGGACCCTCTAATGTCTCGCGAGTACTGTTGTCGTCCTTTTAACAACTCACGATGTACGATCCGGGATGAAAAAACAGAGCTTAACAAGAAAAGTGGCCCGAAACTGATGAAAACATTCGATTTTGGGCTCCAAAAAGGGTACAACGAGCAAGCTGCTGCGCCCGTCGTAGAGCTCTCGGAGAGCTTTCCTACGGTATGCTGTGCGCAGCCTAACTCCTTACGGATCAAAAGTTATGGGCACCGGAGCGACGGATACCTGGTCACAAGCCATACGGCCTCGATTTTCGGGACCAGCCTCCACGTGAAGCGAAGTTGTCTTGCCCAAGGTGCCGTGAGATTCGATAATAGAAATGTGAAGGATAAAGTATCTTGGCAACCCAAACATGAGGAAAAAAATTGAAAAAGGGGGTGCAACACGAGGACTTCCCAAGGGATCACCCATCCTAGTACTACTCTCGCCCAAGCACGCTTAACTTTGGAGTTCTGATGGGATCCGGTGCATTAGTGCTGGTATGATAGCACCCGTCATAGTGGGGGTAGAATTCCTTTTTGTGTTAACGGTTCACAGTCCCAGCCTAGAGAGATGGCCCATTCAGAAGGCCCAATGGGCTTAACAACAACCCATCCGCTTCAACAACGCAGCATCCTCGTAAGATGTGATATCGTTGCTTTGTAGGGCCCTCTATTGTCCCGCGAGTAAAGTTGTCGTCCTTTTAACAGCTCATGACGTACGATCCGGGATGAAAAAACATAGCTTAATAAGAAAACTGGCCCAAAACTGATGAAAACGTTTGATTTTGGGCTCCAAAAAGGGAACAGCGAGCAAGCTGCTATGCCCGTCGTAGAGCTCTCGGAGAGCTTTCCAACGGTATGCTGTGCGCAACCTAACTCCTTACGGATCAAAAGTTATGGGCACCGGAGCGACGGAGACCTGGTCACAAGACATACGCCCTCGGTTTTCGGGCCCAGCCTCCACGTGAAGTGAAGTTGTCTTGCCCAAGCTGCCGTGAGATTCGATAATAGAAATGTGAAGGATAAAGTATCTTGGCAACCCTAACCGGAGGAAAAAAAATTGAAAATTGTTGGGCAACACGAGGACTTCCCAGGGGGTCACCCATCCTAGTACTACTCTCGCCCAAGCACGCTTAACTTCGGTGTTCTGATGGGATCCGGTGCATTAGTGCTGGTATGATAGCACCAGTCATGGTGGGGGTAGAATTCCTTTTTGTGTTAACGGTTCACAGTCCCGGCCTAGAGAGATGGCCTATTCAGAAGGCCCAATGGGCTTAACAACAACCCATCCGCTTCAACAATGCAGCATCCTGGCAAGATGTGATATCGACGCGTTGTATGGCCCTCTAACGTCCCGTGAGTAAGGTTGTCGTCCTTTTAGCTGCTCACGACGTACGATCCGGGACGAAAAAACAGTGCTTATTAAGAAAAGTGGCCCGAAACTGATGAAAACGTTCGATTTTGGGCTCCAAAATGGCACAGCGATCAAGCTGCTGCGCCCGTCGTAGTGCTCTCGGAGAGCTTTCCAACGGTATGCTGTGCACCGCGTAACTCCTTACGCATCAAAAGTTATGGGCACCGGAGCGACAGAGAATTGGTCACAAGCCCTACGCCCACGGTTTGCAGGCCCAACCTCCACGTGAAGCGAAGTTGTCTTGCCCAAGGTGCCGTGGGATTCGATAATAGAAATATGGTGGATAAAGTATCTTGGCAACCCTAACCGGAGGAAAAAAAATTGAAAAGCGGGGTGCAACACGAGGACTTCCCAAGGGGTCACCCATCCTAGTACTACTCTCGCCCAAGCACGCTTAATTTCGGAGTTCTGATGGGATCCGGTGCATTAGTGCGGGTATGATCGCACCCGTCATGTTGGGGGTAGAATTCCTTTTTGTGTTAGCGGTTCATAGTCCCAGCCTAGAGATATGGCCCATTCAGAAGGCCCAATGGGCTTAACAACAACCCATCCGCTTCAACAACGCAGCATCCTCCCAAGATGTGATATCGACGCATTGTAGTGCCCTCTAATGTCCCGCGAGTACGGTTGTCATCCTTTTAAAAGCTCACGAGGTACGATCCGAGATGGAAAAACAGAGCATAATAAGAAAAGTAGCCTGAAACTGATGAAAAGGTTCGATTTTGGGCTCCAAATAGGGCATAGCGAGCAAGCTGGCTGCCCCCGTCGTAGGGCACTTGGAGAGCTTTCCAACGGTATGTTGTGCGCCGCGTAACTCTTTACGGATCAAAAGTTATGGGCACCGGAGCGACGGAGACCTTTTCACTAGCCATACGCCCTCGGTTTGCGGGCCCAGCCTCCACGTGAAGCGAAGTTGTCTTGCCCAAGGTGCCGTGAGATTCGATAATGGAAATGTGGTGGATAAAGTATCTTGGCAACCCTAACCGGAGTAAAAAAAATTTAAAAGAGGGGTGCAACACGAGGACTTCCCCGGGGGTCACCCATCCTAGTACTACTCTCGCCCAAGCACGCTTAACTTCGAAGTTCTGATGGGATCGGGTGCATTAGTGCTGGTATGATAGCACCCGTCATGGTTGGGGTAGAATTCCTTTTTGTGTCAACGGTTCACAGTCCTAGCCTAGAGAGATGGCCCATTCAGAAGGCCCAATGGGCTTAACAACAACCCATCCGCTTCAACAACGAAGCATCCTCGTAAGATGTAATATCGACGCATTGTAGGCCCTCTAATGTCTTGCGAGTAATGTTGTCATCCTTTTAACAGCTCAGGATGTACGATCCGAGACGGAAAAACATAGTCTAATAAGAAAAGTGGCCCGAAACTGATGAAAACGTTCGATTTTGTGCTCCAAAAAGGGCACAGCGAGCAAGCTGGCTGCCCTTGTCATAGAGCACTCGGAGAGCTTTCCAACGGTATGCTGTGTGCTGCATAACTCCTTACGGATCAAATGTTATGGGCACCGGAGCGACGGAGACTTGGTCACAAGCCATACGCACTCGGTTTGCGGGCCTAGCCTCCACGTGAAGCGAAGTTGTCTTGCCCAAGGTGCCGTGAGATTCGATAATAGAAATGTGGTGGATAAAGTATCTTGGCAACCCTAACCGGAGGAAAAAAAAAATTGAAAAGGGGGGTGCAACACGAGGACTTCCCAGGGGGTTACCCATCCTAGTACTACTCTCGCCCAAGCACGCTTAACTTCGTAGTTCTGATGGGATCCGGTGCATTAGTGCTGGTATGATCGCACCCGTCATGGTAGGGGTAGAATTCCTTTTTGTGTTAACGGTTCACAATCCTAGCCTAGGGAGATGGCCCATTCAGAAGTCCCAATGGGCTTAACAACAACCCATCCGCTTCAACAACGCAGCATCCTCGTAAGACGTGATATCGACGCGTTGTAGGGCCCTCTATTGTCCCGCGAGTAGGGTTGTCGTCCTTTTAACAGCTCACGACGTACGATCCGGGATGGAAAAACAGAGCTTAATAAGAAAAGTCGCCCGAAACTGATGAAAACATTCGATTTTAGGCTCCAAAAAGGGCACAGTGAGTAAGCTACGGCGCCCGTCGTAGAGCTCTCGGAGAGCTTTCCAACGGTATGCTGTTCGCCGCGTAACTCCTTACGGATCAAAAGTAATGGGCACCGGAACGACAGAGACTTGGTCACAAGCCCTACGCCCTTGGTTTATGGGTCCAGCCTCCACGTGAAGCGAAGTTGTCTTGCCCAAGGTGCCGTGGGATTCGATAATAGAAATGTGGTGGATAAAGTATCTTGGCAACCCTAACCGGAGGAAAAAAAATTGAAAAGCGAGGTGCAACACGAGGACTTCCCACCGGGTCACCCATCCTAGTACTACTCTCGCCCAAGCACGCTTAACTTCCGAGTTCTGATGGGATCCGGTGCATTAGTGCTAGTATGATCGCACCCGTCATGTTGGGGGTAGAATTCCTTTTTGTGTTAATGGTTCATAGTCCCAGCCTAGAGAGATGGCCCATTCAGAAGGCCCAATGGGATTAACAACAACCCATCCGCTTCAACAATGCAACATCCTCGCAAAACGTGATATCGACGTGTTGAAGGGCCCTCTAATGTCCCGCGAGTTAGGTTTTCGTCCTTTTAACAGCTCACGACGTACGTTCCGGGACGGAAAAATCGAGCTTAATATGAAAAGTGGCCCAAAACTGATGATAATGTACGATTTTGGGCTCCAAAAAGTGCACGACGAGCAAGCTGGCTGCCCCCGTCGTGGAGCTCTCAGAGAGCTTTGCAACGGTATACTGTGCGCCGCGTAACTCTTTACGGATCAAAAGTTATGGGCACCGGAGCGAAGGAGACCTGGTCACAAGCCCTACGCCATCGGTTTGCTGGCCCAGCCTCCACGTGAAGCGAAGTTGTCTTGCCCAAGGTGCCGTCAGATTCGATATTAGAAATGTGGTGGATAAAGTATCTTGGCAACCCTAACAAGAGCAAAAAAAATTTGAAACGGGGGTGCAACACGAGGACTTCCCAGGGGGTCACCCATCCTAGTACTACTCTCGCCCAAGCACGCTTAACTTCGGAGTTCTGATGGGATCCGGTGCATTAGTGCTGGTATGATAGCAACCGTCATAGTGGGGGTAGAATTCCTTTTTGTGTTAACGGTTCACAGTCCCAGCCCAGATAGATGGCCCATTTAGAAGGCCCAATGGGCTTAACAACAACCCATCCACTTCAACAACGCAGCATCCTCGCAATACGTGATATCGATGCATTGTAGGGCCCTCTAATGTCATGCGAGTAAGGTTGTCGTCCTTTTAACCGCTCACGACGTACGATCCGGGACGAAAAAACAGAGCTTAATCAGAAAAGTGGACCAAAACTGATGAAAACGTTCGATTTTGGGCTCGAAAAAGGGCACAATGAGAAAGCTGTTGCGCCCGTCGTAGAGCTCTCGGAGAGCTTTCCAACGGTATGTTGTACGCCGCGTAACTCCTTACGGATCAAAAGTTATGGGCACCGGAGCGACAGAGTCTTGGTCACAAGCCCTACGCCCTTGGTTTACGGGTCCAGCCTCCACGTGAAGCGAAGTTGTCTTGCCCAAGGTGCTGAGGGATTAGATAATAGAAATGTGGTGGATAAACCATCTTGGCAACCCTAACCGGAGGAAAAAAAATTGAAAAGGGGGGTGGAACACGAGTACTTCCCAGAGGGTCACCCATCCTAGTACTACTCTCACCTAAGCACGCTTAACTTCGGAGTTCTGATGGGATCCGGTGCATTAGTGCTGGTATGATCGCACCCATCATGTTGGGGGTAGAATTTCCTTTTTGTGTTAACGGTTCACAGTCCCATCCTAGAGAGATGTCCCATTCAGAAGGCCTAATGGCCTTAACAACAACCCATCATCTTCAACTACGCAGCATCCTCGCAATACATGATATCGATGTGTTGTAGGGCCCTCTAATGTCGCACGAGTAAGGTTTTCGTCCTTTTAACAACTCACGACGTATGATCCGGGATTGAAAAATAGATCTTAATAAGAAAAGTGGCCCGAAACTGATGAAAACGTTCGATTTTGGTCTCGAAAAAGGGCACAGTGAGAAAGCTATTACACCCGTCGTAGAGCTCTCGGAGAGCTTTCAAACGGTATGCTGTGCGTCATGTAACTCCATACGGATCAAAAATTATAGGCACCGGAGAGACAGAGACAAGTCACAAGCCTTACGCCCACGGTTTGCGGGCCCAGCCTCCACGTGAAGCGATGTTGTCTTGCCCAAGGTGCCATGGGATTCGATAATAGAAATGTGGAGGATAAAGTATCTTGGCAACCTTAACCGGAGGAAAAAAAATTGAAAAGAGGGGTGCAACACGAGGACTTCCCCGGGGGTGACCCAATCTAGTACTACTCTCGCCCAAGCACGCTTAACTTCGGAGTTCTGATGGGATCTGGCGCATTAGTGCTGGTATGATAGCACCCGTCATGGTGGAGGTAGAATTCCTTTTTGTGTTTACGGTTCACAGTCCTAGCCTAGAGAGATGGCCCATTCAGAAGGCCCAATGGGCTTAACAACAACCCATCCGCTTCAACAACGCAGCATCCTCGTAAGATGTGATATCGACGCGTTGTAGGGCCCTCTAATGTCCCGCGAGTAAAGTTGTCGTCCTTTTAACAGCTCACGATGTACAATCCAGGACAAAAAAATAGAGCTTAATAAGAAAAGTGGCCCGAAACTGATGAAAACGTTCGATTTTGGGCGCCAAAAAGGGCACAGCGAGCAAGCTGCGGCGCCCGTCGTAGAGCTCTCAGAGAGCTTTCCAACTGTATGTTGTGCGCCGCGTAACTCCTTACGGATCAAAAGTAATAGGCACCGGAACGACAGAGACGTGGTCACAAGCCCTACGCCCTCGGTTTACGAGCCCAACCTCCACGTGAAGCAAAGTTATCTTGCCCAAGGTGCCGTGGGATTCGATAATAGAAATGTGGTGGATAAAGTTTCTTGGCAACCCTAACCGGAGGAAAAAAAATTGAAAAGGGAGGTGCAACACAAGGACTTCCCAGAGGGTCACCCATCCTAGTACTACTCTCGCCCAAGCACGCTTAACTTCGGAGTTCTGATGGGATCCGGTGCATTAGTGCTGGCATGATCGCACCCTTCATGGTGGAGGTAGAATTCCTTTTTGTGTTAATGGTTCACAGTCCTAGCCTAGAGAGATGGCCCATTCAGATGGCCCATTCGTAAGGCCCAATGGGCTTAACAACAACCCATCCGCTTCAACAACGCAGCATCCTCGTAAGATGTGATATCGACGCGTTGTAGGGCCCTCTAATGTCCCGCGAGTAAAGTTGTCATCCTTTTAACAACTCACGACGTACAATCCAGGACGAAAAAACAGAGCTTAATAATAAAAGTGGCCCGAAATTGATGAAAACGTTCGATTTTGGACGCCAAAAATGGCACAGCTAGCAAGCTGCGGCGCCCGTCGTAGAGCTTTTGGAGAGCTTTCCAACGGTATGATGTGCACCGCATAGCTCCTTACGGATCAAAAGTAATAGGCACCGGAACGACAGAGAACTGGTCACAGGCCCCACGCCCTCGGTTTGCGGGCCCAGCCTGTGCGTTAAGAGAAGTTATCTTGCCCAAGATGCCATGGGACTCGATAATAGAAATGTGGTGGATAAAGTATCTTGGCAACCCTAACCGGAGGAAAAAAAATTGAAAAGCAAGGTCCAACACGAGGACTTCCTAGCGGGTCACCCATCCTAGTACTACTCTCGCCCAAGCACGCTTAACTTCGGAGTTCTGATGGGATCTGGTGCATTAGTGTTGGTATGATCGCACCCGTCATGTTGGGGGTAGAATTCCTTTTTGTGTTAATGGTTCATAGTCCCAGCCTAGAGAGATGGCCCATTCAGAAGGCCCAATGGGATTAACAACAACCCATCCGCTTCAACAACGCAGCATCCTTGCATGACGTGATATCGACGCATTGTAGGGCCCTCTAATGTCCCGCGAGTAAGGTTGTCGTCCTTTTAACAGCTCACGACGTACGATCCGGGACGGAAAAATAGAGCTTAATCAGAAAAGTGGCCCGAAACATATGAAAACATTTGATTTTGGGCTCCAGAAAGGGCGCAGCGAGCAAGCTGGCTACCTTAGTCGTAGAGCTCTCGGAGAGCTTTCCAACGGTATGCTGTGCGCCGCGTAACTCTTTACGGATCAAAAGTTATGGGCACCGGAGCGACGGAGACCTGGTCACAAGCCATACGTCCTCGGTTTCCTGGCCCAGCCTCCACGTGAAGCGAAGTTGTCTTGCCCAAGGTGCCGTGAGATTTGATAACAGAAATGTGGTGGATAAAGTATCTTGGCAACCCTAACCGGAGGAAAAAAAATTGAAAAGGGGGGTAGAACACGCTGACTTCCCAGGGGGTCACCCATCCTAGAACTACTCTCTCCCAAGCACGCTTAACTTCGGAGTTCTGATGGGATCCGGTGCATTTGTGCTGGTATGATCGCACCCGTCATGTTGGGGGTAGAATTTCCTTTTTGTGTTAACGGTTCACAGTCCCATCCTAGAGAGATGGTCCATTCAAAAGGCCTAATGGCCTTAACAACAACCCACCATCTTCAACAACGCAGCATCCTCGCAATATGTGATATCAACGCGTTGTAGGGCCCTCTAAAGTCTCGCGAGTAAAGTTGTCGTCCTTTTAACAACTCACGACGTACGATCCGGGACGGAAGAACAGAGCTTAATAAGAAAAATGGCCCGAAACTGATGAAAACGTTCGATTTTGGGCTCCAAAAAGGGAACAGTGAGCAAGCTGTTGCACCCGTCGTAGAGCACTCGGAGAGCATTCCAACGGTATGCTGTGCGCCGCGTAACTCCTTACAGATCAAAAGTTATGGCCACCGGAGCGACAGAGACTTGGTCACAAGCCCAACGCCCTTGGTTTACGGGTCCAGCCTCCATGTGAAGCGAAGTTGTCTTACCCAAGGTACTGTGGGATTCGATAATAGAAATGTGGTGGATAAAGTATCTTGGCAACCCTAACTGGAGGAAAAAAAATTGAAAAGGGGGGAGCAACACGAGGACTTCCCACGGGGTCACCCATCCTAGTACTATTCTCGCACAAGCACGCTTAACTTCGGAGTTCTGATGGGATCTGGTGCATTAGTACTAGTATGATCGCGCCCGTCATGTGGGGGGTAGAATTTCATTTTTGAGTTAACGGTTCATTGTACTATCATAGAGAGATGGCCCATTCAGAAGGCCTAATGGCCTTAACAACAACGCATCTGCTTCAACAACGCAGCATTCTCGCAATACGTGATATCGATGCGTTGTAGGGCCCTCTAATGTCATGCGAGTAAGGTTGTCGTCCTTTTAACAGCTCACGACATACGATCCGGGACGGAAAAACAGAGCTTAATAAGAAAAGTGGCCCGAAACTAATGAAAACGTTCAATTTTGGGCTCCAAAAAGGGCACAGCGAGGAAGCTGCTGCGCTCGTCGAAGAGCTCACGGAGAGCTTTCCAACGGTATGCTGTGCACCGCGTAACTCCTTACGGATCAAAAGTTATGGGCACCGGAGCGACGGAGTCCTGGTCACAAGCCATACGCCCTCGGTGTGCGGGCCCAGCCTCCACACCGAAGTTGCCTTGCCCAAGGTGCCGTTAGATTCGATAATAGAAATGTGGTGGATAAAGTATCTTGGCAACCCTAAGCCGAGGAAAAAAAATTGAAAAGGGGGGTGCAACACGAGGACTTCCCAAGGGGTCACCCATCCTAGTACTACTCTCGCCCAAGCACGGTTAACTTCGGAGTTCTGATGGGATCCGGTGCATTAGTGCTGGTATGATAGCACCCATCATGGGGGGGTAGAATTCCTTTTTGTGTTAACGGTTCACAGTCCCAGCCTAGAGAGATGGCCCATTGCGAAGGCCCAATGGGCTTAACAACAACCCATCCACTTCAACAACGCAGCATCCTCGCAAGATGAGATATCGACGCATTGTAGGGCCCTCTAATGTCTCGCGAGTGAGGTTGTCGTCCTATTAACAACTCACGACGTACGATCCGCGACGGAAAAACAGAGCTTATTAAGAAAAATGGCCCGAAACTAATGAAAACGTTCGATTTTGGGCTCCAAAAAGGGCACAGCGAGCAAGCTGCTACGCCCATCGTAGAGCTCTTGGAGAGCTTTCCAACAGTATGCTGTGCACTCCATAACGCCTTACGGATCAAAAGTTATGGGCACCGGAGCGACAGAGACATGGTCACAAGCCCTACGCCCTCGGTTTGCAGGCTCAGCCTCCACATGAAGAGAAGTTGTCTTGCCCAAGGTGCCGTGGGATTCGATAATAGAAATGTGGTGCATAAAGTGTCTTGGCAACCCTAACCGGAGGAAAAAAAATTGAAAAGGGGGGTGCAACACGAGGACTTCCCAGGGGGTCACCCATCCTAGTACTACTCTCAGCCAAGCACGCTTAACTTCGGAGTTCTGATGGGATCAGGTGCATTAGTGCTGGTATGATCGCACCCATCATGTTGGGGGTAGAATTCCTTTTTGTGTTAACGGTTCACAGTCCCAGCCTAGAGAGATGGCCCATTCAGATGGCCCAATGGGCTTAACAGCAAGCCATCCGCTTCAACAACGCAGCATCCTTGCAAGACGTGATATCGACGCATTGTAGCGCCCTCTAATGTCCAGCGAGTAAGGTCGTCGTCCTTTGAAAAGCTAACGACGTACTATCCGGGACGGAAAAACAGAGCATAATAAGAAAAGTGGCCCGAAACTGATGAAAACATTCAATTTTTTGCTCGAAAAAGGGCACAGCGAGCAAGCTTGCTGCCCCCATTGTAGAGCTCTCGGAGAGCTTTCCAATGGTATGCTGTGCGCCAGGTAACTCCTTACGGATCAAAAGTTATGGCACCGGAGTGACGGAGACCTCGTCACAAGCCATACGCCCTCGGTTTGCGAGCCCAGCCTCCACGTGAAATGAAATTGTCTTGCCCAAGGTGCCGTGAGATTCGATAATAGAAATGTGGTGGATAAAGTATTTTGGCAACCCTAACCGGAGGAAAAAAATTTGAAAAAGGGGGTGCAACACGAGGACTTCCCAATGGGTCACCCATCCTAGTACTACTCTCGCCCAAACACGCTTAACTTCGGAGTTCTGATGGGATCCGGAGTATGAGAGCTGGTATGATCGCACCCGTCATGTTGATGGCACAATTCCTTTATGTGTTAACGGTTCACAGTCCCAGCCTAGAGAGATTGCCCATTCAGAAGGCCCAATGGGCTTAACAACAACCCATCCGCTTTAGCAACACAGCTTCCTCGTAAGACGTGATATCGACGTGTTGTAGGGCCCTCTAATGTCCCGCGAGTATGGTTGTCGTCCTTTTAACAGCTCACGTTGGAGGATCCGGGAAGGAAAAACATAGCAAAATCAGAAAAGTGGGCCGAAACTGATGAAAACGTTCGATTTTGGGATCCAAAAAATGGCAGAGCGAGAAAGCTTGTTGCTCCCGTCGTAGAGCTCTCGTAGAGCTTTCCAACGGTATGCTGTGCGCCGCGTAACTCCTTAGGGATCAAAAGTAATGGGCACCAGAGCGATAGAGACTTGGTCACAAGCCCTACGCCCTTAGTTTGCGGGCCCAGCCTCCACGTGAAGCGAAGTTGATTTGCCCAATGTGCCGTGGGATTCAATAATAGAAATGTGGTGGATAAAGTATCTTGGCAACCCAAACCGGAGGAAAAAAAATTGAAAAGGGGGGTGCAACACGAGGACTTCCCAGGGGGTCACCCATCCTAGCACTACTCTCGCCCAAGCATGCTTAACTTCGGAGTTCTGATGGGATCTGGTGCATTAGTGCTGGTATGATCGCACCCGTCATGGTGGTGGTAGAATTTCTTTTTGTGTTAGCGGTTCACAGTCCCAGCCTAGAAAGATGGCCCATTCAAAAGGCCCAATGGGCTTAACAACAACCCATCCGCTTCAACAACGCAGCATCCTCGCAAGACATGATATCGACGCATTGTAGGGCCCTCTAATGTCCCGCGAGTAATGTTTTTGTCCTTTTAACAGCTCACGACTTATGATCCGGGACAGAAAAACAGAGCTTAATAAGAAAAGTGGCTCGAAACTGATGAAAACGTTCAATTTTGGGTTCCAAAAAGGGCACAGCGAGCAAGCTGCTGCGCCCGTCGTAGAGCCCTCGGAAGGCCTTCCAACGGTATGCTGTGCGCCGTGTAACTCCTTACGGATCAAAAGTTATGGGCACCGGAGCGACAGAGACTTGGTCACAAGCCCTACGCCCTTGGTTTGCGGGCCCAGCCTCCACGTGAAGCGAAGTTGTCTTGCCCAAGGTGCCGTGGGATTCGTTAATAGAAATGTGGTGGATAAAGTATCTTGGCAACCCTAACCGGAAAAAAAAAAAATTGAAAAGGGGGGTGCACCATGAGGACTTCCCAAGGGGTCACCCACCCTAGTACTACTCTCGCCCAAGCACGCTTAACTTTGGAGTTCTGATGGGATCCGGTGCATTAGTGCTGGTATGATCGCACCCGTCATAGTGGGGGTAGAATTCCTTTATGTGTTAACGGTTCACAGTCTCAACCTAGAGAGATGGCCCATTCAGAAGGGCCAATGGGCTTAACAACAACCCATCCCCTTCAACAACGCAGCATCCTCGCAATACGTGATATCGACGCGTTGTAGGGCCATCTAATGTCCCGGGAGTAAGGTTGTCGTCCTTTTAAGAGCTCACGACGCACGATCCGTGACGGAAAAACAGAGCTTATTAAGAAAAGTGGCCCAAAACTGATGAAAACGTTCGATTTTGGGCTCCAAAAAGGGCACAGTGAGAAATCTACTGCACCCGTCGTAGAGCTCTCGTAGAGCTTTCCAACGGTATGCTGTGCGCTGCGTAACTCCTTACGGATCAAAAGTTATGGGCACCGGAGCGATGGAGACCTGGTCACAAGCCATAAGCCCTCGGTTTGTGGGCCCAGCCTCCACGTGAATCGAAGTTGCCTTGCCCAAGGTGCCGTGAGATTCGATAACAGAAATGTGGTGGATAAAGTATCTTGGCAACCCTAACCGGAGGAAAAAAAATTGAAAAGGGGGGTGCAACATGAAGACTTCCCAGGGGGTCACCTATCCTAGTATTACTCGCGCCCAAGCATGCTTAACTTAGGAGTTCTGATGGGATCCAGTGCATTAGTGCTGGTATGATCGCACCCGTCATGTTGGGTGTAGAATTCCTTTTTGTGGTAACAGTTCACAGTCCCAGCCTAGAGAGATGGCCCATTCAGAAGGCCCAATGTGCTTAACAACAACCCATCTGCCTCAACAACACAGCATCGTCGCAAGACATGATATCGACACATTGTAGCGCCCTCTAATGTTTCACGAGTGAGGTTGTTGTCCTTTTAAAAGCTCACGACGTACGATTCGGGACAGAAAAATAGAGCTTAATAAGAAAAGTGGCCCGAAACTGATGAAAACATTCGATTTTGGGCTAAAAAAAGGGCACAGTGAGCAAGTTGGTGCGCCCGTCGTAGAGCTCTCGGAGAGCTTTCCAACGGTATGTTGTGTGCCACGTAATACCTTACGAATCAAAAGTTATGGGCACCAGAGCGATGGAGACCTGGTCACAAGCATACGCCCTCGGTTTGGCGGCCCAGCCTCAACGTGAATCGAAGTTGTCTTGCCCAAGGTGCCGTGAGATTCGATAATAGAAATGTGGTGGATAAAGTATCTTGGCAACCCTAACCGGAGGAAAAAAAATTGAAAAGGGGGGGGCAACATGAGGACTTCCCAGGGGGTCACCTATCCTAGTATTACTCGCGCCCAAGCATGCTTAACTTAGGAGTTCTGATGGGATCCGGTGCATTAGTGCTGGTATGCTTGCACCCGTCATGTTGGGTGTAGAATTCCTTTTTGTGTTAACGGTTCACAGTCCCAGCCTGGAGAGATGGCCCATTCAAAAGGCCCAATGGGCTTAACAACAACCCATCCGCTTTAACAACGCAGCATCCTCGCTAGACGTGATATCGACCCATTGTAGCGCCCTCTAATGTCCCGCGAGTAAGGTTCTCATTCTTTTAAAAGCTCATGACGTACGATCCGGGACGGAAAAACATAGCATAATAAGAAAAGTGGCCCGAAACTGATGAAAACATTCAATTTTGGCCTCCAAAACGGGCACAGCGAGCAAGCTAGCTGCCCCCGTCGTAGAGCTCTCGAAGATCTTTCCAACGGTATGTTGTGCGCCGCGTAACTCCATACGGATCAAAAGTTATGGGCACTGGAGCGACGGAGATCTGGTCACAAGCCATACGCCCTCGGTTTGCGGGCCCAGCCTCCACGTGAAGCGAAGTCGTCTTGCTCAAGGTGCCGTGAGATTTGATATTAGAATTGTGGTGGATAAAGTATCTTGGCAACCCTAACCAAAGGAAAAAAAATTGAAAAGGGGGGTGCAACACGAGGACTTCCCATGGGGTCACCCATCCTAGTACTACTCTCGCCCAAGCACACTTAACTTCGATGTTCTGATGGGATACGGTGCATTAGTGCTGGTATGATAGCACCCGTCATGGTGGGGGTAGAATTCCTTTTTGTGATAACGGTTCACAGTCCCAGCCTAGAGTGATGGCCCATTCAGAAAGCCCAATGGGATTAACAACAACCCATCCGCTTCAACAACGCAGAATCCTCGTAAGATGTGATATCGACGCGTTGTAGGGCCCTCAAATGTCCCACGAGTAAAGTTGTCGTCCTTTTAACAGATCACGACGTACGATCCGAGACGAAAAAATAGGGCTTAGTAAGAAAAGTGGACTTAAACAGATGAAAACGTTTGATTTTGGTCTCCAAAAAGGGCATAGCGAGCAAGCTACTGCGCCCGTCGTAGAGCTCTCGAAGTGCTTTCCAACGGGATGCTGTGCGTCGCCTTACTCGTTACGGATCAAAAGTTATGGGTATCGGAGCGATAGAGACTTGGTCACAAGCCCTACGCCCTCGGTGTACGGGTCCGGCCTCCACGTGAAGCGAAGTTGTCTTGCCCACGGTGCCGTGGGATTTGATAATAGAAATGTGGTGGATAAAGTATCTTGGCAACCCTAACCGGAGGAAAAAAAATTGAAAAGGGGGGTGCAACACGAGAACTTCCCATGGGGTCACCCATCCTAGTATTACTCTCGGCCAAGCACGCTTAACTTCGGAGTTCTGATGGGATCCGGTGCATTAGTGCTGGTATGATCGCACCCGTCATGATGGGGATAGAATTCCTTTTTGTGTTAACGGTTCACAGTCCCAGCCCAGAGAGATGGCCCATTTAGAAGGCCCAATGGGCTTAACAACAACCCATCCGCTTCAACAATGCAGAATCCTCGCAATACGTGATATCGATGCGTTGTTGGGCCCTCTAATGTCCCGCGAGTAAGGTTGTCTTCCTTTTAATAGCTCACGACGTACAATCTAGGACTGAAAAATAGAGCTTAATAAGAAAAGTGGCAGTTCGATTTTGGGCTCCAAAAAGGGCACAGTGAGAAAACTGTTGGGCCCGTTGGAGAGCTCTCAGAGTGCTTTCCACCGGTATGCTGTGCTCCGCGTAACTCCTTACGGATCAAAATTTATGGGCACCGAAGCAACAGAGACTTGGTCACAAGCCCTACGCAATCGGTTTGCGGGCCCAGCCTCCACGTGAAGCGAAGTTGTCTTGCCCAAGGTTCCGTGGGATGTGATAATAGAAATGTGGTGGATAAAGTATCTTGGCAACCCTAACCGGAGGAAAAAAAATTGAAAAGGGGGGTGCAACACGGGGACTTCCCAAGGGGTCACCCATCCTAGTAATACTCTCGCCGAAGCACGCTTAACTTCGATGTTCTGATGGGATACGGTGCATTAGTGCTGGTATGATAGCACCTGTCATGGTGGGGGTAGAATTCCTTTTTGTGTTAACGGTTCACAGTCCCAGCCTAGAGTGATGGCCCATTCAGAAAGCCCAATGGGATTAACAACAACCCATCCGCTTCAACAACGCAGAATCCTCGTAAGATGTGATATCGACGCGTTGTAGGGCCCTCAAATGTCCCACGAGTAAAGTTGTCGTCCTTTTAACAGATCACGACGTACGATCCGAGACGAAAAAATAGGGCTTAGTAAGAAAAGTGGACTTAAACAGATGAAAACGTTTGATTTTGGTCTCCAAAAAGGGCATAGCGAGCAAGCTACTGCGCCCGTCGTAGAGCTCTCGAAGTGCTTTCCAACGGGATGCTGTGCGTCGCCTTACTCGTTACGGATCAAAAGTTATGGGTATCGGAGCGATAGAGACTTGGTCACAAGCCCTACGCCCTCGGTGTACGGGTCCGGCCTCCACGTGAAGCGAAGTTGTCTTGCCCACGGTGCCATGGGATTTGATAATAGAAATGTGGTGGATAAAGTATCTTGGAAACCCTAATCGGAGGAAAAAAAATTAAAAAGAGGGGTGCAACACGAGAACTTCCCATGGGGTCACCTATCCTAGTATTACTCTTGGCCAAGCATGCTTAACTTCGGAGTTCTGATGGGATCCGGTGCATTAGTGCTGGTATGATCGCACCCGTCTTGTTGGGGGTAGAATTCCTTTTTGTGTTAACGGTTCACAGTCCCAGCCCAGAGAGATGGCCCATTCAGAAGGCCCAATGGGCTTAACAACAACCCATCCGCTTCAACAACGCAGCATCCTCGCAAGACGTGATATCGACGCGTTGTAGGGCCCTCTAATGTCCCGCGAGTAAGGTTGTCTTCCTTTTAATAGCTCACGACATACGATCCGGGACTGAAAAACAGAGCTTAATAAGATAAGTGGTCCGAAACTGATGAAAACGTTCGATTTTGGGATCCAAAAAGGGGCACAGCGAGCAAGCTGTTGCGCCCGTCGAAGAGCTCTCAGAGTGCTTTCCACCGGTATGCTGTGCTCCGCGTAACTCCTTACGGATCAAAATTTATGGGCACCGAAGCAACAGAGACTTGGTCACAAGCCCTACGCAATCGGTTTGCGGGCCCAGCCTCCACGTGAAGCGAAGTTGTCTTGCCCAAGGTTCCGTGGGATGTGATAATAGAAATGTGGTGGATAAAGTATCTTGGCAACCCTAACCGGAGGAAAAAAAATTGAAAAGGGGGGTGCAACACGGGGACTTCCCAAGGGGTCACCCATCCTAGTAATACTCTCGCCGAAGCACGCTTAACTTCGGAGTTCTGATGGGATCCGGTGCATTAGTCCTGGTATGATCGCCCCCGTCATGGTGGGGGTAGAATTCCTTTTTGTGTTAATGGTTCGTATTCCCAGCCTAGAGAAACGGCCCATTCAGAAGGCCCAATGGGCTTAACAACAACCCATCCGCTTCAATAATGCAGCATCCTCGTAATGCGTGATATTAACGCGTTGTAGGGCCCTCTAATGTCCCGCGAGTAAGGTTGTCGTCCTTTTAATAGCTCACGAGGTACGATCCTGGACGGAAAAACAGAGCTTAAAAAGAAAAGTGGCCCGAAACTGATGAAAATGATCGATTTTGGGCTCCAAAAAGGGCACAGCGAGAAATCTGTTGCGCCCGTCGTAGAGCTCTTGGAGAGCTTTGCAACGGTTTCCTGTACGCCACGTAACTCCTTATGGATCAAAAGTTATTAGCACTGGAGCGATAGAGACTTGGTCACAAGCCCTACGACCTCGGTTTGCGGGCATAGTTTCCACGTGAAGCATAATTGTCTTTTCCAAGGTGCCGTGGGATTTGATAATAGAAATGTCATGGATAAAGTATCTTGGCAACCCCAACCGTAGTAAAAAAATTGAAAAGGGGGGTTTAACACAAGGGCTTCCCAGGGGGTCCCCCATCCTAGTCCTGCTCTCGCCCAACCACGCTTCACTTCACAGTTCTGATGGGATCCGGTGCATTAGTGCTGGTATGATCGCACCCGTCATGTTGGGGGTAGAATTCCTTTTTATGTTAACGGTTCACAGCCCTAGCCTAGAGAGATGGCCCATTCAAAAGGCCAAATGGGCTTAACAACAACCCATCCGCTTCAACAACGCAGCATCCTCACAATACGTCATATCGACGCATTGTAGGGCCCTCTAATGTCCCGCGAGTAAGGTTTTCGTCCTTTTAACAGCTCACGACGTACGATCCTGGACTGAAAAACAGAGCTTAACAAGAAAAGTGGCCCGAAACTGATGAAAACGTTCGATTTTGGCCTCCAAAAAGGGCACAGCGAGCAAGCTTGCTGCCCCCGTCATAGAGCTCTCAAAGAGCTTTCCAACGGTATGCTGTGCGCCGCGTAACTCCTTACAGATCAAAAGTTATGGGCACCGGAGCGATGGAGACCTGGTCACAATCCTTACGCCCTCAGTTTGCTGGCCCAGCCTCCACGTGAAGCGAAGTTGTCTTGCCCATGGTGCCGTGGGATTCGATAATAGAAATGTGGAGGATAAAGTATCTTGGCAACCCTAACCGGAAGAAAAAACACTGAAAATGGGGGTGCAACATGAGGACTTCCCTAGGGGTCTCCCATCCTAGTACTACTATCGCCCAAGCACGCTTAACTTAGGAGTTCTGATGGGATCCGGTGCATTTGTGCTGGTATGATCGCACCCGTCATGTTGGGGGTAGAATTCCTTTTTGTGTTAATGGTTCACAGTCCCAGCCTAGAGAGATAGCCCATTCAGACGGACCAATGGGCTTAACAACAACCCATCCGCTTCAACAACATAGCATCCTCACAAGACGTGATATCGACGCCATGTAGGGCCCTCTAATGTCCAGCGAGTAAGGTTGTCGTCCTTTTAACAGCTCACAACGTACGATCCGGGACGGAAAAATAGAGTTTAATAAGAAAAGTGGCCCAAAACTGATGCAAACGTTCGATTTTGGGCTCCAAAAAGGGCATAGCGAGCAAGCTAGCTGCCCCCATCGTAGGGCACTCGGAGAGCTTTCCAACGGTATGTTGTGCGCCGCGTAACTCCTTACGGATCAAAAGTTATGGGCACCGGAGCGACGGAGATCTTATCACAAGCCATGCGCCCTCAGTTTGCGGGCCCAGCCTCCACGTGAAGCGAAGTTGTCTTGCCCAAGGTGCCGTGAGATTCGATATTAGAAATGTGGTGGATAAAGGATCTTGGGAACCCTAACCGGTGGAAAAAAAATTGAAAAGGGGGTGCAACACGAGGACTTCGCAGGGGGTCACCCATCCTAGTACTACTCTCACCCAAGCACGCTTAACTTCGGAGTTCTGATGGGATCCGGTGCATTAGTTCTGGTATGATAGCACCCGTCATGCTGGGGGTAGAATTCCATTTTGTGTTAACGGTTCACAGTCCCAGCCTTAAGTAATGGCCCATTCAGAAGGCCCAATGGGCTTAACAACAACCCATCCGCTTGAACAACGCAGTATCCTCGTAAGATGTGATATCGACGCGTTGTTGTGCCCTCTAATGTCCCACGAGTAAAGTTGTCGTCCTTTTAACAGTTCACGACGTACGATCCGGGACGAAAAAACAGAGCTTAATAAGAAAAGTGGCCCGAATCTAATGAAAACGTTTGATTTTGGTCTCGAAAAAGGGCACAGCAAGCAACCAGCTGCGCCCGTCGTAGAGCTCTCGGAGTGCTTTCCAACGGTATGCTGTGCGCCGCGTAACTCCTTACGGATCAAAAGTTATGGGCACCGAAGCGACAGAGACTTGGTCACAAGCCCTACGCCTTCGGTGTACGGGTCTGGCCTCCACGTGAAGCAAAGTTGTCTTGCCCAAGGTGCTGTGGGATTTGATAATAGAAATGTGGTGGATAAAGTATCTTGGCAACCCTAACCGGAGGGAAAAAAATTGAAAAAGGGGGTGCAACACGAGGACTTTCCAAGGTGTCACCCATCCTAGTACTACTCTCGCCCAAGCACGTTTAACTTCGGAGTTCTGATGGGATCCGGTGCATTGGTGCTGGTATGATCGCACCCGTCATGTTGGGTGTAGAATTCCTTTTTGAGTTAACGGTTCACAGTCCCAGCCTAGAGAGATGGCCCATTCAGAAGGCCCAATGGGCTTAACAACAACCCAACCGCTTCAACAACGCAGCATCCTCGCAATACGAGATATTGATGCATTGTAGGGCCCTCTAATATCCCGCGAGTAAAGTTGTCTTCCTTTTAACAGCTCACGACGTACGATCCGGGATAGAAAAACAGAGCTTATTAAAAAAAGTGGCCCGAAACTGATGAAAATGTTCGATTTTGGGCTCCAAAAAGGGCACAGCGAGAAAGCTGCCGCGCCCGTCGTAGAGCTCTCGGAGAGCTTTCCAACGGTATGCTGTGCGCCGTGTAACTCCTTACGGATCAAAATTTATGGGCACCGGAGCGACAGAGACTTGGTCACAAGCCCTACGCCTATCGGTTTGCGGGCCCAACCTACACGTGAAGCGAAGTTGTCTTGCCCAAGGTTCTGTGGGATTCGATAATCGAAATGTGCTGGATAAAGTATCTTGGCAACCCTAACCGAAGGAAAAAAAATTGAACAGGGGGATGTAACACGAGGACTTCCCAGGGGGTCACCCATCCTAGTACTACTTTCGCCCAAGCACGCTTAACTTCGGAGTTCTGACGGGATTCGGTGCATCAGTGCTAGTATGATAGCACCCATCATGGTGGGGGTAGAATTCTTTTTTGTGTTAACGGTTCACAGTCCCAGCGTAAATAGATGGCCCATTCAGAAGGCCCAATGGGCTTAACAACAACCCATCCGCTTCAACAACGCAGCATCCTCGCAATACATGATATTGATGAGTTGTAGGGTCTTCTAATGTCCCGCGAGTAAGGTTTTCATCCTTTTAACAGCTCACGACGTATGATCCGGGACAGAAAAATAGAGCTTAATAAGAAAAGTGGCCCGAAACTGATGAAAACGTTCGATTTTGGGTTCCAAAAATGGCACAGCGAGAAACCTGCTACGCCCGTCGTAGAGCTCTCGGAGAGCTTGCCAACGGTATGCTGTGCGCCGCGTAACTCCTTGGATAAAAAATTATGGGCACCGGAGCGACGGAGACTTGGTCACAAGCCATACGCCCTCGGTTTGCGGGCCAACCTCCACGTGAAGTGAAGTTGTCTTGCCCAAGGTGCCGTGAGATTCGATAATAGAAATGTGGAGGATAAAGTATCTTGGCAATCCTAACTGGAGGAAAAAAAATTGAAAAGGGGGATGCAACACGAGGACTTCCAAGGCGGTCACCCATCCAAGTACTACTCTCGCCCAAGCACGCATAACTTCGGAGTTCTGATGGGATCCGGTGCATTAGTGCTGGTATGATAGCACCCGTCATGGTGGGGGAAGAATTGCTTTTTGTGTTAACGGTTCACAGTCCCAGCCTAGATAGATGGCCCATTAAGAAGGCCCAATGGGCTTAACAATAACCTATCCGCTTCAACAACGCAGCATCCTCGCACGATGTGATATCGACGCGTTGTAGGGCCCTCTAATGTCTAGCGAGTAAGGTTGTCGTCCTTTTAACAGCTTACGACGTACGATCCGGGATGGAAAAACATATCTTATTAAGAAAAGTGGCCCGAAAATGATGAAAACGTTCGATTTTGGATTCCAAAAAAGGCACAGCAAGCAAGCTGCTGCGTCCATCGTAGAGCTTTCGGAGAGCTTTCCAACGGTATGCTGTGCGCCGCGTAACTCCTTACGGAACAAAAGTTATGGGCACCTGAACGACGGAGACTTGGTCAGAAGCCCTACACCCTCGGTTTGTGGGCCCAGCCTCCACGTGAAGCGAAGTTGTCTTGCCCAAGGTGCTGTGGGATTCGATAATAGAAATGTGGTGGATAAAGTATCTTGGCAACCCTAACCGGAGGAAAAAAAATTGAAAAGGGGGGTGCAACACGAGGACTTCCCAGGGGGCCACCCATCCTAGTACTACTCTCGCCCAAGCACGCTAAACTTCGGAGTTCTGATGGCATCCGGTGCATTAGTGCTGGTATGATAGCACCCATCGTGGTGGGAGTAGAATTCCTTTTTGTGTTAACGGTTCACAGTCTCAGCCTAGAGAGATGGCCCATTCAGAAGGCTCAATGGGCTTAACAACAACCCATCCGCATTAACAACGCAGCAACCTCGCAAGACTTGATATCGACGTGTTGTAGGGCCCTCTAATATCTCGCGAGTAAGGTTTTCGTCCTTTTAAAAGCTCACGACGTACGATCCGGGATTGAAAAACAGAGCTTAATAAGAAAAGTGGTCCAGAACTGATGAAAACATTCGATTTTGGACTGTAGAAAGGGTACAGCAAGCAAGCTTGCTGCCCCCGTCGTAGAGCTCTCGGAGAGCTTTACAACGGTATGATGTACGCAGCGTAACTCCTTACGGATGAAAAGTTATGGGCACCGGAGCGACGGAGATCTGGTCACAAGCCCTACGCCCTCGGTTTGCGGGCCCAGCCTCCACGTGAAGCGAAGTTGTCTTGCCCAAGATGCCGTGAGATTCGATAATAGAAATGTTGTGGATAAAGTATCTTGGCAACCTTAACCGAAGGAAAAAAAATTGGAAGGGGGGGAGCAACACAAGGACTTCCCAGGGGGTCACCCATCCTAGTACTACTCTCGCCCAAACAAGCTTAACTTCAGAGTTCTGATGGGATCCGGTGCATTAGTGCTGGTATGATAGCACCCGTCATGGTGGGGGTAGAATTCCTTTTTGTGTTAATGGTTCACAGTCCCAGCCTAGAGAGATGGCCTATTCAGAAGGCCCAATGGACTTAACAATAACCCATCCGCGTTAACAACGCAGCATCCTCGCAAGACGTGATTTCGACGCGTTGTAGGGCCTTCTAATGTCCCGCGAGTAAGCTTGTCGTCCTTTTAACAGCTCGCGATGTGCGATCCGGTAAGGAAAAATAGAGATTATTAAGAAAAGTGGCTCGAAACTAATGAAAACGTTCAATTTTGGGCACCAAAAAGGGCACAACGAGCTAGCTAGCTGAAGCCGTCGTAGAGCTCTCGACGTGCTTTACAATGGTATGCTGTGCGCTGCGTAACTCCTTACGGATCAAAAGTTATGGGCACCGAAGCGACGGAGACCTAGTCACAAGCCGTACGCCCTCGGTTTGCTAGCCCAGCCTCCACGTGAAGCGAAGTTGTCTTGCCCAAGGTGCCGTGGGATTCGATAACAGAAATGTGGTGGATAAAGTATCTTGGCAACCCTAACCGGAGCAAAAAAAAATGAAAAGGGGCGTGCAACACGAGGACTTCAGAGGGGGTCACCAATCCTAGTACTACTCTAGCCCAAGCACGCTTAACTTCGGAGTTCTGATGGGATCCGGTGCATTAGTGCTGGTATTATCGCACCCGTCATGTTGGGGGTAGAATTCCTTTTTGTGTTATCGGTTCAAAGTCCCAGCCTAGAGAGATAGCCCATTCAGAAGGCCCAATGGGTTTAACAACAACCCATCCGCTTCAACAACGCAGCATCCTCGAAAGATGTGATATCGACGCATTGTAGCGCCCTCTAATGTCCCGCGAGTAAGGTTGTCGTCCTTTTAAAAGCCCACGACGTACGATCCGGGACGAAAAAATAGAGCCTAAAAAGAAAAGTGGCCCGAAACTGATGAAAACGTTCGATTTTGGGCTCCAAAAAGGGCACAGAAAGCAAGCTTGCTGCCCCCGTCGTAGAGCTCTCAGAGTGCTTTCCAATGGTATGCTGTGCGCCGCATAAGTCCTTACGAATCAAAAGTTATTGGCACCGGAGCGACAGAGACTTGGTCACAAGCCCTACGCCCTCAGTTTACGGGACCAGCCTCCACGTGAAGCGAAGTTGTCTTCCCCAAGGTGCCGTGGGATTCGATAATAGAAATGTGGTGGATAAAGTATCTTGGCAACCCTAACCCGAGGAAAAAAAATTGAAAAGGGGGGTGCAACACGAGGACATCCCAGGGGGTCACCCATCCTAGTACTACTATCGCCCAAGCACGCTTAACTTCGGAGTTCTGATGGGATCCGATGCATTAGTGCTGGTATGATAGCACCTGTCATGGTGGGGGTAGAATTCCTTTTTGTGTTAACGATTAACAGTCAAAGCCTAGAGAGATGGCCCATTCAGAAGGCCCAATGGGCTTAACAATAACCCATCCGCTTCAACAACGCAGCATCCTCGCAAGACGTGATATCGACGCGTTGTAGGGCCCTCTAATGTCCTACAAGTAAGGTTGTCGTCCTTTTAGCAGCTCACGACGTACGATCCGCGACAGAAAAACATAGCTTAATAAGTGAAGTGGCTCGAAACTGATAAAAATGTTCGAGTTTGGGCTCCAAAAAAGGCACACCGAGCAAGCTGATGCGCCCGTCGTAGAGCTCTCGGAGAGCTTTCCAACAGTATACTGTGCGCCGCGTAACTCCTTACGGATCAAAAGTTAATGGCACCGGAGCGACAGAGACTTGGTCACAAGCCCTACGCCCTCAGTTTGCGGGCCCAGCCTCCACGTGTAGCGAAGTTGTCTTGCCCATGGTGCCGTGAGATTCGATAATAGAAATGTGGTGGATAAAGTATCTTGGCAACCCTAACCGGAGGAAAAAAAGTTGGAAAAGGGGGGTGCAACACGAGGACTTCGCAGTGGGCCACCGATCCTAGTACTACTCTCGCCCAAGCACGCTTAACTTCGGAGTTCTAATGGGATCCGGTGCATTAGTGCTGGTATGATAGCACCCATCATGGTGGGGGTAGAATTCCTTTTTGTGTTAACGGTTCACAGTCCCAGCCTAGAGAGATGGCCCATTCAGAAGGCCCAATGGGCTTAACAACAACCCATCCGCTTCAACAACGCAGCATCCTCGCAAGATGTGATATCGACGGGTTGTAGGGCCCTCTAATGTCCCGCGAGTAAAGTTGTCGTCCTTTTAACAGCACACGACGTACGATCCGGGACGGAAAAACAGAGCTTAATAAGAAAAGTGGCCCGAAACTGATGAAAACATTCGATTTTGGGATCCAAAAAGGGCACAGCGTGCAAGCTGCTACGCCCGTCGTAGAGCTCTCGGAGAGCTTTCTAACGGTATGTTGTGCACCGCATAACTCCTTACGGATCAAAAGTTATGGGCACCGGAGTGACAGAGACCTGGTCACAAGCCATTCTCCCTCGGTTTACGAGCCCAGCCTCCACGTGAAGCGAAGTTGTCTTGCCCAAGGTGTCGTGAGATTCGATAATAGAAATGTGGTGCATAAAGTATCTTGGCAACCCTAACCGGAGGAAAAAAAATTGAAAAGGGGGGTGCAACACGAGGACTTCCCAGGGGGTCACCCGTCCTAGTATTACTCTCGCCCAAGCCCTCTTAACTTCGTAGTTCTGATGGGATCCGGTGCATTAGTGCTGGTATAATCGCACCAGTCATGTTGGGGGTAGAATTCCTTTTTGTGTTAACGGTTCACAGTCCCAGCCTAGAGAGATGGCTCATTCAGAAGGCCCAATGGGCTTAACAACAACCCATTCGCTTTGACAACGCAGCATCCTCGCAAGACCTGATATCGACGCATTGTAGCGCCCTCTAATGTCCAGCGAGTAAGGTAGTCGTCCTTTTAAAAGCTCATGACGTACGATCCGGGACAGAAAAACAAAGCTTATTAAGAAAAGTAGCCCGAAACTGATGAAAACGTTCGATATTGGGCTCTAAAAAGGGCACAGCAAGCAAGCTTGCTGCCCCCATCATAGAGCTTTCCAACGGTATGCTGTGCACCGCGTTAGTCCTTACGGATCAAAAGTTATGGGCACCGGAGCGACGGTGACCTGGTCACGAGCTCTACGCCCTCGGTTTGCTGGCCCAACCTCCACGTGAAGCGAAGTTTTCTTGCCCAAGGTGCCGTGGGATTTGATAATAGAATTGTGGTGGATAAAGTATCTTGGCAACCCTAACACTAGGAAAAACAATTGAAAAGTGGGGTGCAACACGAGGACTTCCCAGGGGGTCACCCATCCTAGTACGACTATCGCCCAGGCAAGCTTAACTTCAGAGTTCTGATGGGATCCGGTGCATTAGTGCTGGTATGATCGCACCCATCATGTTGGTGGTAGAATTCCTTTTTGTGTTAACGGTTCACAGTCCCAGCCTAGGGAAATGGCCCATTCAGAAGGCGCAATGGGCTTAAGAACAACCCATCCGCTTCAACAACGCAGCATCGTCTCAAGACGTGATATCGAAGCATTGTAGGGCCCTCTAATGTCCCGCGAGTAGGGTTGTCATCCTTTTAACAGCTCACGACGTACGATTCGGGACGGAAAAACAGAGCTTAGTAAGAAAATTGGACCGAAACTGATGAAAACGTTCAATTTTGGGCTCCAAAAAGTGCACAGGGAGCAAGCTGGCTGCCCCCGTCGTAGAGCTCTCGGAGAGCATTCCAACGGTATACTGTGCGCCGCGTAACTGCTTACGGATCAAAAGTTATGGGCACAGGAGCAACGGAGACTTGGTCACAAGCCATATGCCCTCGGTTTGCGGGCCCAGCCTCCACGTGAAGCGAAGTTGTCTTGCCCAAGGTGCAGTGAGATTCGATCTGAGAAATGTGGTGGATAAAGTATCTTGGTAACCCTAACCGGAGGAAAAAAAATTGAAAAGTGGGGTGCCACACGAGGACTTCGCAGTGGGCCACCCATCCTAGTACTACTCTCGCCCAAGCAAGCTTAACTTCGGAGTTCTGATGGGATCCGGTGCATTAGTGCTGGTAAGATAGCACCCATCATGGTGGGGGTAGAATTCCTTTTTGTGTTAACGATTCACAGTCCCAGCCTAGAGAGATGGCCCATTCAGAACGCCCAATGGGCGTAACAATAACCCATCCGCATCAACAACACAACATCCTCGCAAGACGTGATATCGACGCATTGTAGGGCCCTCTAATGTCCTGCGAGTAAGGTTGTTGTCCTTTTAACAGCTCACGATGTACAATCAGGGAAGGAAAAACATAGCAAAATCAGAAAAGTGGTCCAAAACTGATGAAAACGTTCGATTTTGGACTCCAAAAATGGGCACAACGAGCAAGCTAGCTGCTCCCGTCGTAGAACTCTCGGAGAGCTTTTCAATGGTATGCTGTGCGCCACGTAACTCCTAATGGATCAAAAGTTATGGGCACAGGAGCGACAGAGACTTGGTCACAAGCCCTACGCCCTCAGTTGGCGGGCCCAGCCTCCACGTGAAGCAAAGTTGTCTTGCCCAAGGTGCCGTGGGATTCGATAATAGAAATGTGGTGGATAAAGTATCTTGGCAACCCTAACCGAAGGAAAAAAATTGAAAATGGTGGTGCAACACGAGGACTTCCCAGGGGGTCACCCATCCTAGTACTACTCTCGCCCAAGCACGCTTAACTTCGGAGTTCTGATGGGATCCGGTGCATTAGTACTGGTATGATCGCACCCGTCATGTTGGGGGTAGAATTCCTTTTTGTGTTAACGGTTCATAGTCCCAGCCTAGAGAGATGGCCCATTCAGAAGGCCCAATGGGCTTAACAACAATCCATCCGCTTCAACAACGTAGCATCCTCGCAAGACGTGATATAGACGCATTGTAGCGCCCTCTAATGTCCCGCGAGTAAGGTTGTCGTCCTTTTAAAAGCTCACGATGTATGATCCGGGACGGAAAAATCGAGCTTAATAAGAAAAGTGGCCCGAATCTAATGGAAACTTTTGATTTTGGGCTCCAAAATAGGGCAAAGCGAGCAAGCTAGCTGCTCCCGTCGTAGAGCTCTCGGAGAGCTTTACAACGGTATGTTGTGCGCTGCGTAACTTCTTACGGATCAAAAGTTATGGGCACCGGAGCGACAGAGACTTGGTCACAAGCCTTACGCTCTCAGTTTGCGGGCCCAGCCTCCACGTCAAGCGAAGTTGTCTTGCCCAAGGTGCTGTGGGATTCGATAATAGAAATGTGGTGGATAGATTATCTTGGCAACCCTAACCGGAGGAAAAAGAATTGAAAAGGGTGGTGCAACACGAGGACTTCGCAGGGGGTCACCAATCCTAGTACTACTCTAGCCCAAGCATGCTTAACTTCGGAGTTCTTATGGGATCCGGTGCATTAGTGCTGGTATGATCTCCCCTGTCATGTTGGGGGTAGAATTCCTTTTTGTGTTAACGGTTCATAGTCCCAGCCTAGAGAGATGGCCCATTCAAAACGCCCAATGGGCTTAACAACAATCCATCCGCTTCAACAACGCAGCATCCTCGCAAGACGTGATATCGACGCATTGTAGCACCCTCTAATGTCCAGCAAGTAATGTTGTCGTCCTTTTAAAAGCTCACGACGTACGATCCGAGATGCAAAAACAGAGCTTAATAAGAAATGTGGCCCGAAACTGATGAAAACGTCCAATTTTGGTCTCCAAAAAGGGCACAGAAAGGAAGCTTGCTGCCCCCGTCGTAGAGCTCTAGGAGTGCTTTCCTACGGTATGCTGTGCGCCGCGTAACTCCTTACAGATCAAAAGTTATTGGCATCGGAGCGACAGCGACGTGGTCCCAAGCCCTCCGCCCTCAGTTTGCGGAGCCCACCTTCCATGTGAAGCGAAGTTGTCTTGCCCAAGGTGCGGTGGGATTCGATAATAGAAATGTGGTGGATAAAGTATCTTGGCAACCCTAACCCGAGGAAAACAAATTGAAAAGGGGGGTACAACACGAGCACATCCCAGGGGGTCACCAATCCTAGTACTACTCTAGCCCAAGCACGCTTAACTTCGGAGTTCTGATGGGATTCGGTGCATTAGTGCTGGAATGATCGCACCCGTCATGGTGGGGGTAGAATTCCTTTTTGTGTTAACGGTTTACAGTCCTAGCCTAGAGAGATGGACCATTCAGAAGGCCCAATGGGCTTAATGACAACCGATCCACTTCAACAACACAGCATCCTCGTAGGACGTGATATCGATGCGTTGTAGGGCCCTCTAATGTCCTGCGAGTATGGTTGTCGTCCTTTTCACAGCTCACAACGTAAGATCTGAGACGGCAAAACAGAGCTTAATAAGAAAACTGGCTCGAAACTGATGAAAACGTTCGATTTTGGGCACCAAAAATAGGCACAGCGAGCAAGCTGCTGTGCCCGTCGTAGAGCTCTCGGAGAGCTTTCCAACGTTACGCTGTGCGCCGCGTAACTCATTACGGATCAAAAGTTAATGGCACCGGAGCGACAGAGACTTGGTCACAAGCCCTACGCCCTTAGTTTGAGGGACCTGCCTCCACGTGTAGCGAAGTTGTCTTGCCCAAGGTGCCGTGAGATTCGATAATAGAAATGTGGTGGATAAAGTATCTTGGCAACCCTAACCGGAGGAAAAAAAATTGAAAAGGGGAGTGCACCACTAGCACTTCCCAGGGGGACACCCATCCTAGTACTACTCTCGCGCAAGCATGCTTAACTTCGGAGTTCTGATTTGATCCGGAGCCTTAGTGCTGGTATGATCGCGCCAGTCATGCTGGGGGTAGAATTCCTTTTTGTGTTAACGGTTCGCCGTCCCAGCCTAGAGAGATGGCCCATTCAAAAGGCCCAATGGGCTTAACAACAACCCATCCACTTCAACAACGCAGCATCCTCGAAAGACGTGTTATCGACGCATTGTAGGGCCCTCTAATGTCCCGCGAGTAAGGTTGTCGTCCTTTTAACAGCTCACGATGTACGATCCGGGATGAAAAAACAGAGCTTAATAGGAATAGTGGCCCGAAACTTATTAAAACGTTCGATATTGGGCTCCAAAAAGGGCACAGCGAGCAAGCTGCTGCGCCCGTCGTAGAGCTCTCAGAGAGCTTTCCAACGGTATGCTCTACGCCGCATAACTCCTTACGGATCAAAAGTTATGGGCAACGGAGCGACAAATACCTGGTCATAAGCCCTACTCCCTCGGTTTACGGGCCCAGCCTCTATGTGAAGTGAAGTTGTCTTGTGCAAGGTGCTGTGGAATTCGGTAATAGAAATGTGATGGATAAAGTACCGGAGGAAAAAAAAATGGGAGTACAACACGAGGACTTCCCAGGGGATCACCCATCCTAGTGCTACTCTCGCCCAAGCACGCTTAACTTAGGATTTCTGATGGGATCCAGTGCATTAGTGCTGGTATGATCGCACCCATCATGTTTGGGGTAGAATTTCTTTTTTTGTTAACGGTTCACAGTCCCAGCCTTGAGAGATGGCCCATTCAGAAGGCCCAATGGGCTTAACAACAACCCATCCGCTTCAACAACGCAGCATCCTCGCAAGACGTGATATCGATGCATTGTAGGGCTCTCTAATGTCCCGCAAGTAAGGTTGTCGTCCTTTTAACAGCTCACGACGTACGATCCAGGACGGAAAAACAGAGCTTAATAAGAAAATTGGCCCGAAATTGATGAAAACGTTCGATTTTGGGCTCCAAAAAGGGCACAGCAAGCAAGCTTGCTGCCCCCGTCGTAGAGTTCTCGGAGTGCTTTCCAACTGTATGCTGTGTACCACGTAACTCTTTACTGATCAAAAGTTATGGGCACCGGAGAGACAGAGACTTGGTCACAAGCCCAACGCCCTCAGTTTGGGGGCCCAGCCCCCACGTGTAGCGAAGTTGTCTTGCCCAATGTGCCGTGAGATTCGATAATAGAAATTTGGTGGAAAATGTATCTTGGCTACCTTAACCGGAGAAAAAAAAAATTGAAAAGGGGAGTGCAACACGAGGACTTCCCAGGGGGTCACCCATCTTAGTACTACTCTCGGCCAAGCACGCTTAACTTAGTAGTTCTGATGAGATCCGGTGCATTAGAGCTGGTATGATCGCGCCCGTCATGTTGGTGGTAGAATTCCTTTTTGTGTTAACGGTTCAGAGTCCCAGCCTAGAGAGATAGCCCATTCAGAAGGCCCAATAGGCATAACAACTACCCATCCGCGTTAACAACGCAGCATCCTCGCAAGACGTGATATCGACGCGTTGTAGGGCGCTCTAATGTCCCGCGAGTAAGGTTGTCGTCCTTTTAACAGCTCACGATGTGCGATATGGGAAGGAAAAACAGAGATTATTAAGAAAAGTGGCCCGAAACTGATGAAAATGTTCGATTTTGGGCTCCAAAAAATGGCAAAGCGAGCAAGCTAGATGCTCCTGTCGTAGAGGTCTCGGAGCGCTTTCCAACGGTATGCTGTGCGCCGCGTAACTCCTTACGGATCAAAAGTTATGGGCACCGAAGCGACATAGACTTGGTCACAAGCCCTACGCCTTCAGTTTGCGGGCCCAGCCTCCACGTCAAGCGAAGTTGTCTTGCCCAAGGTGCCGTGGGATTCGATAATAGAAATGTGGTGGATAGAGTATCTTGGCAACCCTAACCGGAGGAAAAAAAATTGAAAAGTGTGGTGCAACACGAGGACTTCCCAGGGGGTCACCAATCCTATTACTACTCTAGCCCAATCATGCTTAACTTCGGAGTTCTGATGGGATCCGGTGCATTAGTGCTGGTATGATCGCACCCGTCATGTTGGGGGTAGAATTCCTTTTTGTGTTAACGGTTCACAGTCCCAGCCTAGAGAGATGGCCCATTCAGAAGGCCCAATGGGCTTAACGACAACCCATCCGCTTCAACAACGCAGCATCGTCGCAAGACGTGATATCGTCGCATTGTAGCACCCTCTAATGTCCCGCGAGTAAGGTTGTCGTCCTTTTAAAAGCTCACGACGTACGATACGGGACGGAAAAACAGAGCTTAATAAGAAAAGTGGCCTGAAACTGAGGAAAATGTTCGATTTTGGGCACCAAAAAGGGCACAGAAAGCTAGCTTGCTGCCCCCGTCGTAGAGCTCTCGGAGTGCTTTCCAATGGTATGTTGTGCGCCGCGTAACTCCTTACGGATCAAAAGTTATTGGCACCGGAGCGACAAAGACTTGGTCACAAGCCCTACGCCCTCTGTTTGCGGGCCCAGCCTTCACGTGAAGCGAAGTTGTCTTCCCCAAGGGGCCGTGGGATTCGTTAATAGAAATGTGGTGGATAAAGTATCTTGGCAACCCTAACCCTAGGAAAAAAAATTGAAAACGGGGGTGCAACACGAGGACATCCCAGGGGGTCACCATCCTAGCACTACTCTCGCCCAAGCACGCTTAACTTCGGAGTTCTGATGGGATCCGGTGCATTAGTGGTGGTATGATCGCACCCGTCATGGTGGGGGTAGAATTCCTTTTTGTGTTAACGGTTCGCCGTCCCAGCCTAGAGAGATGGCCCATTAAGAACGCCCAATGGGCTTAACAACAACCCATCCGCTTCAACAACGCAGCATCCTCGCAAGACGTGATATCGACGCATTGTAGCGCCCTCTAATGTTCCGCGAGTAAGGTTGTCGTCCTTTTAAAAGCTCACGACGTACGATCCAGGACGGAAAAACCGAGGTTAATAAGAAAAGTAGCCCGAAACTGATGAAAATGTTCGATATTGGGCTCCAAAAATGGTAAACTAAGCAAGCTTGCTGCCCCCGTCGTAGAGCTCTCGGTGTGCTTTCCAACGGTATGCTATGCCGCGCTTAACTCCTTACTGATCAAAAGTTATCGGTACCGGAGCGACAAAGACTTGGTCACAAGCCCTACGCCCTCAGTTTGCGGGCCCAGCCTCCACGTGAAGCAGAGTTGTCTTGCCCAAGATGCCGTGAGATTCGATAATAGAAATGTGGTGGATAAAGTGTCTTGGCTAACCTAACCGGAGTAAAAAAAATTGAAAAGGGGGGCGCAACACGACAACTTCCCCGGGGGTCCCCCCTCCTCGTACTACCCTCGCCCAAGCACGCTTAACTTCGGAGTTCTGATGGGATCCGGTGTATTAGTGCTGGTATGATCGCACCCGTCATGTTGGGTGTAGAATTCCTTTTTGTGTTAACGGCTCATAGTCCCAGCCTAGAGAGATGGCCCATTCAGAAGGCCCAATGGGCTTAACAACAACCCATCCGCTTCAACAACGCAGCAACCTCGCAAGACGTGATATGGACGCATTGTAGCGCCCTCTAATGTCCCGTGAGTAAGGTTGTCGTCCTTTTAACAGCTCACGATGTACGATCAAGGACGGAAAAACATAGCTAAATTTGAAAATTGGCCTGAAACTGATGAAAACGTTCGATTTTGTGCTCCAAAAAAGGGCACAGCGAGCAAGCTAGCTGCCCCCGTCGTAGAGCTCTCGGAGAGCTTTTCAACGGTATGCTGTGCACCGCGTAACTCCTTATGGATCAAAAGTTATGGGCACCGGAGCGACGGAGACCAGGTCACAAGCCCTACGCCCTCAGTTTGTGGGCCCATTCTCGACGTGAAGCAAAGTTGTCTTGGCCAAGGTGCCGTGGGATTCGATAATAGAAATGTGGTGGATAAAGTATCTTGGCAACCATAACCGGAGGAAAAAAATTGAAAAGGGGGGTGGTACACGTGGACTTCCCAGGGGGTCACCCATCCTAGTACTACTCTCGCCCAAGCACGCTTAACTTCACAGTTCTGATGGGATCCGGTGCATTAGTACTGGTATGATCGCACCCGTCATGTTGGGGGTAGAATTGCTTTTTGTGTTAACGGTTCACAGTCCCAGCCTAGAGAGATGGCCCATTCAGAAGGTCCAATGGGCTTAACAACAACCCATCCGCTTCAACAACGAAGCATCCTCGCAAGACGTGATATCGACGCATTGTAGCGCCCTCTAATGTCCCGCGAGTAAGGTTGTCGTCCTTTTAAAAGCTCACATCGTACGATCCGGGACGGAAAAACAGAGCTTAACAAGAAAAGTGGCCCGAATCTGATGAAAACGTTCGATTTTGGGCTCCAAAAAGGAAGCAGAAAGCAAGCTTGCTACCCCCGTCGTAGAGCTCTCGGAGTGCTTTCCAACGGTATGCTGTGCGACGCGTAACTCCTTACGGATCAAAAGTTATGGCCACCGGAGCGACGGAGACGTGGTCACAAGCCCTACGCCCTCAGTTTGCGGGCCCAGCCTCCACGTGTAGCGAGGTTGTCTTGCCCAAGGTGACATGAGATTCGATAATAGAAATGTGGTGGATAAAGTATCTTGGCAACCCTAACCCGAGGAAAAAAAATTGAAAAGGGGGGGTGCAACACGAGGACATCCCAGGGGGTCACCCATCCTAGTACTACTCTCGCCCAAGCACGCTTAACTTCGGAGTACTGATGGGATCCGGTGCATTAGTGCTGGTATGATAGCACCCGTCATGGTGGGGATAGAATTCCTTTTTGTGTTAACGGTTCACAGTCCCAGCCTAGAGAGATGGCCCATTCAGAATGCCCAATGGGCTTAACAACAACCCATCCGCGTTAACAACGCAACATCCTCGCAAGACGTGATATCGACGCGTTGTAGGGCCTTCTAATGTCCAACGAGTAAGATTGTCGTCCTTTTAACAGCTCACGATGTGCGATCCGGGAAGGAAAAACAGAGATTATTAAGAAAAGTGGCCCGAAACTAATGAAAATGTTCAATTTGGGGCTCCAAAAAAGGGCACAGCGAGCAAGCTAGCTGCTCCCGTGGTAGAGCTCTCGGAGAGCTTTACAACGGTATGTTGTGCGCCGCGTAACTCCTTACGGATCCAAAGTTATGGGCACCGGAGCCACAGAGACTTCGTCACAAGCCCTACGCCCTCAGTTTGCGGGCCCAGCCTCCACGTCAAGCGAAGTTGTCTTGCCCAAGGTGCCATGGGATTCGATAATAGAAATGTGGTGGATAGAGTATCTTGGCAACCCTAACCGGAAGAAAAAAAATTGAAAAGGGTGGTGCAACACGATGACTTCCAAGGGGGTTACCAATCCTAGCACTATTCTAGCCCAAACACGCTTAACTTCGGAGTTCTGATGGGATCCGATGCATTAGTGCTGGTATGATCGCACTCGTCATGTTGGGGGTAGAATTCCTTTTTGTGTTAACGGTTCAGAGTCCCAGCCTAGAGAGATGGCCCATTCAGAAGGCCCAATGGGCTTAACAACAACCCATCCGCTTCAACAACGCATCATCCTTGCAAGATGTGATATCGACGCATTGTAGCACCCTCTAATGTCCCGCGAGTAAGGTTGTCATCCTTTTAAAAGCTCACGACGTACGATCCGGGACGGAAAAGCAGAACTTAATAAGAAAAGTGGCCCGAAACTGATGAAAACGTTCTATTTTGGGCCCCAAAAAGGGCACAGTGAGCAAGCTGGCTGCCCCGTCATAGAGCTCTCAGAGAGCTTTGCAACGGTATGTTGTGCTCCGCGTAACTCCTTACGGATCAAAATTTATTGGCACCGGAGTGACAGAGACCTGGTCACAAGCCCTACGCCCTCAGTTTGCGGGCCTAGCCTCTACGTGAAGCGAAGTTGTCTTGCCCAAGGTTCCTTGGGATTCGATAATAGAAATTTGGTGGATAAAGAATCTTGGCAAGCCTAACCGAGGAAAAAAAATTGAAAATGGGTGTGCAACACGAGGACTTCCCAAGGGGTCACCCATCACAGTACTAGTCTCGCCCGAGCACGCAAAACATCGAAGTTCTGATGGGATCCGGTGCATAAGTGGTGGTATGATCGCACCCGTCATGGTGGGGGTAGAATTCTTTTTTGTGTTAACGGTTCACAGTCCCAGCCTAGAGAGATGGCCCATTCAGAAGGCCCAATGGGCTTAACAACAACCCATCCGCTTCAACAACGCAACATCCTCGCAACACGTGATATCGACGCGGTGGAGGGCCCTCTAATGTCCCGCGAGTAAGGTTGTCGTCCTTTTAACAACTCACGACGTACGATCCGGGATGGAAAAACAGAGCTTAATAAGAAAAGTGGCCCGAAACTGATGTAAACGTTCGATTTTATGCCCTAAAAAGGGCAAACCGAGGAAGCTGCTGCGCCCGTCGTAGAGACCTCGGAGAGCTTTCGAACGGTATGTTGTGCGCCGTGTAACTCCTTATGGATCAAAAGTTATGGGCACCGGAGCGACAGAGACTTGGTCACAAGCCCTACGCCCTCAGTTTGCGGTCCCAGCCTCTACGTGAAGCGATGTTGTATTGCCCAAGGTGCCGTGGGATTTGGTAATAAAAATGTGGTGGATAAAGTATCTTGGCAACCCTAACTCGGACAAAAAAAATTTAAAAGGTGGGGGGGGCAATACGAGGACTTCCCTGGGGGTCACCCATCCTAGTACTACTCTCGCTTAAGCACGCTTAACTTCGGAGTTCTAATGGGATCCGGTGCATTAGTGCTGGTATGATCGCACCCGTCATATTGGTGGTAGAATTCCTTTTTGTGTTAACGGTTCACAGTCCCAGCCTAGAGAGATGGCCCATTCAGAAGGCCCAATGGGCTTAACAACAACCTATCCGAGTTGACAATGCAGCATCCTCGCAAGACGTGATATCGACGCATTGTAGCGCCCTCTAATGTCCCGTGAGTAAGGTTGTTGTCCTTTTAAAAGCTCACGACGTACGATCCAGGACAGAAAAACAGAGCTTAATAAGAAAAGTAGCCCGAAACTGATGAAAACGTTCGATTTTGGGCTCCAAAAAGGGAATAGCAAGCAAGCTTGCTGAACCAGTCGTAGAGCTCTCGGAGTGCTTTCCAACGGTATGCTGTACGCCGCGTAACTCCATACGGATCAAAAGTTATGGGCACCGGAGCGACAGAGACTTGGTCACAAGCCCTAAGCCCTCAGTTTGCGGGCCCAGCCTCCACGTGTAGCGAAGCTATCTTGCCCAAGGTGCCGTGAGATTCGATAATAGAAATGTGGTGGATAAAGTATTTTGGCAACCCTAACACGAGGAAAACAAATTGAAAAGGGGGGTACAACACGAGGACATCCCAGGGGGTCACCCATCCTAGTACTACTCTCGCCCAAGCATGCTTAACTTCGGAGTTCTGATGGGATCCGGTGCATTAGTGCTGATATGATCTCACCCGTCATGTTGGTGGTAGAATTCCTTTTTGTGTTAACGGTTCACAATCCCAGCCTAGAGAGATGGCCCATTCAGAAGGCCCAATGGGCTTAACAACAACCTTTCTGCGTTAACAATGAAGCATCCTCGCAAGACGTGATATCGACGCGTTGTAGGGCCCTCTAATGTCCTGCGAGTAAGGTTGTCGTCCTTTTAATAGCTCACGATGTGCGATCCGGGAAGGAAAAACATATATTATAAAGAAACGTGGCCCAAAACTGATGAAAATGTTCGATTTTGGGTTCCAAAAAATGGCATAGCGAGCAAGCTTGCTGCTCCCGTCGTAGAGCTCTCGGAGAGCTTTCCAACGGTATGCTGTGCGTCGCGAAATTCCTTACGGATCAAAAGTTATGGGCACCGGAACGACGGAGACCTGGTCACAAGCTCCACGCTCTCAGTTTACGGGCCCAGCCTCCACGTCAAGCGCAGTTGTCTTGCCCAAGGTGCCGTGGGATTCGATAATAGAAATGTGGTGGATAGATCATCTTGGCAACCCTAACATGAGGAAAAAAAATTGAAAAGGGTGGTGCAACACGAGGACTTCCCAGGCGGTCACCAATCCTAGTACTACTCTAGCCCAAGCACGCTTAACTTCAGAGTTCTTATGGGATCCGGTGCATTAGTGCTGGTATGATCGCACCCGTCATGTTGGGGGTAGAATTCCTTTTTGTGTTAACGGTTCACAGTCCCAGCCTAGAGAGATGGCCCATTCAGAAGGCCCAATGGGCTTAACAACAACCCATCCGCTTCAACAACGCAGCATCCTCGCAAGACGTGATATCGACGCATTGTAGCGCCCTCTAATGTCCTACGAGTAAGGTTGTCGTCCTTTTAACAGCTCACGACGTACGATCCGGGATGGAAAAACAGAGCTTAATAAGAAAAGTGGCCTAAAGCGGATGAAAACGTTCGATTTTGGGCTCCAAAAAGGGCACAGAAAACATGCTTGCTGCCCCCGTCGTAGAGCTCTCGGATAGCTTTCCAACGGTATGCTGTGCGCCGCGTAACACCTTACAGATCAAAAGTTATGGGCACCGGAGCGACGGAGAGCTGGTCACAAGCCCTACGCCCTCAATTTGCGGGCCTAGCCTCCACGTCAAGCGAAGTTGTCTTGCCCAAGGTGCCGTGGGATTCGATAATAGAAATGTGGTGGATAGAGTATCTTGGAAACCCTAACCGGAGGAAAAAAAATTGAAAATGGTGGTGGAAGACGAGGACTTCCCAGGGGGTCACCAATCCTATTACTACTCTAGCCCAATCACGCTTAACTTCGGAGTTCTGATGGGATCCGGTGCATTAGTGCTGGTATGATCGCACCCGTCATGTTGGGGGTAGAATTCCTTTTTGTGTTAACAGTTCACAGTCCCAGCCTAGAGAGATGGCCCATTCAGAAGGCCCAATGGGCTTAACGGCAACCCATCCGCTTCAACAACGTACCATCCTCGCAACAGGTGATATCGACCCATTGTAGCACCCTCTAATCTCGCACGAGTAACGTTGTCATCCTTTTAAAAGCTCACGACGTACGATACGGGACGAAAAAACAGAGCTTAATAAGAAAAGTGGCCTGAAACTGATAAAAACGTTCGATTTTGGGCACCAAAAAGGGCACAGAAAGCTAGCTTACTGCCCCCGTCGTAGAGCTCTCGGAGTGCTTTCCAACGGTATGCTGTACGCCGCGTAACTCCTTAGGGATCAAAAGTTATTGGCACCGGAGCGACAGAGACTTGGTCACAAGCCCTACGCCCTCACTTTGCGGGCCCAGCCTCCACGTGAAGTGAAGTTGTGTTGCCCCAGGGGCCATGGGATTCGTTAATAGAAATGTGGTGGATAAAGTATCTTGGCAACCCTAACCCTAGGAAAAAAAATTGAAAAATGGGGTGCAACACGAGGACATCCCAGGGGGTCACCATTCTAGCACTACTCTCGCCCAAGTACGCTTAACTTCGAAATTCTGATGGGATCCGGTGCATCAGTGGTGGTATGATCGCACCCGTCATGTTGGGGGTAGAATTCCTTTTTGTGTTAACGGTTCACAGTCCCAGCCTAGAGAGATGGCCCATTCAGAACGCCCAATGGGCTTCACAACAACCCATCCGCTTCAACAACGCAGCATCCTCGCAAAACGTGATATCGACGCATTGTAGGGCCCTCTAATGTCCCGCGAGTATGGTTCTCGTCCTTTTAACAGCTCACGACGTACGATCCGGGATGGAAAAACAGAGCTTAATATGAAAAGTGGCCTGAAACTGATGAAAACGTTCGATATTGGGCTCCAAAAATGGTAAAGCAAGCAAGCTTGCTGCCCCCGTCGTAGAGCTCTCGGAGTGCTTTCCAACGGTATGCTATGCGCCGCGTAACTCCTTACGGATCAAAAGTTATGGGTACCGGAGCGACAAAGACTTGGTCACAAGCCCTACGCCCTCAGTTTGCGGGCCCAGCCTCCACGTGAAGCAGAGTTGTCTTGCCCAAGATGCCGTGAGATTCGATAAAAGAAATGTGGTGGATAAAGTATCTTGGCAACCCTAACCGGAGGAAAAAAAATTGAAAAGGCGAGTGCAACACGAGGACTTCACAAGGGGTCACCCATCCTAGTACTACTCTCGCCCAAGCACGATTAACTTGGTTGTTCTGATGGGATCCGGTGCATTAGTGCTGGTATGATCGCACCCGTAATGTTGGGGGTAGAATTCCTTTTTGTGTTAACGGTTCATAGTCCCAGCCTTGAGAGATGGCCCATTCAGAAGGCCCAATGGGCTTAACAACAACCCATCCGCTTCAACAACGTAGCATCCTCGCAAGACGTGATATCGACGCATTGTAGGTCCCTCTAATATCCCTCGAGTAAGTTTGTCATCCTTTTAACAGCTCACGACGTACGATCAAGGAAGGAAAAACATAGCAAAATTAGAAAAGTGGCCTGAAACTGATGAAAACGTTCGATTTTGTGCTCCAAAAAAGGGCACAGCGAGCAAGCTAGCTGCGCCCGTCATAGAGCTCTCGGAGATCTTTTCAACGGTATGCTGTGCGCCGCTTAACTCCTTACGGGTCAAAAGTTATGGGTACAGGAGCGACAGAGACTTTGGTCACAAGCCCTACGCCCTCAGTTTGCGGGCCCAGCCTCCACGTGAAGCAAAGTTGTCTTGCACAAGATGCCGTGGGATTCGATAATAGAAATGTGGTGGTTAAAGTATCTTGGCAACCCTAACCGGAGGAAAAAAATTGAAAATGGGGGAGCAACACGAGGACTTTGCAGGGGGTCACCCATCCTAGTACTACTCTTGCCCAAGCACACTTAACTTCGGAGTTCTGATGGGATCCGGTGCATTAGTACTGGTATGATCGCACCCTGCATGTTGGGGATAGAATTCCTTTCTGTGTTAACGGTCCACAGTCCCAGCCTAAAGAGATGGCCCATTTAGAAGGCCCAATGGGCTTAACAACAACCCATCCGCTTCAACAACGTAGCATCCTCGCAAGACGTGATATCGACGCATTGTAGCGCCCTCTAATGTCCAGCGAGTAAGGTTGTCGTCCTTTTAAAAGCACCCACCGCACGATCCCGGACGAAAAAACAAAGCAAAAAAATAAATGTGACCGGAAACTGATGAAAACGTTCGATTTTTGGCCCCAAAAAGGAAGCAGAAAGCAAGCTTCCTACCCCCGTCGTAGAGCTCTCGGAGTGCTTTCCAACGGTCTGTTGTGGGACACGTAACTCCTTAGGGATCAAAAGTTATGGGCACCGGGGCGACAGAGACTTGGTCACAGGCCCTACGCCCTCGGTTTGCGGGCCCAGCCTCCAGGTGAAGCGAAGTTGTCTTGCCCAAGGTGACATGAGATTCGATAACAGAAATGTGGTGGATAAAGTATCTTGGCACCCCTAACCGGAGGAAAAAAAATTGAGAAGGGGGGTGCAGCACGAGGACTTCCCAGGGGGTCACCCATCCTAGTACTACTCTCGCCCAAGCACGCTTAACTTCGGAGTACTGATGGGATCTGGTGCATTAGTGCTGGTATGATAGCACTCGTCATGGTGGGGGTAGAATTCCTTTTAGTGTTAACGGTTCACAGTCCCAGCCTAGAGAGATGGCCCTCTCAGAATGCCCAATGGGCTTAACAACAACCCATCCGCGTTAACAACGCAACATCCTCGCAAGACGTGATATCGACGCGTTGTAGGGCCTTCTAATGTCCAACGAGTAAGATTGTCGTCCTTTTAACAGCTCACGATGTGCGATCCGGGAAGGAAAAACAGAGATTATTAAGAAAAGTGGCCCGAAACTAATGAAAATGTTCAATTTGGGGCTCCCAATAAGGGCACAGCGAGCAAGCTAGCTGCTCCCGTGGTAGAGCTCTCGGAGAGCTTTACAACGGTATGTTGTGCGCCGCATAACTCCTTACGGATCCAAAGTTTTGGGCACCGGAGCGACAGAGACTTCGTCACAAGCCCTACGCCCTCAGTTTGCGGGCCCAGCCTCCACGTCAAGCGAAGTTGTCTTGCCCAAGGTGCCGTGGGATTCGATAATAGAAATGTGGTGGATAGAGTATCTTGGCAACCCTAACCGGCAGAAAAAAAATTGAAAAGGGTGGTGCAACACGATGACTTCCAAGGGGGTCACCAATCCTAGCACTATTCTAGCCCAAACACGCTTAACTTCGGAGTTCTGATGGGATCCGGTGCATTAGTGCTGGTATGATCGCACCCGTCATGTTGGGGGTAGAATTCCTTTTTGTGTTAACGGTTCACAGTCCTAGCCTAGAGAGATGGCCCATTCAGAACTCCCAATGGGATTAACAACAACCTATCCGCTTCAACAACGCAGCATCCTTGCAAGATGTGATATCAACGCATTGTAGCACCCTCTAATGTCACGCGAGTAAGGTTGTCGTCCTCTTAAAAGCTCACGACGTACGATCCGGAACGGAAAAACAGAGCTTAATAAGAAAAGTGGCCCGAAACTGATGAAAACGTTTGATTTTTGGCCCCAAAAAGGGTACAGAAAGCAAGCTTGCTGCCCCCGTCGTAGAGCTCTCGGAGTGCTTTTCAACGGTATGCTGTGCGCCTCATAACTCCCAACGGATCAAAATTTATTGGCACCGGAGTGACAGAGACTTGGTCACAAGCCCTACGCCCTCAGTTTGCGGGCCCAGCCTCCATGTGTAGCGAAGTTGTCTTGCCCAAGGTGCCGTGGGATTCAATAATAGAAATGTGGTGGATAAAGTATCTTGGCAACCCTAACCCGAGGAAAAAAAATTGAAAAGGGGGGTGCAACACGAGGACATCCCAGGGGGTCACCCATCCTAGTACTACTCTCGCCCAAGCACGCTTAACTTCGGAGTTCTGATGGGATCCGGTGCATTAGTGCTGGTATGATCGAACCCGTCATGGTGGGGGTAGAATTCCTTTTTGTGTTAACGGTTCACAGTCCCAGCCTAGAGAGATGGCCCATTCAGAAGGCCCAATGGGCTTAACAACAACCCATCCGCTTCAACAACGCAACATCCTCGCAAGACGTGATATAGACGCGTTGTAGGGCCCTCTAATGTCCTACGAGTAAGGTTATCGTCCTTTTAACAGCTCACGACGTAAGATCCGGAACGGAAAAACAGAGCTTAATAAGAAAAGTGGCTCGAACCTGATAAAAATGTTCGATTTTGGGCTCCAAAAAGGGCACACCGAGCAAGCTGCTGCGCCCGTCGTAGATCTCTCGGAGAGCTTTCCAACGGTATGCTGTGCGCCGCGTAACTCCTTACGGATCAAAAGTTATGGGCAACAGAGCGACAGATACTTGGTCACAAGCACCACGTCCTCGGTTTGCGGGCCCAGCCTCTACGTGAAGTGAAGTTGTCTTCCCGAGGTGCTGTGGGATTCGATAATATAAATGTGGTGGATAAAGTATCTTGGCAACCCTAATTGGAGGAAAAAAAATTTAAAAGGGGGGTGCAATACGAGGACTTCCCAGGGGGTCACCCATCCTAGTACTACTCTCACCCAAGCACGCTTAACTTCGGAATTCTAATGGGATCCGGTGCATTAGTGCTGGTATGATCTCACCCGTCATGTTGGTGGTAGAATTCCTTTTTGTGTTAACGGTTCACAGTCCCAGCCTAGAGAGATGGCCCATTCAGAAGGCCCAATGGGCTTAACAACAACCTATCCGAGTTGACAATGCAGCATCCTCGCAAGACGTGATATCGATGCGTTGTAGGGACCTCTAATGTCCCGCGAGTAAGGTTGTCGTCCTTTTAATAGCTCACGATGTGCGATCCGGGAAGGAAAAAATAGAGCTTAATAAGAAAAGTGGCTCAAAACTAATAAAAACGTTCGATTTTGGGCTCCAAAAAGGGCACACCGAGCAAGCTGCTGCGCCCGTCGTAGAGCTCTGGGAGAGCTTTCCAATGGTATGTTGTGCGCTGCATAACTCCTTACGGATCAAAAGTTAATCGCACCGGAGCGACATAGACTTGGTCACAAGACCTACGCCCTCAGTTTGCTTGCTGTCCCGTCCCGCGAGTAAGGTTATCGTCCTTTCAACAGCTCACGACGTACGATCCAGGACGGAAAAACAGTGCTTAATAAGAAAAGTGGCCCGAAACTGATGAAAACGTTCGATTTTGGGCGCCAAAAAGGGCAAAGCAAGCAAGCTGCTGCGCCCGTCGTACAGCTCTCGGAGAGCTTTCGAACGGTATGCTATGCGCCGCGTAACTCCTTACGGATCAAAAGTTATGGGAACCGGAGCGACAGAGAGTTGGTCACAAGCCCTACGCCCTCGGTTTGCGGGCCCAGCCTCCACGTGAAGCGAAGGTGTCTTGCCCAAGGTGCCGTGGGATTCGATAATAAAAATGTGGGGGATAAAGGATCTTGGCAACCCTAACCGGCGGAAAAAAAAATTAAAATGGGGGTCCAACACGAGGACTTCCCAGGGGTCAGCCATCCTAGTACTTCTCTCGCCCAAGCACGCTTAACTTCGGAGTTCTGATGGGATCCGGTGCATTAGAGCTGGTATGCTCGCACGCGTCATGTTGGGGGTAGAATTGCTTTGTGTTTTATCGGTTCACAGTCCAAGCCTAGACAGATGGCCCATTCAGAACGCCCAATGCGCTTTACAACCACTCATCCGCTTCAACAACATAGCATCCTCGCAAGACGTGATATCGACGCATTGTAGCGCCCTCTAATGTCCCGCGAGTAAGGTTATCGTCCTTTTAAAAGCTCACAACGTACGATCCAGGACGGAAAAATATAGCTTAATAAGAAAAGTGGCCCGATATTGATGAAAACGTTCGATATTGGACTCCAAAAAGGGTAAAGCAAGAAAGCTTGCTGCCCCTGTCTTAGAGCTCTCGGAGTGCTTTGCAACGGTATGCGGTGCACCGCGTAACTCCTTACGGATCAAAAGTTATGGGTACCGGAGCGACAGAGACTTGGTAACAAGCCCTACGCCCTCAGTTTGCGGGCCTAGCCTCTACGTGAAGCGAAGTTGTCTTGCCCAAGGTGCCGTGGGATTCGATAATAGAAATGTGGTGGATAAAGTATCTTGGCAACCCTAACCGGAGAAAAAAAAATTGAAAATGGGGGTGGAACACGAAGACTTCCCAGGGGGGCACCCATCCTAGTACTACTCTCGCCCAAGCCCGCATAACTTCGGAGTTCTTATGGGATCTGGGGCATTAGTGCTAGGATGATTGCACCCGTCATGTTGGTGGTAGAATTCCTTTTGGTGTTAACGGTTCACAGTCCCAGCCTAGAGAGATGGCCCATTAAGAACGCCCAATGGGCTTAATAACAACCCATCCGCTTCAACAACGCAGCATCCTCGTAAGACGTGATATCGACGCGTTGTAGGGCCATCTAATGTCCCGCGAGTAAGGTTGTCGTCCTATTAACAACTCACGAAGTACGATCGGGGACGGAAAAAATAGAGTTTAATAAGAAAAGTGGCACGAAACTGATGAAAACGTTCGATTTTGGTATCCAAAAAGGGCAATTCAAGCAAGCTTGCTACCCCCGTCGTAGAGCTCTCAGAGTGCTTTCCAACGGTATGCTATTCGCCACGTAACTCCTTACGGATCAAAAGTTATGGGCACCAGAGCGACAGAGACTTGCTCACAAGCCCTACGCCCTCAGTTTGCTGGCCCAGCCTCCATGTGTAGCGAAGTTGTCTTGCCCAAGGTGCCGTGATATTCGATAATAGAAATATGGGGGATAAAGTATCTTGGAAACCCTAACTGGAAGAAAAAAAATTGAAAAAGGGGGGGTGCAACATGAGGACTTCCCAGGGGGCCACCAATCCTACTACTACTCTCTCCCAACCACGCTTAACTTCGGAGGTCTGGTGGGGTCCGGTGTATTAGTTCTGGTATGATAGCACCCATCATGGTGGGGATAGAATTCCTTTTTGTGTTAACGGTTCACAGTCCCAGCCTAGAGAGATGGCCCATTCAGAACGCCCAATGGGCTTAAAAACAACACATTCGCGTTAACAACGCAACATCCTCGCAAGACGTGATAACGACGCGTTGTAGGGCCCTCTAATGTACTACGAGTAAGGTTGTCGTCCTTTTAACAGCTCACGAAGTACGATCCGGGACGGAAAAACAGAGCTTAATAAGAAAAGTGGCTCGAAACTGATGAAAACGTTCAATTTTGGGTTCCAAAAAGGGCACAGCGAGCAAGCTGCTGCGCCCGTCGTAGAGCTCTCTGAGAGCTTTCCAACGGTATGCTATGCGCCGCGTAACTCCTTGCAGATCAATAGTTAATGGCACCGGAGCGACAGAGGCCTGGTCACAAGCCCTACGCCCTCGGTTTGCGGGTCCAACCTCTACGTGAAGCGAAGTTGTGTTGCCCAAGGTGCCATGAGATTCGATAATAGAAATGTGGCGGATAAAGTATCTTGGCAACCCTAACCGGCGGAAAAAAAATTGAAAAGGGGGGTGCAACACGAAGACTTCCAAGGGGGCCACCCATCCTAGTACTACTCTCGCCCAAGCACGCTTAACTTCGGAGTTCTGATGGGATCCGGTGCATTAGTGCTAGTATGATCGCACCTGTCTTGTTGGTGGTAGAATTCCTTTTGGTGTTAACGGTTCACAGTCCCAGCCTAGAGAGATGGCCCAATAAGAACGCCCAATGGGCTTAACAACAACCCATCCGCTTCAACAACGCAGCATCCTCGTAAGACGTGATATCGACGCGTTGTAGGGCCATCTAATGTCCCGCGAGTAAGGTTGTCATCCTATTAACAGCTCACGAAGTATGATCCGGGACGGAAAAACAGAGCTTAATAAGAAAAGTGGCCCGAAACTGATGAAAACGTTCAATTTTGGGCTCCAAAAAGGGCACAAAAAGCAAGCTAGCTGCCCCCGTCGTAGAGCTCTCGGAGTGCTTTCCAACGGTATGTTGTACGCCGCGTAACTCCTTACGGATCAAAAGTTATTGGCACCGGAGCAACAGAGACTTGGTCACAAGCCCTACGCCCTCAGTTTGCGGGCCCAGCCTCCACGTGAAGCGATGTTGTCTTGCCCAAGGTGCCGTGGGATTTGATAATAGAAATGTGGTGGATAAAGTATCATGGCAACCCTAACAAGAGGAAAACAAATTTAAAAGCGGGGTACAACACGAGGACATCCCAGGGGGTCACCCATCCTAGTACTACTCTTGCCCAAGCACGCTTAACTTCGAAGTTCTGATGGGATCCGGTGTATTAGTGCTGGTATGATCGCACCCGTCATGTTGGGGGTAGAATTCCTTTTTGTGTTAACGGTTCACAGTCCTAGCCTAGAGAGATGGCCCATTAAGAACGCCCAATGGGCTTAACAACAACCCATCCGCTTCAACAACGCAGCATCCTCGCAAGACGTGATATCGACGCATTGTAGCGCCCTCTAATGTTCCGCGAGTAAGGTTGTCGTCCTTTTAAAAGCTCACGACGTACGATCCAGGACGGAAAAACCGAGGTTAATAAGAAAATTGGCCCGAACCTGATGTAAACGTTCGATTTTGGACTAAAAAAAGGGCACAGCAAGCATGCTTGCTGCCACCGTCGTAGAGCTCTCGGAGTGCTTTCCAACGGTATGTTGTGCACCGCGTAACTCCTTAATGATCAAAAGTTATGGGCACCGGAGCGACGGAGATCTGGTCACAAGCCCTACGCCCTCGGTTTGCGGTCCCAGCCTCCACGTGAAGCGAAGTTGTCTTGCCCAAGGTGCCGTGGGATTCGATAATAGAAATGTGGTGGATAAAGTATCTTGGCAACCTTAACCGGAGGAAAAAAAATTGAAAAGGGGGGTGCAACACGAGGACTTCTCAGGGGGCCACCCATCCTAGTACTACTCTCACCCAAGCACGCTTAACCTCGGAGTTCTGATGGGATCCGGTGCATTTGTGGTGGTATGATCGCACCCGTCATGTTGGTGGTAGAATTCCTTTTGGTGTTAACGGTTCACAGTCCCAGCCTAGAGAGATGGCCCATTCAGAAGGCCCAATGGGCTTAACAACAACCCATTCGCGTTAACAACGCACCATCCTCGCAAGACGTGATATCGACGCATTGTAGTGCCCTCTAATGTCCCGCGAGTAAGGTTGTCGTCATTTTAACAGCTCACGATGTGCGATCCGGGAAGGAAAAACATAGATTATTAAGAAAAGTGGCCTTAAACTGATGAAAATGTTCGATTTTGGGCTCTAAAAAAGGGCACAGCGAGCAAGCTAGATGCTCCCGTCGTAGAGCTCTCGGAGACCTTTCCAACGGTATGCTATGTGCCACGTAACTCCTTACGGATCAAAAGTTATGGGCACCTGAGCAACAGAGACTTGGTCACAAGCCCTACGCCCTCAGTTTGCGGGCCCAGCCTCCACGTCAAGCGAAGTCGTCTTGCCCAAGGTGCCATGAGATTCGATAATAGAAATGTGGTGGATAGAGAATCTTGGCAACCCTAACCGGAGGAAAAAAAATTGAAAAGGGTGGTGCAACACGAGGACTTCCCAGGGGGTCACCAATCCTAGTACTACTCTAGCCCAAGCACGCTTAACTTCGGAGTTCTGATGGGATCCGGTGCATTAGTACTGGTATGATCGCACCCGTCATGTTGGGGGTCGAATTCCTTTTTGTGTTAACGGCTCACAGTCCAAGCCTAGAGAGATGGCCCATTCAGAAGGCCCAATGGGCTTAACAACAACCCATCCGCTTCAACAACGCAGCATCCTCGCAAGACGTGATATCGACGCATTGTAGCGCCCTCTAATGTCTCGCGAGTAAGGTTGTCGTCCTTTTAAAAGCTCACGACGTACGATCCGACACGGAAAAACAGAGCTTAATAAGAAAAGTGGCCCGAAACTGATGAAAATGTTCGATTTTGGGCTCCAAAAAGGGCACAGAAAGCAAGCTTGCTTCCCCTGTCGTAGAGCTCTCGGAGTGCTTTCCAACGGTATGCTGTGCACCGCGTAACTTCTTACGGATCAAAAGTTATTGGCACCGGAGCGACAGAGACTTGGTCACAAGACCTACGCCCTCAGTTTTTGGGCCCAGCCTCCACGTGAAGCGAAGTTGTCTTGCCCAATGTGTTGTGGGATTCGATAATAGAAATGTTGTGGATAAAGTATCTTGGCAACCCTAACCGGAAGAAAAAAAATTGAAAACGGGGGTGCAACACGAGGACATCCCAGGGGGTCACCCATCCTACTACTACTCTTGCCCAAGCACGCTTAACTTCGGAGTTCTGATGGGATCTGGTGCATTAGTGCTGGTATGATCGCACCCGTCATGTTGGGGGTAGAAATCATTTTTGTGTTAACGGTTCACAATCCCAGCCTAGAGAGATGGCCCATTCAGAAGGCCCAATCGGCTTAACAACAATCTATCCGCTTCAACAACGCAGCATCCTCGCAACATGTGATATCGTCGTGTTGTAGGGCCCTCTAATGTCCAACGAGTAAGGTTGTCGTCCTTTTAACAGCTCACGACGTACGATCCGGGACGGAAAAACAGAGCTTAGTAAGAAAAGTGGCTCGAAAGTAATAAAAACGTTCGATTTTGGGCTCTAAAAAGGGCACACCGAGCAAGCTGCTGCGCCGGTCGTAGATCTCTCGGAGAGCTTTCCAACGATATGCTGTGCGCCGCGTAACTCCTTACGGATCAAAAGTTAATGGCACCGGAGCGACATAGACTTGGTCACAAGCCCTACGCCCTCAGTTTGCGGGCCCAGCCTCCACCTGGAGCGAAGTTGTGTTGTCTAAGGTGCCGTGAGATTCGATAATAGAAATGTGGTGGATAAGGTATATTGGCAACCCAAACCGAGAAAAAAAAAATTGAAAAGGGGGTACAACACGAAGACTTCCCAGGGGGCCACCTATCCTAGTACTACTCTCGCCCATGCATGCTTAACTTCGGAGTTCTGATGGGATCCGGTGCATTAGTGCTGGTATGATCGCGCCCGTCATGGTGGGGGTAGAATTCCTTTTTGTGTTAACGGTTCACCATCCCAGCCTAGAGAGATGGCCCATTCAAATGGCCCAATGGGCTTAACAACAACCCATCCGCTTCAACAACGTAGCATCCTCGCAAGACGCGATATCGTTGTGTTGTAGGGCCCTCTAATGTCCCGCGAGCAAGGTTGTCATCCTTTTAACAGCTCACGACGTACGATCCGGGACTGAAAAATAGAGCTTAATAGGAAAAGTGGCCCAAAACTTATGAAAACGTTCGATTTTGGGCTCCAAAAATGGTACAGCGAGCAAGCTGCTGCTCCCATCGTACAGCTCACGGAGAGCTTTCCACCGGTATGTCGTGCGCCGCGTAACTCCTTACAGAACAAAAGTTATAGGCACCGGAGCGACAGATGCCGGGTCACAAGCCCTACGCCCTCGGTTTGCGGGCCCAGCCTCTACGTGAAGTGAAGTTTTCTTGCCCAAGGTGCCGTGGGATTCGATAATATAAATGTGGTGGATAAAGTATCTTGGCAACCCTAACCGGAGGAAAAAAAATTTAAAAGGGAGGTGTAACACGAGGACTTACCAGGGGGTCACCTATCCTAGTACTACTCTCGCCCAAGCACACTTAACTTCGGAGTTCTGATGGGATCCGGTGCATTAATGCTGGTATGATCGCACCCGTCATGTTTGGGGTAGAATTCCTTTTTGTGTTAACTGTTCACAGTCCCAGCCTAGAGAGATGGCCTATTCAGAACGCCCAATGGGCTTATCAACAACCCATCCGCTTCAACAACGCAGTATCCTCAAAAGACGTGATATCGACGCGTTGTAGGGCCCTCTAATGTCCCACGAGTAGGGTTGTCGTCCTTTTAACAGCACACGACGTACGATCCGGGACGGAAAAACAGAGCAAAAACTAAAAAGTGGCCCGAGACAAATGAAAATGTTTGATTTTGGGCTCTAAAAATGGTAAAGCAAGCAAGCTTGCTACCCCTATCGTAGAGCTCTCGGAGTGGTTTGCAACGGTATGCTGTGCGCCGCGTAATTCCTTACGGATCAAAAGTTATGGGCGCTGGAGCGACGGATACCTGGTCACAAGCCCTACGCCCTTAGTTTGTGGGCCCAGCCTCCACGTGTAGCGAAGCTATCTTGCCCAAGGTGCCGTGAGATTCGATAATAGAAATGTGGTGGATAAAGTATTTTGGCAACCCTAACACGAGGAAAACAAATTGAAAAGGGGGGTACAACACGAGGACATCCCAGGGGGTCACCCATCCTAGTACTACTCTCGCCCAAGCATGCTTAACTTCGGAGTTCTGATGGGATCCGGTGCATTAGTGCTGATATGATCACACCTGTCATGGTGGGGGTAGAATTCCTTTTTGTGTTAACGGTTCACAGTCCCAGCCTAGAGAGATAGCCCTTTTAGGAGGCCCAATGGGCTTAACAACAACCCATCCGCTTCAACAACGCAGCATCCTCACAAGACGTGATATCGACGCGTTGTTGGGCCCTCTAATGTCCTACGAGTAAGTTTGTCGTCCTTTTAACAGCTCACGACGTACAATACGGGACAGAAAAATAGAGCTTAATAAGAAAATTGGCTCGAAACTGATAAAAACTTTCGATTTTGGGCTCCAATAAGGGCACACCGAGCAAGCTACTGCGCCCGTCGTAGAGCTCTCGGAGAGCTTTCCAACGGTATGTTGTGCGCCGCGTAAATCTTCACAGATCAAAAGTTATGGGCACCGGAGCAACGAAGACCTCGTCACAAGCCATACGCCTTCGATTTGCGGGCCCAGCCTCCAAGTGAAACGAAGTTGTCTTGCCCAATGTGCTGTGAGATTCGATAATAGAAATATGGTGGATAAATTATCTTAGCAACCCTAACCGGAGAAAAAAAAATTGAAAAGAGGGGTGCAACACGAGGACTTCCCAGGGGGTCACCCATCCTAGTATTACTCTCGCTCAAGCACGCTTAATTTCGGAGTTCTGATGGGATCCAGTGCATTAGTGCTGGTATAATCGCACCCGTCATGTTGGGGGTAGAATTCCTTTTTGTGTTAATGGTTCACAGTCCCAGCCTAGAGAGATGGCCCATTCAGAAGGCCCAATGGGCTTAACAACAACCCATCCGCTTTAACAACGCAGCATCCTCGCAAGACCTGATATCGACGCATTGAAGCGCCCTCAAATGTCCCGTGAGTAAGGTTGTCGTCCTTTTAACAGCTCACGACGTACGATTCGGGACAGAAAAACAGAGCTTATTAAGAAAAGTGGCCTGAAATTGATGAAAACGTTCGATTTTGGGCTCCAAAAAGGGCACAGCAAGTGAGCTTACTGCCCCCGTCGTAGAGCTCTCGGAGAGCTTTCCAAGGGTATGCTGTACGCCGCGTTAGTCATTACGGATCAAAAGTCATGGGCACCGGAGCGACGGAGACCTGGTCACAAGCTCTACACCCTCGGTTTGTGGGCCCAGCCTCCACGTGAAGCGAAGTTGTCTTGCCCAAGGTGCCGTGAGATTCGATAATAGAAATATGGTGGATAAAGTTTCTTGGCAACCCTAACCGGAGGAAAAAAAAATTGAAAAGGGGGGTGCAACACGAGAACATCCTAGGGGGTCACCTATCCTAGTACTACTCTCTCCCAAGCACGCTTAACTTCGGAGTTCTGATGGGATCCGGTGCATTAGTGCTGGTATGATTGCACCCGTCATGGTGGGGGTAGAATTCCTTTTTGTGTCAACGGTTCACAGTCCCAGCCTAGAGAGATGGCCCATTCAGAAGGCCCAATGGGCTTAACAACAACCCATCCGCTTCAACAACACAGCATCCTCGCAAGACGTGATATCGATGCGTTGTAGGGCCCTCTAATATCCCGTGATTAAGGTTTTCGTCCTTTTAACAGCTCATGACGTACGATCCAGGATGGAAAAACAGAGCTAAATTAGTAAAGTAGCCCGAAACTGATGAAAACGTTCGATTTTGGGCTCCAAAATAGGGCACAGGGAGCAAGCTCACTGCCCCCGTCCTAGAGCTCTCGGAGAGCTTTTCAACGGTATGCTGTGCTCCGCATAACTCCTTACAGAACAAAAGTTATGGGCAACGGAGCGACGGAGACCTGGTCACAAGCCCTACGCCCTCGGTCTGGGGGCCCAGCCTCCACGTGAAGCGATGTTGTCTTGCCCAAGGTACTGTGGGATTCGATAATAGAAATGTGGTGGATAAAGTATCTTGGCAACCCTAACCGGAGGAAAAAAAATTGAAAAGGGGGGTGCAACACGAGGACTTCCCAGGGCGTCACCCATCCTAGTACTACTCTCGCCCAAGCATGGTTAACTTCGGAGTTCTGATGGGATTCGATGCATTAGTGCTGGTATGATCGCACCCGTCATGTTGGGGGTAGAATTCCTTTTTGTGTTAACGGTTCACAGTCCCAGCCTAGAGAGATGGCCCATTCAAAAAGCCCAATGGGCTTAACAACAACCCATCCGCTTCAACAACGCAGCATCCCCACAAGACGTGATATCGACGCATTGTAGGACCCTCTAATGTCCCGCGAGTAAGGTTGTCGTCCTTTTAAAAGCTCACGAAGTACGATCCGGGACCGTAAAACAGAGCTTAATAAGAAAATTGGCCCGAAACTGATGAAAACGTTCGATTTTGGGCTCCAAAAAGGGCAAAGCAAACAAGCTTGCTGCACCCGTCATAGTGCTCTCGGAGAGTTTTCCAACGGTATGCTGTGCATCGCATTAGTCCTTGCGGATCAAAAGTTATGGGCACCGGAGCGACGGAGACCTAGTCACAAGCCCTATGCCCTCGGTTTGCGGGCCCAGCCTCCACGTGAAGCGATGTTGTCTTGCCCAAGGTGCCGTGATATTCGATAATAGAAGTGTGGTGGATAACGTATCTTGGCAACCCTAACCGGAGGAAAAAAAATTGAAAAGGGGGGTGCAACACGAGGACTTCCCAAGGGGTCACCCATCCTAGTACTACTATCGCCCAAGCATGCTTAACTTCGGAGTTCTGATGGGATTCGGTGCATTAGTGCTGGTATGATAGAACCTGTCATGGTGGGGGTAGAATTCCTTTTTGTGTTAACGGTTCACAGTCCCAGCCTAGAGAGATGGCCTATTCAGAAGGCCCAATGGGCTTAACAACAACCCATCCGCTTCAGCAACGCAGCATCCTCGCAAGACATGATATCGACGCATTATAAGGCGCTCTAATGTCCCACGAGTAAGGTTGTCGTCCTTTTAACAGCTGAAGACGTATGATCCGGTTCGAAAAAATAGATCTTATTAAGAAAAGTGGCCCTAAATTGATGAAAACGTTCAATTTTGGGCTCCAAAAAGGGCATAGCGAGCAAGCTGATATGCCCGTCGTTGAGCTCTCGGAGATCTTTCCATTGGTATGCTGTGCGCCGCCTAAATCAATAGGGATCAAAAGTTATTGGTACCGGAGCGTCAAAGACTTGGTCACTAGCCCTACGCCTTCGGTTTGTAGGCCCAGCCTCCACGTGAAGCGAAGTTGTGTTGCCCAAGGTGCCGTGGGATTCGATAATAGAAATGTGGTGGATAAAGTATCTTGGCAACCCTAACCTGTGGAAAAAAATTGAACAGGGGGGTGCAACACGAGGACTTCCCAGGGGGCCACCCATCCTTGTACTACTCTCGTCCAAGCACGCTTAACTTCGGAGTTCTGATGGGATCCGGTTCATTAGTGCTGGTATGATTGCACCCATCATGTTGGGGGTAGAATTCTTTTTTGTTTTAACGGTTCACAGTCCCAGCCGAGAGAGATGGCCCATTCAGAAGTCCAAATGGGCTTAACAACAACCCATCTGCTTCAACAACGCAGCATCCTTGTAAGATGTGATATCGACGCGTTGTAGGGCCATCTAATGTCCCGCGAGTAAAGTTGTCGTCCTTTTAATAGCTCACGACGTACGATCCGCGACAGAAAAATAGAGCTTAATAAGAAAAGTGGCCCGAAACTGATGAAAACGTTCGATTTTGGGCTCCAAAATGGACAAAACGAGCAAGTTGCTGCTCCCGTCGTAGAGCTCTCAAAGAGCTTTCCAACGTTATGCTGTGCGCCACGAAACTCCTTACGGATCAAAAGTTATGGGCACCAGAGCGACAGAGACTTGGTCACTAGCCCTACGCCCTCGGTTTACGGGTCCGGCCTCCACGTGAAGCGAAGTTGTCTTGCCCAAGGTGCCGTGGGATTCGATAATAGAAATGTGGTGGATAAAGAATCTTGGCAACCCTAAACGGAGGAAATAAAATTGAAAAGGGGGGTGCAACACGAGGACTTCCCAGGTGGTCACCCATCCTAGTACTACTCTCGCCCAAGCACGCTTAACTTCGGACTTCTGATGGGATCCGGTGCATTAGTGCTAGTATGATTGCACCCGTCATGTTGGGCGTATAATTCCTTTTTGTGTTAACAGTTCACAGTCCCAGCTTACAGAGATAGCCCATTTAAAAGCCCCAATGGGCTTAACAACAACCCATCCGCTTCAACAACGCAGCATCCTCGCAATACATGATATCGATGCGTTGTAGGGCCCTCTAATGTCCTGAGAGTAAGGTTGTTGTCCTTTTAACAGCTCACGACGCACGATCCGGGATACAAAATCAGAGCTTAATAAGAAAAGTGGCCCGAAACTGATGAAAACGTTCGATTTTGGGCTCCAAAATGGGCACAGCAAGAAAGCTGTTGCGCCCGTCTTATAGCTCTCAGAGTGCTTTCCAAAGATATGCTGTGCGCCGCGTAAATCCTTACGGATCAAAAGTTAATAGCACCAGTGCGACAGAGACTTGGTCACAAGCCCTACGCCCTCTGTTTGGGGGTCCAGCCACCACGTGAAGCGAAGTTGTCTTGCCCAGGGTGCCGTGGGATTCGATAATAGAAATGTGGTGGATAAAGTATCTTGGCAACCATAACCGGAGGAAAAAAATTTGAAAATGGGGTGCAACACGAGGACTTCCCAAGGGGTCACCCATCCTAGTACTACTCTCACCCAAGCACGCTTAACTTCGGAGTTCTGATGGGATCCGGTGCATTAGTGCTGGTATGATCACACCCGTCATGTTGGGGGTAGAATTCCTTTTTGTGTTAACGGTTCACTGTCCCAGCCTAGAGAGATGGCCCATTAAGAAGGCCCAATAGGCTTAACGACAACCCATCCGCTTCAACAACGCAGTATCCTCGAAAGACGTGATATCAACGCGTTGTAGGGCCCTCTAATGTCCCGCGAGTAAGGTTGTCATCCTTTTAATAGCTCACGACGTACGATCCGAGAAGGAAAAATAGAGCAAAACAGAAAAGTGGCCCGAAACTAATGAAAACGTTAGATTTTGAGCTCCAAAAGGGCACAGTGAGAAATCTGTTGCGCTCGTCGTAGAGCACTCGGATAGCTTTCCAACGGTATGCTTTGCGCGGTGAAACTCCTTGCGGATCAAAAGTTATGGGCACCGGAGCGACAGAGACTTGGTCACAAGCCCTACGCCCTCGGTTTGCGGGCCCAGCCTCCACGTGAAGCAAAGTTGTCTTCCCAAGGTGCCGTAGGATTCGATAATTGAAATGTGGTGGATAAAGTATCTTCGCAACCCTAACCGGAGGAAAAAAAATTGAAAAGGTGGGTGCAACACGAGGACTTCCCAGGGGGTAACCCATCCTAGTACTACTCTCGCCCAAGAACGCTTAACTTCGGAGTTCTGATGGGATCCGGTGCATTAGTGCTGGTATGATTGCACCAGTCATGTTGGGTTTAGAATTCCTTTTTGTGTTAACGGTTCACAGTCCCAGCCTAGAGAGATGGCCCATTCAGAAGGCCCAATGTGGTTAACAACAACCCATCCGCTTCAACAACACAGCATCCTCGCAAGACATGATATCGACGCATTGTAGCACCCTCTAATGTTCCGCGAGTAAGGTTGTCGTCCTTTTAAAAGTTCACGACGTATGATCCGGGACCGAAACACAGAGCTTAATAAGAAAAGTGGCCCGAAACTAATGAAAACGTTCGATTTTGGGCTCCAAAATAGGCACAGCGAGCAAGCTGCTGCGCCCGTCGTAGAGCTCTCGGAGAGCTTTCCAACAGTAGGCAGTGCGCTGCGCAACTTCTTACGGATCAAAAGTTATGGGCACCGGAGCGACGGAGACCTAGTCACAAGCCATACGCCCTCAGTTTGCGAGCCCAGCCTCCACATGAATCGAAGTTGTCTTGCCCAAGGTGCCGTGAGTTCGATAATAGAAATGTGGTGGATAAAGTATCTTGGCAACCACAACCAGAGGAAAAAAAATTGAAAAGAGGGGTGCAACATGAGGATTTCCCAGGGGGTCACCCATCCTAGTATTACTCTCGCCCAAGCACGCTTAACATCAGAGTTCTGATGGGATCCGGTGCATTAGTGCTGGTATGATCAAACCCATCATGTTGGGGGTAGAATTTCTTTTTGTGTTAACGGTTCACAGTCCCAGCCTAGAGAGATGGCCCATTCAAAAGGCCCAATGGGCTTAACAACAACCCATCTGCTTTAACAACGCAGCATCCTCGCAAGACTTGATATCGACGCATTGTAGCGCCCTCTAATGTCCCACGAGTAAGGTTGTCGTCCTTTAAACAGCTCACGACGTACGATCCGGGAAAGAAAAACAGAGCTTACTAAGAAAAGTGGCCCGAAACTGATGAAAACATTCGATTTTGGGCTCCAAAAAGGGCACTGCATGCAGGCTTGCTGCCCCTGTCGTAGAGCTCTCGAAGGGCTTTCCAACGGTATGTTGTGCGCCGCGTTAGTCCTAATGAATCAAAAGTTATGGGCACAGGAGCGACGGAGACCTGGTCACAAGCCCTACGCCCTTGGTTTGCGGGCCCAGCTTCCACGTGAAGCGAAGTTGTCTTGCCCAAGGTGCCGTGGGATTCGATAATAGAAATATTGTGGATAAAATATCTTGGCAACCCTAACCGGAGGAAAAAAAATTGAAAAGGGGGGTGCTACACGGGGACTTCCCAGGGGGTCACCCATCCTAGTACTACTCTCACCCAAGCACGCTTAACTTCGGAGTTCTGATGGGATCCGGTGCAGTAGTGCTTGTATGATCGCACCAGTCATGTTGGGTGTAGAATTCCTTTTTATGTTAAAGGTTCACAGTCGCAGCCTAGAGAGATGGCCCATTCAGAAGGCCCAATGGGCTTAACAACAACCCATCCGCTTCAACAACGCAGCATCCTCGCAAGACGTGATATCGACGCTTTGTAGCGCCCCCTAATGTCCCGCGAGTAAGGTTGTCCGCCTTTTAAAAGCTCACGACGTACGATCCGGGACGGAAAAATAGAGCTTAATAAGCAAAGTGGCCCGAAACTGATGAAAATGTTAGATTTTGGTCTCCAAAAAGGGCATAGCAAGCAAGCTTGCCTCCCCCGTCGTAGAGCTCCCGGAGTGCTTTCCAACGGTATGCTGTTCGCCGCGTAACTCCTTACAGATCAAAAGTTATGGGCACCGGAGCGATAGAGACTTGGTCACAAGCCCAACGCCCTCACTTTGCGGGCCTGACCTCCACGTGAAGCGAAGTTGTCTTGCCTACGGTGCCGTGGGATTCAATAATAGAAATGTGGAAGATAAAGTATCTTGGTAACCCAAACCGGAGGAAAAAAAATTGAAAAGGGGGGTGCAACACGAGGACATCCCACGGGGTCACTCATCCTAGTACTACTCTCGCCCAAGCACGCTTAACTTCGGAGTTCTGATGGGATCCGGTGCATTAGTGCTGGTATGATCGCAACCGTCATGGTGGGGGTAGAATTCCTTTTTGTGTTAACGGTTCACAGTCCCAGCCTAGAGAGATGGCCCAATCAGATGGCCCATTGGGCTTAACAACAACCCATCCGCTTCAACAACGCAGCATCCTCGCAAGATGTGATATCGACACGTTGTAGGGCCCTCTAATGTCCCGCGAGTAAGGTTGTCGTCCTTTTAAAAGCTCATGACGTACGATCTGGGACCGAAAAACAGAGCTTAATAAGAAAAGTGGCCCGAAACTGATGAAAACGTTCGATTTTTGACTCCAATAAGGGCACAGCGAGCAAATTGCTGCGCCCATCGTAGAGCTCTCGGAGAGCTTTATGTTGTGCGCCGCGTAGCTCCTTACGGATCAAAAGTTATGGGCACCGGAGCGACGGAGACCTGGTCACAAGCCATACGCCCTAGGTTTGCGGGCCCAGCCTCCACGTGAAGCGATGTTGTCTTGCCCAAGGTGCCGTGAGATTCGATAATAGAAATGTGGTGGATAAAGTATCTTGGCAACCCTAACCGGAGGAAAAAAAATTGAAAAGGGGGGTGCAACACGAGGACTTCCCAGGCAGTCACCCATCCTAGTATTACTCTCGCCCAAGCACGCTTAACTTCGGACTTCTGATGGGATCCGGTGCATTAGTGCTGGTATGATCGTACCCGTCATGTTGGGGGTAGAATTCCTTTTTGTGTTAGCGGTTCACAGTCCTAGCCTCGAGAGATGGCCCATTCAAAAGGCCCAATAGGCTTAACAACAACCCATCTGCTTTAACAACGCAGCATCCTCGCAAGACGTGATATCGATGCATTGTAGCGCCCTCTATTGTCCCGCGAGTAAGGTTGTCGTCCTTTTAACAGCTCACGACTTACGATCCGGGACAGAAAAACATAGCTTATTAAGAAAAGTGGCCCATAACTAATGAAAACGTTCGATTTTGGGTTCCAAAATGGGCAAAGCAAGCAAGCTTGCTGCCCCCGTCGTAGAGCTCTCAGAGAGCTTTCCAACGGTATGCTGTGCGCCGCGTTAGTCCTTACGGGTCAAAAGTTATGGGCACCGGAGCGACGGAGAACTGGTCACAAGCCCTATGCCCTTGGTTTACGGGCCCAGCCTCCACGTGAAGTGAAGTTGTCTTGCCCAAGGTGCTGTGAGATTCGATACTAGAAATGTGGTGGATAAAGTATCTTGGCAACCCTAACCGAAGGAAAAAAAATTGAGAAGGGGAATGCAACACGAGGACTTCCCAGGGGGTCACCCATCCTATTACTACTCTCGCCCAAGCACGCTTAAATTCGGAGTTCTGATGGGTTCTGGTGCATTAGTGCTGGTATGATCACACCCGTCATGGTGGGGGTAGAATTCCATTTTGTGTTAACGGTTCACAGTCCCAGCCTAGAGAGATGGCCCATTCAGAAGGCCCAATGGGCGTAACAACAACCCATCCGCTTCAACAACGCAGCATACTCGCAAGATGTGATATCGACGCATTGTAGGGCCCTCTAGTGACCAGCGAGTAAGGTTGTCGTCCTTTTAACAGCTCACGACGTACGATCCGATACGGAAAAACAGAGGTTAATAAGAAAATTGGCCCGAAACAGATGAAAACGTTCAATTTTGGGCTCCAAAAAGGGCACAGTGAGCAAGCTGCTGCGCTCGTCGTAGAGCTCTCAGAGAGCTTTCCAACGGTATGCTGAGCACCGCGTAAATCCTTACGGAACAAAAGGTATGGGCACCGAAGCGACGGAGACGTGGTCACAAGCCCTACGCTCTCGGTTTGCGGGCCCACCTCCACGTGAAGCGAAGTTATCTTGCCCAAGGTGCCGTGGGATTCAACAATAGAAATGTGGTGGATAAAGTATCTTGGTAACCTTAACCGGAGCAAAAAAAATTTAGAAGGGGGGTACAACACGAGGACTTCCCAGGGGGTCACCCATCCTAGTACTACTCTAGCCCAAGCACGCTTAACTTCGGAGTTCTGATGGGATCTGGTGCATTAGTGCAGGTATGATCGCACCAGTCATGTTGGGGGTAGAATTCCTTTATGTGTTAACGGTTCACAGTCCCAGCCTAGAGAGATGGCCCATTCAGAAGGCCCAATGGGCTTAACGATAACCCATCTGCTTCAACAACGCAGCATCCTCGCAAGATGTGATATCGAATCTTTGTAGGGCCCTCTAATGTCCTGCGAGTAAGGTTGTCGTCCTTTTAAAAGCTCATGACGTACGATCCGGGACCGAAAAACAGAGCTTAATAAGAAAAGTGGCCCGAAACTGATGAAAACGTTCAATTTTGGGCTCCCAAAAGGGCACAGTGAGCAAGCTGATGTGCCCGTTGTAGAGCTCTCGGAGAGCTTTCCAACGGTATGTTGTGCGCCGCGTAACTCCTTACAAATCAAAAGTTATGGGCCCCGGAGCGACGGAGACCTGGTCACAAGCCATACGCCCTAGGTTTGCGGGCCCAGCCTCCACGTGAAGCGATGTTGTCTTGCCCAAGGTGCCGTGAGATTCGATAATAGAAATGTGGTGGATAAAGTATCTTGGCAACTCTAACCGGAGGAAAAAAAAATAAAAAGGGGGGTGCAACACGAGGACTTCCCAGGAGGTCACCCATCCTAGTACTACTCTCGCCCAAGCACGCTTAACTTCGGAGTTCTGATGGGATCCGGTGCATTAGTGCAGGTATGATAGCACCCGTCATGGTGGGGGTAGAATTCCTTTTTGTGTTAATGGTTCACAGTCCCAGCCTAGAGAGATGGCCTATTCAGAAGGCCCAATGGGCTTAACAACAACCCATCTGCTTCAAAAACGTAGCATCCTCGCAAGATGTGATATCGGCGCATTGTAGGGCCCTCTAATGTCCCGCAAGTAAGGTTGTCGTCCTTTTAACAGCTCACGATATACGATCCGGGACGGAAAAAACAGAGCTTATTAAGAAAAGTGGCCTGAAACTGATGAAAACGTTCGATTTTGAGCTCCAAAAAGGGCACTGCAAGCAGGCTTGCTGCCCCCATCGTAGAGCTCTCGAAGGGCTTTCCAACGGTATGCTGTGCGCCGCGTTAGTCCTTACGGATCAAAAGTTATGGGCACAGGAGCGACGGAGACCTGGTCACAAGCCCTACGCCCTCGGTTTGCGGGCCCAGCTTCTACCTGAAGCGAAGTTGTCTTGCCCAAGGTGCCGTGGGATTCGATAATAGAAATATGGTGGATAAAATATCTTGGCAACCCTAACCAGAGGAAAAAAAATTGAAAAGGGGTGTGCTACACGAGGACATCCCAGGGGGTCACCCATCCTAGTACTACTCTCGCCCAAGCATGCTTAACTTCAGAGTTCTAATGGGATCCTGTGCATTAGTGCTTGTATGATCGCACCCGTCATGTTGGGTGTAGAATTCCTTTTTGTGTTAACGGTTCACAGTCGCAGCCTAGAGAGATGGCCCATTCAGAACGCCCAATGGGCTTAACAACAACCCATCCGCTTCAACAACGGAGCATCCTCGCAAGACGTGATATCGACGCATTGTAGCACCCTCTAATGTCCCGCGAGTAAGGTTGTCGTCCTTTTAAAAGCTCACGACGTATGATCCGGGACGGAAAAACAGAGCTTATTAAGAAAAGTGGTCCAAAATTGATGAAAACGTTCGATTTTAGGCTCCAAAAAGGGCATAGCAAGCAAGCTTGCCACCCCCGTTGTAGAGCTCTTGGAGTGCTTTCCAACGGTATGCTGTGCGCCGCGTAACTCCTTACGGATCAAAAGTTATGGGCACCGGAGCGATAGAGACTTGGTCACAAGCCCTACGCCCTCAGTTTGCGGGCCCGACCTCCACGTGAAGCGAAGTTGTCTTGCCCAAGGTGCCGTGGGATTCAATAATAGAAATGTGGTGGATAAAGTATCTTGGCAACCCTAACCGGAGGAAAAAAAATTGAAAAGAGGGGTGCAAGACGAGGACATCCCAGGGGGTCACCCATCCTAGTACTACTCTCGCCCAAGCACGCTTAACTTCGGAGTTCTGATGGGATCCGGTGCATTAGTGCTGGTATTATCGCACCCGTCATGGTGGGGGTAGAATTCCTTTTTGTGTTAACGGTTCACAGTCCAGCCTAGAGAGATGGCCCATTCAGAAGGCCCAATGGGCTTAACGATAACCCATCTGCTTCAACAACGCAACATCCTCACAAGACGTGATATCGACGCGGTGTAGGGCCCTCTAATGTCTCGCGAGAAACGTTTTCTTCCTTTTAACAGCTCACGACGTACGATCCAGGTTGAAAAAATAGAGCTTAATAAGAAAAGTGGCCCGAAACTGATGAAAACGTTCGATTTTTGACTCCAAAAAGGGCACAGCGAGCAAACTGCTGCGCCCATCGTAGAGCTCTCGGAGAGCTTTCCAAAGTTATGCTGTGCGCCGCGTAACTCCTTACGGATCAAAAGTTATGGGCACCGGAGCGACGGAGACCTGATCACAAGCCATACGCCCTCAATTTGCGGGCCCAGCCTCCACGTGAATCGAAGTTGTCTTGCCCAAAGTGTCGTGAGATTCGATAATAGAAATGTGGTGGATAAAGTATCTTGGCAACCCTAACCGGAGGAAAAAAAATTGAAAAGGGGGGTGCAACACGAGGACTTCCCAGGCGGTCACCCATCCTAGTATTACTCTCGCCCAAGCACGCTTAACTTCGGACTTCTGATGGGATCTGGTGCATTAGTGCTGGTATGATCGCACCAGTCATGTTGGGGGTAGAATTCCTTTTTGTGTTAACGGTTCACAGTCCCAGCCTAGAGAGATGGCCCATTCAGAAAGCCCAATGGGCTTAACAACAACCAATCCGCTTTAACAATGCAGCATCCTCGCAAGATGTTATATCGATGCATTGTAGCGCCCTCTAATGTCCCGCGAGTAAGGTTGTCGTCCTTTTAACAGCTCACGACTTACGATCCGGGACAGAAAAACAGAGCTTATTAAGAAAAGTGGCCCATAACTAATGAAAACGTTCGATTTTGGGCTCCAAAAAGGGCAAAGCAAGCAGGCTTGCTGCCCCCATCGTAGAGATCTCAGAGAGCTTTCCAACGGTATGCTGTGCGCCGGGTTACTCCTTACGGATTAAAAGTTATGGGGACCGGAGCGGCGGAGACCTGGTCACAAGCCCTACGCCCTTGGTTTGCCGGCCCAGCCTCCACGTGAAGTGAAGTTGTCATGCCCAAGGTGCTGTGAGATTCGATACTAGAAATGGGGTGGATAAAGTATCTTGGCAACCCTAACGGGAGGAAAAAAATTGAAAAGGGGAGTGCAACACTAGGACTTCCCAGGGGGTCACCCATCCTAGTACTACTCTAGCCAAAGCACGCTTAACTTCGGAGTTCTGATGGGATTTGGTGCATTAGTGCTGGTATGATCGCACCCGTCATGTTAGGGGTAGAATTCCGTTTTGTGTTAACAGTTCACAGTCCCAACCTAGAGAGATGGCCCATTTAGAATCCCAATGGGCTTAACAACAACCCATCCGCTTCAACAACGCAGCATCCTCGCAAGACATGATATTGACGCATTGTAGGGCCCTCTAGTGTCCAGCGAGTAAAGTTGTCATCCTTTTAAAAGCTCACGACGTACGATCTGGTACGGAAAAACAGAGGTTAATAAGAAAAGTGACCCGAAACAGATGAAAACGTTCAATTTTGGGCTCCAAAAAGGGCACAGTGAGCAAGCTGTTGCGCTCGTCGTAGAGCTCTCGGAGAGCTTTCCAACGGTATGATGTGCTCCGCATAACTCCTTACGGATCAAAAGGTATGGGCACCAAAGAGATGGGGACCTGGGCACAGGCCATACGCCCTCGGTTTGCGGGCCCAGCCTCCACGTGAAGCGAAGTTATCTTGCCCAAGGTGCCGTCGGATTCGATAATAGAAATGTGGTGGATAAAGTATCTTGGCAACCCTAACCGGGCAAAAAAAATTTAGAAGGGCGGTACAACACGAGGACTTCCAAGGGGGTCACCCATCCTAGTACTACTCTAGCCCAAGCACGCTTAACTTCAGAGTTCTGATGGGATCTGGTGCATTAGTGCTGGTATGATCGCACCAGTCTTGTTGGGGGTAGAATTCCTTTTTGTCTTAACGGTTCACAATCCCAACCTAGAGAGATGGCCCATTCAGAAGGCCCAATGGGCTTAACAACAACCCATCCGCGTCAACAACGCAGCATCCTCGCAAGATGTGATATCGACGCATTGTTGCGCCCTCTAATGTCCCGCGAGTAAGGTTGTCGTCCTTTTAAAAGCTCATGACGTACGATCTGGGACCGAAAAACAGAGCTTAATAAGAAAAGTGGCCCGAAACTGATGAAAACGTTCGATTTTTGACTCCAATAAGGGCACAGCGAGCAAGCTAGTTGCCGTCGTTGTAGAGCTCTCGAAGTGCTTTCCAACGGTATGTTGTGCGCCGCGTAACTCATTACAAATCAAAAGTTATGGGCACCGGAGCGACGGAGACTCGGTCACAAGCCATACGCCCTAAGTTTGCTGGCCCGGCCTCCACGTGAAGCGAAGTTGTCTTGCCCAATGTGCCGTGGGATTTGATATTAGAAATGTGGTGGATAAAGTATCTTGGCAACCCTAACCGGAGGAAAAAAAATAGAAAATGGGGATGCAACACGAGGACTTCCCAGGGGGTCACCTATCCTAGTACTACTCTCGCCCAAGCACGCTTAACTTTGGAGTTCTGATGGGATCCGGTGCATTAGTGCTGGTATGATCGCACCCGTCATGTTGGGGGTAGAATTCCTTTTTGTGTTAACAGGTCACAGTCCCAGCTTAGAGAGATGGCCCATTCAGAAGGCCCAATGGGCTTAACAACAACCCATCCGCTTCAACAACGCAGCATCCTCGCAATACATGATATCGATGCGTTGTAGTGCCCCCTAATGTCCTGCGAGTAAGGTTGTCATCCTTTTAACGGCTCACGATGCACGATCCGGGATACAAAAACAGAGCTTAATAAGAAAAGTGGCCCGAAACTGATGAAAATGTTCAATTTTGGGCTCCAAAAAGGGCACAGCGAGAAAGCTATTGCGCCCGTCGTAGAGCTCCCGGAGAGCTTCCCAACGGTATGCTGTGCGCCGTGTAACTCCTTACGGATCAAAAGTTATGGGCACTAGAGCGACAGAGACTTGGTCACAAGCCCTACACCCTCGGTTTGCGGGTCCAGCCTCCAAGTGAAGCGAAGTTGTCTTGCCCAAGGTGCCGTGAGATTCGATAATAGAAATGTGGTGGATCAAGTATCTTGGCAACCTTAACCGGAGGAAAAAAAATTGAAAATGGGGGTGCAACACGAGGACTTCCCAAGGGGTCACCCATCTTAGTTGTACTCTCGCCCAAGCACGCTTAACTTCGGAGTTCTGATGTGATCCGGTGCATTAGTGCTGGTATGATCGAACCCGTCATGTTGGGGGTAGAATTCCTTTTTGTGTTAACAGTTCACAGTCCCAGCTTAGAGAGATGGCCCATTTAAAAGCCCCAATGGGCTTAACAACAACCCATCCGCTTCAACAACGCAGCATCCTCGCAATACATGATATCGATGCGTTGTAGGGCCCTCTAATGTCCGTTGAGTAAGGTTGTCGTCCTTTTAACAGCTCACGATGCACGATCTGGGATACAAAAACAGAGCTTAATAAGAAAAGTGGCCCGAAACTGATGAAAACGTTCGATTTTGGGCTCCAAAAAGGGCACAGTGAGAAAGCTGTTGCGCCCGTCGTAGAGCTCTCGGAGAGCTTCCCAACGGTATTCTGTGCGCCGCATAACTCCTTACGGATCAAAAGTTATGGGCACCGGAGCGACAGAGACTTGGTCACAAGCCCTACACCCTCGGTTTGCGGGTCCAACCTCAACGTGAAACGAAGTTGTCTTGCCCAGGGTGCCGTGGGATTCGATAATAGAAATGTGGTGGATAAAGTATCTTGGCAACCCTAACCGGAGGAAAAAAAATTGAAAAGGGGGGTGCAACACGAGGACTTCCCAGGGGGTCACCCATCCTAGTACTACTCTAACCCAAGCATGCTTAACTTCGGAGTTCTGATGGGATCCGGTGCAATAATGCTGGTATGATCGCACCCGTCATGTTGGGAGTAGAATTCCTTTTTGTGTTAACGGTTCACAGTCCCAGCCTAGAGAGATGGCCCATTAAGAAGGCCCAATGGGCTAAACAACAACCCATCCGCTTCAACAACGCCGCATCCTCGCAATACGTGATATTGACGCGTTGTAGGGCCCACTAATGTCTCGCGAGTGAGGTTTTCATCCTTTTAACTGCTCACGATGTACGATCCGGGACGGAAAAATAGAGCTAAATAAGAAAAGTGGCCCGAAACTAATGGAAACGTTCGATTTTGTGCTCCAAAAAGGGAACAGCGAGAAATCTGATGTGCCCGTCGTAGAGCTCTTGGAGAGCTTTCCAAAGGTATGCTGTGCACCGCGTAAGTCCTTATGGATCACAAGTTATAGGCACCGGAGCAATAGAGACCTGGTCACAAGCCCCATGCCCTCGGTTTGCGGGCCCAGCCTCTACGTGAAGCGAAGTTGTCTTGCCCAAGGTGCCCTGGGATTCGGTAATAGAAATGTGGTGGATAAAGTATATTGGTAACCCTAACCAGGGCAAAAAAATTGAAAAGGTGGGGTGCAACACGAGGGCTTCCCAATGGGTCACCCATCCTAGTACTACTCTCGCCCAAGCACGCTTAACTTCAGAGTGCTGATGGGATCTGGTGCATTAGTGCTGGTATGATCGCACCTGTCATGTTGGGGAAAGAATTCCTTTTTGTGTTAAGGGTTCACAGTCCCAACCTGGAAAGATGGCCCATTCAGAAGGCCCAATGGACTTAACAGCAACCCATCCGCTTCAACAACACAGCATCCTCGCAAGACATGATATCGACGCATTGTAGCGCCCTCTAATGTTCTGCGGGTAAGGTTGTCGTCCTTGTAAAAGCTCCCGACGTATGATCCGGGAGGGAAAAACATAGCTTAATAAGAAAAGTGGCCCGAAACTGATGAAAACGTTCGATTTTGGGCTCCAAAATGGGCACAGCGAGCATGCCCCGTCGTAGAGCCCTCGAAGAGCTTTCCAATGGTATGCTGTGCGCCGTGTAACTCCTTACGGATCAAAAGTTATTGGCACCGAAGCGACTGAGACCTGGTCACAAGCCCTACACCCTCGGTTTGCGGGCCCAGCCTCCACGTGAATCGAAGTTGTCTTGCCCAAGGTGCCGTGAGTTCAATAATAGAAATATGGTGGATAAAGTATCTTGGCAACCCCAACCGGAGGAAAAATAGTTGAAAAGAGGGGTGCAACACGAGAATTTCCCAGGGGGTCACCCATTCTAGTATTACTGTCGCCCAAGCACGGTTAACATCAGAGTTCTGATGGGATCCGGTGCATTAGTGCTGGTATGATCAAACCCATCATGTTGGGGGTAGAATTTCTTTTTGTGTTAACGGTTCACAGTCCCAGCCTAGAGAGATGGCCCATTCAAAAGGCCCAATGGGCTTAACAACAACCCATCTGCTTTAACAACGCAGCATCCTCGCAAGACTTGATATCGACGCATTGTAGCGCCCTCTAATGTCCCACGAGTAAGGTTGTCGTCCTTTAAACAGCTCACGACGTACGATCCGGGAAAGAAAAACAGAGCTTACTAAGAAAAGTGGCCCGAAACTGATGAAAACATTCGATTTTGGGCTCCAAAAAGGGCAGTGTATACAGGCTTGCTGCCCCCGTCGTAGAGCTCTCGAAGGGCTTTCCAATGGCATGCTGTGCGCCGCGTTAGACCTTACGGATCAACAGTTATTGGCACCGGAGCGACGGAGACCTGGTCACAAGCCCTACGCCCTTGGTTTGGGGGCCCAGCCTCCACGTGAAGCGAAGTTGTCTTGCCCAAGGTGCCGTGGGATTCGATAATAGAAATATGGTGGATAAAGTATCTTGGCAACCCTAACCGGAGGAAAAAAAATTGAAAAGGGGGGTGCAACACGAGGACTTCCCAGGGAGTCACCCATCCTAGTACTACTCTCGCCCAAGCACGCTTAACTTCGGAGATCTGATGGGATCCGGTGCATTAGTGCTAGTATGATCGCACCCGTCATGTTGGGGGTAGAATTCATTTTTGTGTTAACGGTTCACAGTCCCAGCCTAGAGAGATGGCCCATTCAGAATGCCCAATGGGCTTAACAACAACCCATCCGCTTCAACAACGCAGCATCCTTGTAAGGTGTGATATCGATGCGTTGTAGGGCCCTCTAATGTCCCGCGAGTAAAGTTGTCGTCCTTTTAACAGCTCACGACGTACGATCCGGGATAGAAAAATAGAGCTTAATAAGAAAAGTGGTCCGAAATTGATAAAATCGTTCGATTTTGGGCTCCAAAAAGGACACAGCGAGCAAGCTTCTGCTCCCGTCGTAGAGCTCTCAGAGAGCTTTCCAACAGTATACTGTGCGCCGCGTAACTCCTTACGGATCAAAAGTTATAGGCAACGGAGCGACATAGACATGGTCACAAGCCCTACGCCCTCGGTTTACGGGTCTGGCCTCCACGTGAAGCGAAGTTGTCTTGCCCAAGGTGTCGTGGGATTCGATAATAGAAATGTGGTGGATAAAGTATCTTGGCAACCCTAATCGGAGGAAAAAAAATTGAAAAGGGGGGTGCAACACGAGGACTTCCCAGGGGGTCACCCATCCTATTACTACTCTCGTCCAAGCACGCTTAACTTCGGAGTTCCGATAGGATCCGGCGCATTAGTGCTGGTATGATAGCACCCGTCATGGTGGGGGTAGAATTTTTTTTTGTGTTAACGGTTCACAGTCCCAGCCTAGAGAGATGGCCCATTCAGAAGGCCCAATGGGCTTAACAACAACCCATCCGCGTTAACAACGCAGCATCCTTGCATTACGTGATATCGACGCGTTGTAGGGCCCACTAATGTCCCGCGAGTAAGGTTGCCGTCCTTTTAACAGCTCACGATGTACGATCTGGGAATGAAAAACAGAGCAAAACCAGAAAAGTGGCCCGAAACTGATGAAAACGTTCGATTCTAGGTTCCAAAAAAGGGCATAGCAAGCAAGCTAGCTGCTCCCGTCGTAGCGCTCTCAGAGAGCTTTCGAACGTTATGCTGTGCGCCGCGTAACTCCTTACGGATCAAAAGTTATAGGCACCGGAGCGACATACACTTGGTCACAAGCCCTACGCCCTAAGTTTGCGGGCCCAGTCTCCACGTCAAGCGAAGTTGTCTTGCCCAAGATGCCGTGGGATTCGATAATAGAAATGTGGTGCAAAAAGTATCTTGGCAACCCTAACCGGAGGAAAAAAATTGAAAAGGGTGGAGCAACACGAGGACTTCCAAGGGGGTCACCTATCCTAGTACTACTCTAGCCCAAGCACGTTTAACTTCGGAGTTCTGATGGGATCCGGTGCATTAGTGCTGGTATGATCGCACCCGTCATGTTAGGGGTAGAATTCCTTTTTGCGTTAACGGTTCACAGTCCCAGCCTAGAGAGATGGCCCATTTAGAAGTCCCAATGGGCTTAACAACTACCCATCCGCTTCAACAACGCAGCATCCTCGCAAGACGTGATATCGACTCATTGTATCGCCCTCTAATGTCCAGCGAGTATGTTTGTCGTCCTTTTAAAAGCTCACGACGTACAATCCGGGACGGAAAATCAATGCTTAATAAGAAAAGTGGCCCGAAACTGATGAAAACGTTCGATTTTGGGCTCCAGAAAGGGCAGAGCAAGCAGGCTTACTGCCCCCGTCCTAGAGCTCTCGGAGAGCTTTCCAACGGTATGCTGTGCGCCGCGTAACTCCTTACGTATCAAAAGTTATGGGCACCGAAGTGACGGAGACCTGGTCACAAGCCCTACGCCCTCGGTTTACGGGCCCAGCCTCCACGTGAAGCGAAGTTGTCTTGCCCAAGGTGCCGTGAGATTCGATAATAGAAATGTGGTGGATAAAGTATCTTGGCAACCCTAACTGGAGGAAAAAAAAATGAAAATGCGGTGCAACACGAGGACATCCTAGGGGGTCACCCATCTTAGTACTACTCTCGCCCAAGAACGCTTAACTTCGGAGTTCTGATGGGATCCGGTGCATTTGTGCTGGTATGATCGCACCCGTCATGGTGGGGGTAGAATTCCTATTTTGTGTTAACGGTTCACAGTGCCAGCCTAGAGAGATGGCTCATTTAGAAGGCCCAATGGGCTTAACAACAACCCATCCGCTTCAACAACGCAGCATCCTCGCAAGATGTGTTATCGACGCGCTGTAGGGCCCTCTAATGTCCCGCGAGTACAGTTGTCGTCCTTTTAACAGCTCACGACGTGCGATCCGGGGCGAAAAAACAGAGCTTAATAAGAAAAGTGGCCCAAAACTGATGAAAACATTCAATTTTGGGCTCCAAAAATGGCACAGCGAGCAAGTTGCTGCGCCCGTCGTAGAGCTCTCGAAGAGCTTTGCAATGGTATGCTGTACGCCGTGTAACTCCTTACGGATCAAAAGTTATGGGCACCGGAGCGACCGAGACTTGGTCACAAGCCCTACGCCCTCGGTTTGCGGGCTCATCCTCCACGTGAAGCGAAGTTGTCTTGCCCAAGGTACTGTTGGATTCGATAATAGAAATGTGGTGGATAATGTATCTTGGCAACCCTAACCGGAGGAAAAAAAATAGAAAAAGGGGGGTGCAACACGAGGACTTCCCAGGGGGTCACCCATCCTAGTACTACTCTCGCCCTAGCACGCTTAACTTCGGAGTTCTGATGGGATCCGGTGCATTAGTGCTGGTATGATCGCACCCGTCATGTTAGGGGTAGAATTCCTTTTTGTGTTAACGGTTCATAGTCCCAGCCTAGAGGGATGGCCCATTCAGAACGCCCAATGGGCTTAACAACTACCCATCCGCTTCAACAATGCAGCATCCTCGCAAGACGTGATATCGACGCATTGTAGGGCCCTCTAATGTCCTGAGAGTAAGGTTGTCATCCTTTTAACAGCTCACGATGTACGATCCATGAAGGAAAAACATAGAAAAATCAGAAAAGTGGCCCGAAACAGATGAAAACGTTCGATTTTGGGATACAAAAAAGGGCACAGCGAGCAAGCTAGCTGCTACCGTCGTAGAGCTCTCGGAGAACTTTCCAACGGTATGCTGTGCGCCGCGTAAATCCTAACGGATCAAAAGTTATAGGCACCGAAGCGGCAGAGACTTGTTCACAAGCCCCACGACCTCAGTTTGCGGGCCCAGCCTCCACGTGAAGCGAAGTTGTCTTGCCCAGGGTATCGTGGGATTCGATAATAGAAATGTGGTGGATAAAGTATCTTGGGAACCCTAACCGGAGGAAAAAAAATGGAAATGTGGGTGCAACACGAGGACTTCCCAGGGGGTCACCCATCCTAGTACTACTCTCGCCCAAGCACACTTAACTTCGGAGTTTTGATGGGATCCGGTGCATTAGTACTGGTATGATAGCACCCGTCATGGTGGGGGTAGAATTCCTTTTTGTGTTAACGGTTCACAGTCCCAGCCTAGAGAGATGGCCCATTCTGAAGGCCCAATGGGCTTAACAACAACCCATCTGCTTCAACAACGCAGCATCCTCGCAAGATGTGATATCGACGCATTGTAAGGCCCTCTAATGTCCCGCGAGTAAGGTTGTCATCCTTGTAACAGCTCACGACTTACGATTCGGGATGGAAAACAGAGCTTAATAAGAAAAGTGGCTCAAAACTGATGAAAACGATCGATTTTGGGCTCCAAAAAGGGCACAATGAGCAAGCTATTGCGCCCGTCATAGAGCTCTTGGAGAGCTTTGCAACGGTATGTTGTGCACCGCGTAACACCTTATGGATCAAAAGTTATGGGCTTCAGAGCAACGGGGACCTGGTCACAAGCCTTACGCCCTCGGTTTGCGGGCCCAGGCTCCACGTGAACCAAAGTTGTCTTGCCCAAGGTGCCGTAGGATTCGATAATAGAAATGTGGTGGATAAAATATCTTGGCAACCCTAACCGGAGCAAAAAAAATTGAAAAAGGGGGTGCAACACGAGGACTTCCCAGGGGGTCACCTATCCTAGTACTACTCTCGCCCAAGCACACTTAACTTCGGAGTTCTGATGGTATCCGGTGCATTAGTACTGGTATGATAGCACCTGTCATGGTGGGGGTAGAATTCCTTTTTGTTTTAACGGTTCACAGTCCCAGCCTAGAGAGATGGACTATTCAGAAGGCCCAATGGGCTTAACAACAACCCATCCGCTTCAACAACGCAGCATTCTCGCAAGATGTGATATTGACGCGTTGTAGGGCCCTCTAATGTCCCGCGAGTAAGGTTGTCGTCCTTTTAACAACACACGACCTACGATCCGAGACGAAAAACAGAGCTTAATAAGAAAAGTGGCCCGAAACTGATGTAAACGTTCGATTTTGGACTCCAAAAAGGGCACAGCGAGCAAGCTACTACGCCCTTCGTAGGGCTCTCGAAGAGCTTTCCAACGGTATGCTGTGCGTCTCGTAACTCCTTACGGATCAAAAGTTATGGGCACCGGAGCGACAGAGACTTGGTCATAAGCCCTACGCCCTCGGTTTGCGGGCCCAGCCTTTACGTGAAACGAAGTTGTCTTGCCCAATGTGCCGTGGGATTCAGTAATAGAAATGTGGTGGATAAAGTATCTTGGCAACTTTAACCTGAGGAAAAAAAATTGAAAAGAGGGGTGCAACACGAAGACTTCCCAGGGGGTCACTCATCCTAGTACTACTCTCACCCAAGCGCGCTTAACTTCGAAGTTCTAAAGGGATCCGGTGCTTTAGTGCTGGTATGATCGCACCCGTCATGTTGATGGCACAATTTCTTTATGTGTTAACAGTTCACAGTCCCGGCCTAGAGAGAATGCCCATTCGGAAGGCCCAATTGGCTTAACAACAACCCATCCGCTTTAACAACGTAACAACCACGCAAGACGTGATATCGACGCATTGTAGGGCCCTCTAATGTCCCGCGAGTAAGGTTTTCGTCCTTTTAACAACTCACGTTGTACGATCCGGGAAGGAAAAATAGAGAAAAATAAAAAAAGTGGACCAAAACTGATGAAAACGTTCGATTTTGGGCGGGCAAGCGAGCAAGCTACTGCGCCCGTCGTAGAGCTCTCGGAGAGCTTTCCAACGGTATGCTGTGTGCCACGTAACTCCTTACGGATCAAAAGTTATGGGCACCGGAGCGACAGAGACCTGGTCACAAGCCCAACACCCTCGGTTTGCGGGCCCAGCCTCCACGTGAAGCGAAGTTGTCTTGCCCAAGGTGCTGTGGGATTCAATAATAGAAATGTGGTGGATAAAGCATATTGGCAACCCTAACCGGAGGAAAAAAAAATTGAAAAGGGCGGTGCAACACGAGGACTTCCTAGGGGGTCACCCATCCTAGTACTATTCTCGCCCAAGCACGCTTAACTTCGGAGTTCTAAAGGGATCCGGTGCTTTAGTGCTGGTATGATCGCACCCGTCATGTTGATGGCACAATTCTTTTATGTGTTAACAGTTCACAGTCCCAGCCTAGAGAGATTGCCCATTCGGACGGCCCAATTGGCTTAACAACAACCCATCCGCTTTAAAAACGTAGCAACCTCGCAAGACGTGATATCGACGCGCTGTAGGGACCTCTAATGTCCCGCGAGTAAGGTTGTTGTCCTTTTAACAACTCACGATGTACGATCCGGGAAGAAAAACATAGCAAAACTAGAAAAGTGGCCCGAAACTAATGAAAACATTCAATTTTGAACTTCAAAAAAGGGCAGAGCGAGCAAGCTCACTACTCCCGTCGTAGAGCTCTCAGAGTGCTTTCCAACGGTATGCTGTGCGCCGCGTAACTCCTTACGGATCAAAAGTTATGGGCACCGGAGTGACGGAGACTTGGTCACAAGCCGTACGCCCTCGGTTTGCGGGCCCAGCCTCCACGTGAAGCGAAGTTGTCTTGCCCAAGGTGCCGTGGGATTCGATAATAGAAATGTGGTGGATAAAGTATCTTGGCAATCCTAACCTGAGGAAAAAAACATTGAAAAGGGGGCTACAACACGAGGACCTCCCAAGGGGTCACCCATCCTACTACTACTCTCGCCCAAGCACGCTTAACTTCAGAGTTCTGATGCGATCCGGTGCATTAGTGCTGGTATGATCATACCCGTCATGTTGGGTGTAGAATTCCTTTATGTGTTAACGGTTCACAGTCCCAGCCTAGAGAGATGGCCCATTCAGAAGGCCCAATGGGCTTAACGACAACCCATCCGTTTCAACAACGTAGCATCCTCGCAAGACGTGATATCAACGATTTGTAGGGCCCTCTAATGTTCCACGAGTAAGGTTGTCATCTTTTTAACAGCTCACGACGTACGATCCGGGACAGAAAAACAGAGCTTAATAAGAAAAGTGGGCCGAAACTGATGAAAACGTTCGATTTTGGGATCCAAAAAGGGCACAGTGAGCAAGCTTGCTACCCCCGTCGTAGAGCTCTCGGATAGCTTTCCAACGGTATGATGTGCGCCGCGTAACTCCTTATGGATCAAAAGTTATGGGCACCGGAGTGACGGAGACCTGGTGACAAGCCCAACACCCTCGGTTTGCGGGCCCAGCCTCCACGTGAAGCGAAGTTGTCTTGCCCAAGGTGCCGTGGGAAACGATAATAGAAATATGGCAGATAAAGTATCTTGGCAACCCTAACCGGAGGAAAAAAAATTGAAAAGGGGGGTGCAACACGAGGACATCCCAGGGGGTCACCCATCCTAGTACTACACTCGCCCAAGCACGCTTAACTTCGGAGTTTTGATGGGATCCGGTGCATTAGTGCTGGTATGATCGTACCCGCCATGTTGGGGGTCGAATTCCTTTTTGTGTTAACAGTTTATAGTCCCAGCCTAGAGAGATGACCCATTCAGAAGCCCCAATGGGCTTAAGAACAACCTATCCGCTTCAACAACGCAGCATCCTCGCAAGACGTGAGATCGACGCATTGTAGGGCCCTCTAATCTCCCGCGAGTAAGGTTGTCGTCCTTTTAACAACTCACGACGTACGATCCCGGACGGAAAAACAGGCCTTAATAAGAAAAGTGTCCCGAAACTGATGAAAACATTCGATTTTGGGCTCCAAAAAGGGCACAGCGAGCAAGCTAGCTGCCCCCGTCGCAGAGCTCTCGGAGAGCTTTCCAACGGTATGCTGTGCGCCACGTAACTCCTTACGGATCAAAAGTTACGGGCACCAGAGCGAGGGAGACGTGGTCAAAAGCCCTACGCCCTCGGTTTGCGGGCCCAGCCTCTACATTAAGCGAAGTTGTCATGCCCAGGGTGCCGTGGGATTCGACAATAGAAATGTGGTGGATAAAGTATCTTGGCAACCCTTACCGGAGGAAAAAAAATTGAAAAGGGCGGTGCAACACGAGGACTTCCCAGGGGGTCACCTATCCTAGTATTACTCTCGCCCAAGCATGCTTAACTTCGGAGTTCTGATGGGATCTGGTGCATTAGTGCTGGTATGATCTCACCCATCATGGTGGGGGTAGAATTTCTTTTTGTGTTAACGGTTCACAGTCCCAGCCTAGAGAGATGGCCCATTCAGAAGACCCAATGGGCTTAACAACAACCCATCTGCTTCAACAACGCAGCATCCTCGCAAGACGTGATATCGACGTATTGTAGGGCCCTCTAATGTCCGGCGAGTTAGGTTGTCGTCCTTTTAACAGCTCACAACGTACGTTCCGGGACGAAAAAACAGAGCCTAATAAAAAAAGTTGCTGAAACTGATGAAAACGTTCGATTTTGGGCTCCAAAAAGGGCACATCGAGCAAGCTTGCTATCCCCATCGTAGAGCTCTCGGAGTGCAATCCAACGGTATGCTGTGCACCGCGTAACTCCTTACGGATCAAAAGTTATGGGCACCGGAGCGACGGAGACCTGGCCACAAGCCCTACGCCCTCGGTTTGTAGGCCTAGCCTCCACATGAAGTGAAATTGTCTTGCCCAAGGTGCTGTGGTATTCAATAATAGAAATGTGGTGCATAAAGTATCTTGGAAACTTTAACCAGAGCAAAAAAATTTGAAAAAGGGGGTGCAACATGAGGACTTCCCAAGGGGTCAACCATCCTAGTACTACCCTCACCCAACCACGCTTAACTTCGGAGTTCTGATGGGATCCGGTCCATTAGTGCTGATATGATCGCACCCGTCATGGTGGGGGTAGAATTCCTTTTTGTGTTAACGGTTTACAGTCCCAGCCTAGAGAGATGGCCCATTCAGAAGGCCCAATGGGCTTAACGACAACCCATCCGCTTCAACAACGTAGCATCCTCTCAAGACGTGATATCGACGCGATGTAGGGCCCTCTAATGTCCTGTGAGTAAGGTTGTCGTACTTTTAACAACTCATGACGTATGATCCGGGACGGAAAAACAGAGCTTAATAAGAAAAGTGGCCCGACACAAATGAAATCGTTCAATTTTGGGCTCCAAATATGGGCACAGCGAGCAAGCTACTACGCCCTTCGTAGAGCTCTCAAAGAGTTTTCCAACAGTATGCTGTGCGCCGTGTAACTCCTTACGGATCAAAAGTTATGGGCACCGGAGCGATAGAGACTTGGTCATAAGCCTTACGCTCTCGGTTTGCTGGCCCAGCCTGAACGTGAAGCGAAGTTGTCTTGCCCAAGGTGCCGTGGGATTCGATACTAGAACTGTGGTGGATAAAGTATCTTGGCAACACTAACCAGATCAAAAAAAATTAAAAAGCGGGGTGCAACACGAGGACTTCCCAGGGGGTCACCCATGCAAGTACTACTCTCGCCCAAGCACGCTTAACTTCGGAGTTCTAAAGGGATCCGGTGCTTTAGTGCTGGTATGGTCGCACCCGTCATGTTGATGGCACAATTCCTTTATGTGTTAACAGTTCACTGTCCCGGCATAGAAAGATTGCCCATTCGGAAGGCCCAATAGGCTTAACAACAACCCATCCGCTTTAACAACGTAACATCCACGCAAGACGTGATATCGACGCATTGTAGGGCCCTCTAATGTCCCGCGAGTAAGGTTGTCATCCTTTTAACAACTCACGTTGTACGATCTGGGAAGGAAAAACATAGCAAAATCAAAAAAGTGGACCGAAACTGATGAAAACGTTCGATTTTGGGCTCCAAAAAAAGGGCAAAGCGAGCAAGCTACTGCGCCCGTCGTAGAGCTCTCGGAGAGTTTTCCAATGGTATGTTGTGCACCACGTAACTCCTTACGGATCAAAAGTTATGGGCACCGGAGCGACATAGACTTTGTCACAAGCCAAACACCCTCGGTTTGCGGGCCCAGCCTCCACGTGCAGCGAAGTTGTCTTGCCCAAGGTGCTGTGGGATTCAATAATAGAAATGTGGTGGATAAAGCATCTTGGCAACCCTAACCGGAGGAAAAAAAATTGAAAAGGGGGGTGCAACACGAGGACTTCCTAGGGGGTCACCCATCCTAGTACTATTCTCGCCCAAACACGCTTAACTTCGGAGTTCTAAAGGGATCCGGTGCTTTAGTGCTGGTATGACCGCACCCGTCATGTTGATGGCACAATTCTTTTATGTGTTAACAGTTCACAGTCCCAGCCTAGAGAGATTGCCCATTCGGAAGGCCCAATAGGCTTAACAACAACCCATCCGCTTTAAAAACGTAGCAACCTCGCAAGACGTGATATCGACGCGCTGTAGGGACCTCTAATGTCCCGCGAGTAAGGTTGTTGTCCTTTTAACAACTCACGATGTACGATCCGGGAAGAAAAACATAGCAAAACTAGAAAAGTGGCCCGAAACTAATGAAAACATTCAATTTTGAACTTCAAAAAAGGGCAGAGCGAGCAAGCTCACACTCTCGTCGTAGAGCTCTCAGAGAGCTTTCCAACGGTATGCTGTGCGACGCGTAACTCTTTACGGATCAAAAGTTATGGCCACCGGAGCGACAGAGACTTGGTCACAAGCCATACGCCCTCGGTTTGCGGGCCTAGCCTCCACGTGAAGCGAAGTTGTCTTGCCCAAGGTGCCGTGGGATTCGATAATAGAAATGTGGTGGATAAAGTATCTTGGCAATCGTAACCGGAGGAAAAAAAATTGAAAAGGGGGCTACAACACGAGGACCTCCCAGGGGGTCACCCATCCTACTACTACTCTCGCCCAAGCACGCTTAACTTCAGAGTTCTGATGCGATCCGGTGCATTAGTTCTGGTATGATCGTACCCTTCATGTTGGGGATAGAATTCCTTTTTGTGTTAACAGTTCACAGTCCCAACCTAGTGAGATGGCCCATTAAGAAGGCCCAATGGGCTTAACAACAACCCATCCGCTTCAACAACGCAGCATCCTCGCAAGACGTGATATCGACACATTGTAGGGCCCTCTAATGTCCCGCGAGTAAGGTTGTCATCCTTTTAACCGCTCACGACGTACGATCCGGGACGTAAAAATAGAGCTTAATAAGAAAAGTGGCCCGAAACAGATGAAAACGTTCGATTTCGGGCTCCAAAAAGGGCACAGCGAGCAAGCTTGCTAGCCTTGTCGTAGAGCACTCAGAGAGCTTTCCAACGGTATGCTGTGCGCCGCGTAACTCCTTACGGATCAAAAGTTATGGGCACCGGAGCGACAGAGACTTGGTGACTAGCCCTACGCCCTCGGTTTGTGGGCCCAGCCTTCACGTGAAGCGAAGTTGTCTTGCCCAAGGTGCCGTGGGATTCGATAATAGAAATGTTGCAGATAAAGTATCTTGGCAACCCTAACCGGAGGAAAAAAAATTGAAAAGGGTGGTGCAAAACGAGGACATCCCAGGGGGTCACCCATCCTAGTACTACACCCGCCCAAGCACGCTTAACTTCGGAGTTCTGATGGGATCTGGTGCATTAGTGCTGGTATGATCGTACCCGTCATGTTGGGGGTAGAATTCCTTTTTGTGTTAACGGTTTACAGTCCCAGCCTAGAGAGATGGCCCATTCAGAAGCCCCAATGGGCTTAAGAACAACCTATCCGCTTCAACAACGCAGCATCCTCGCAAGACGTGATATCGTCGCATTTTAGGGCCCTCTAATTTCCCGCGAGTAAGGTTGTCATCCTTTTAACAGCTCACGACGTACGATCCGGGACGGAAAAATAGAGCTTAATAAGAAAAGTGGCCCGAAACTGATGAAAACGTTCAATTTTGGGCTCCAAAAAGTGCACAGGGAGCAAGCTGGCTGCCCCCGTCGTAGAGCTCTCGGAGAGCATTCCAACGGTATACTGTGCGCCGCGTAACTGCTTACGGATCAAAAGTTATGGGCACCGGAGCGACGGAGACCAGCTCACAAGCCCTACGCCCTTGATTTGCTGCCCCAGCCTCCACGTGAAGCGAAGTTGTCGTGCCCAGGGTGCCGTGGGATTCGACAATAGAAATGTGGTGGATAAAGTATCTTGGCAACCCTAACCGGAGGAAAAAAAATTAAAAATGGGGGTGCGACACGAGGACTTCCCAGGGGGTCACCCATCCTAGAACTACTCTCGCCCAAGCATGCTTAACTTCGGAGTTCTGATGGGATCTGGTGCAATAGTGCTGGAATGATCTCACCCTTCATGTTGGGGGTAGAATTCCTTTTTGTGTTAACGGTTCACACTCCCAGCCTAGAGAGATGGCCCATTCAGAAGGCCCAATGGGCTTGACAACAACCCATCCGCTTCAACAACGCAGCATCCTCGCAAGACGTGATATCGACGTATTGTAGGGCCCTCTAATGTCCTGCGAGTAAGGTTGTCGTCCTTTTAACAGCTCACAACGTACGATCCGGGACGGAAAAACAGAGCTTAATAAGAAAAGTTGCTGAAACTGATGAAAACGTTCGATTTTGGGCTCCAAAAAGGGCACATCGAGCAAGCTTGCTATCCCCATCGTAGAGCTCTCGGAGTGCAATCCAACGGTATGCTGTGCGCCGCGTAACTCCTTACGGATCAAAAGTTATGGGCACCGGAGCGACGGAGACCTGGTCACAAGCCCTACGCCCTCGGTTTGCGGGCCCAGCCTCCACGTGAAGCGATGTTGTCTTGCCCAAGGAGCCATGGGATTCGATAATAGAAATGTGGCGGATAAATTATCTTGGCAACCCTAACCGGAGGAAAAAAATTTGAAAAGGGGGGTGCAACACGAGGACTTCCCAGGGGGCCACCCATCCTAGTACTACTATCTGCCAAGCACTCTTAACTTAGGAGTTCTGATGGGATCCGGTGCATTAGTGCTGATATGATCGCACCCGTCATGGTGGGGGTAGAATTCCTTTTTGTGTTAACGGTTTCCAGTCCCAACCTAGAGAGATGGCCCATTCAGAAGGCCCAATGAGCTTAACAACAACCCATCTGCTTCAACAACGCAGCATCCTCGCATGACGTGATATCGATGCCATGTAGGGCCCTCTAATGTCCCGCGAGTAAGGTTGTCATCCTTTCAACCTCTCACGAGGTACGATCCGGGATGGAAAAACATAGCTTAAAAAGAAAAGTGTCCCGAAACTGATGATAACGTTCGATTTTGGGTTCCAAAAAGGGCACAGTGAGCAAGCTTGCTACCCCCGTCGTAGAGCTCTCGGAGTGCAATCCAACGGTATGCTGTGCGCCGCGTAACTCCTTACGGATCAAAAGTTATGGGCACCGGAGCGACGGAGACCTGGTCACAAGCCCTACGCCCTCGGTTTGCGGGCCCAGCCTCCACGTGAAGCGATGTTGTCTTGCCCAAGGTGCCATGGGATTCGATAATAGAAATGTGGCTGATAAAGTACCTTCGCAACCCTAACCGGAGGAAAAAAAATTGAAAAGGGGGGTGCAACACGAGGACTTCCGAGGGGGTCACCCATCCTAGTACTACTCTCACCCAAGCCCGCTTAACTTCGGAGTTCTGTTCGGATCTGGTGCATTAGTTCTGGTATGATCGCACCCATCATGGTGGGGGTAGAATTCTTTTTTGTGTTAACGGTTTACAGTCCCAACCCAGAGAGATGGCCTATTCAGAAGGCCCAATGGGCTTAACAAAAACCCATCCGCTTCAACAACGCAGCATCCTCGTAATACGTGATATCGACGCATTGTAGGGCCCTCTAATGTCCCGCGAGTAATGTTGTCGACCTTTTAACAGATCATGACGTACGATCTGGACGAAAAAACAGAGCTTAATAAGAAAAGTGACCCGAAACTGAAGAAAACGTTCGATTTTGGTCTCCAAAAAGGGCAGAGCAAGCAATCTTGTTGCCCCCGTCGTAGAGCTCTCGGAGAGCTTTTCCAACGTTATGCTGTGTGCCGCGTAACTGCTTACGGATCAAAACTTATGGGCACCGGAGCGATGGATACCTGGTTACAAGACCTACGCCCTCGGTTTGCGGGCCCAGCCTCCACGTGAAGAGAAGTTGTCTTGCCCAAGGTGCCGTGAGATTCAATAATAGAAATGTGGCGGATAAAGTATCTTGGCAACCCTAACCGGAGGAAAAAAAATTGTAAAGGGGGGTGCAACGGAAGGACTTCCCAGGGGGTCACCCATCCTAGTACTACTCTCGCTCAAGCACACGCTTAACTTCGGAGTTCTGATGGGATCCGGTGCATTAGTGCTGGTATGATCGCACCCGGCATGGTGGGGGTAGAATTCCTTTTTGTGTTAACGGTTCACAGTCCCAGCCTAGAGAGAAGGCCCAGTCAAAAGGCCCAATGCGCTTAACAACAACCCATCCGCTTCAACAATGCAGCATCCTCGCAAGACGTGATATCGACGCATTGTAGGGCCCGCTAATGTCCCGCGAGTAAGGTTTTCATCCTTTTAACCACTCACGACGTACGATCCGGGAAAGAAAAACAGAGCTTAATAAGAAAAGTGGCCCAAAACTGATGAAAACTTTCGATTTTGGGCTCCAAAAAGGGCACAGTGATCAAGCTTACTACCCCCGTCGTAGAGCTCTCGGAGAGCTTTCCAACGGTATGCTGTGCGCTGCGTAACTCCTTACGGATCAAAAGTAATGGGCACCGGAACGACGGAGACCTGGTCACAAGCCCTACACCCTCGGTTTGCGGGCCCAGCCGCCAAGTGAAGCGAAGTTGTCTTGCCCAAGGTACTGTGGGATTCAATAATAGAATTGTGGTGGAAAAAGTATCTTGTCAATCCTAACCGAAGGAAAAAAAATTGAAAAGGGGGGTGCAACACGAGGACTTCACGCGGGGTCACCCATCCTAGAACTACTCTCGCCCAAGCACGCTTAATTTGGAGTTGTGATGGGATCCGGTGCATTAGTGCTGGTATGATCACACCCGTCATGTTGATGGAACAATTCCTTTATGTGTTAACGGTTCACAGTCCCAGTCTAGAGATATGACCCATTCAGAAGGCCCAATGGGCTTAACAACAACCCGTCCGCTTCAACAATGCAGCATCCTCGCTAGACGTGATATCGACGCATTGTAGGGCCCTCTAATGTCCCACGAGTAAGGTTCTCGTCCTTTTAACAGCTCACGACGTACAATCCTGGACGAAAAAGCAGAGCTTAATAAGAAAAGTGGCCCGACACTAATGAAAACATTCGATTTTGGGCTCCAAAAAGGGCATAGCAAGCAGGCTTGCTGCCCCCGTCGTAGAGCTCTCGGAGAGCTTTCCAACGATATACTGTGCGCCGCGTAACTCCTTATAGATCAAAAGTTATGGGCACCGGAGTGACGGAGACCTGGTTACAGGCCCTACACCCTCGGCTTGCGGGCCCAGCCTCCACGTGAAGCAAAGTTGTCTTGCCCAAGGTGCCTTGGAATTCGATAATAGAAATGTGGTCGATAAAGTATCTTGGCAACCCTAACCGGAAGAAAAAAAATTGAAAAGGGGCAGTGCAACACGAGGACTTCCCAGGGGGTCACCCATCCTAGTACTACTCTCGGGCCAAGCACACTTAACTTCGGAGTTCTGATGGGAACCGGTGCATTTGTGCTGGTATGATCGCACCTGTCATGGTGGGGGTAGAATTCCTTTTTGTGCTCACGGTTTACAGTCCTAGCCTAGAGAGATGGCCCATTCAGAAGGCCCATGGGGCTTAACAACAACCCTTCGACTTCAACAACGTAGCATCCTCGCAAGACGTGATATCGACGCATTGTAGGGCCCTCTAATGTCCCGCGAGTATAGTTGTCGTCCTTTTTACAACTCACGACGTACGATCCGGGACGGAAAAATAGGGCTTAATAAGAAAAGTGGCCCGAAACTGATGAAAACGTTCGATTTTGGGCTCCAAAATGGGCACAGCAAGCAAGCTGTTGCGCCCTTCGTAGAGCTCTCGTAGAGCTTTCCACGTGAATCGAAGTTGTCTTGCCCAAGGTGCCGTGAGTTCGATAATAGAAATTTGGTGGATAAAGTATCTTGGCAACCCAAACCGGAGGAAAAAAAATTAAAAATTGGGGTGCAACACTAGGACTTCCAAGGGGGTCACCCATCCTAGTATTACTCTCGCCCAAGCGCGCTTAACTTCAGAGTTCTGATGGGATCCGGTGCATTATTGCTGGTATGATCACACCCATCATGTTGGGGGTAGAATTCCTTTTTGTGTTAACGGTTCAGTGTCCCAACCTAGAGAGATGGCCCATTCAGAAGGCCCAATGGGCTTAACAACAACCCATCTGCTTCAACAACGCAGTATCCTCGCAAGACGTGATATCGACGCATTGTAGGGCCCCCTAATGTCCCGCGAGTAAGGTTTTCGTCCTTCTAACAGCTCACGACGTACGATCCGGGACGGAAAAACAGAGCTTAATAAGAAAATTGGCCCGAAACTGATGAAAACGTTCGATTTTGGGCTCCAAAAAGGGCACAACAAGCTAGCTTGCTGCCCCCGTCGTAGAGCTCCTAGAGAGCTTTCCAACAGTGTGCTATGCGTTGTATAACTTCTTACGGATCAAAAGTTATGGGGACCGGAGCGAAGGAGACTAGGTCATAGGCCCCATACCCTCGGTTTGCGGGCCTAGCCTCCACGTGAAGCGAAGTTGTCTTGCCCAAGGTGCCGTAGGATTCGATAATAGAAATGTGGTGGATAAAGTATCTTGGCAACCCAAACCGGAGCAAAAAAAATTGAAAAGGGGGTGCAACACGAGGACTTCCCAGGGGGTCACCCATCCTAGTTCTTCTCTTGTCACGCCCCAACCCGGCCTGTAAAGGTTAGACTAGGGTGTGATCTAAACATTCAAGTCCTTTCACATTCTTAATCATTCTAGGACGTTTAACACTTAACGTTTTATTCTAGACTCTAAAATTTTTCAGAAATCCGGCAGCATAACGTTTGTAATTGGGCTATTTGTTTTGACCTAAATTTTCTAACAGCCTCAAAACTTTCAATTCAAGTTCATTCTCGACTAGAATTTACTACTTAATCATCAATTGAATTGCCTATTGGTTATTTCGACGTCCCGTTTGATTTATAACCTAGCATAATACTATGCCTCGTTAGTCCATTTATTCTCGTTTCAAAATATGCCTGTTTATCGTAGCTTATTAGCGAGTACCTGTTGAGATTGGATAAGTTCATTTACCTATTCCTTAACCAAGCATCATAACCTGCGATAGATACTAGCGGTAGTAAAAGCAAAACGATCAAAGTAGTGTCATGTCTAGTAGCGGTCTACCTAAAATAAGTACAAATCAAAATTAGACCCCAAATTACAACGGGGGTCTTATACATTAGCAACAGCAAGCAACATAAGATAAATGGGTAATCACGTTCATGCAAAACAACAATAACAGGCAATCACTCCAGGGGTTCATCATTAGTTACCTTACCCTTATGTTCTTGTACCTGTTCTTCTTCTCTTGAATTCTTAAAAGAGGGTGAGTCCTTATGAACTCAGCGAGGGGGAACGAGAAATAAATTTTGAAACTCATTTTCCGGTTCACTTTATGAAAACCCCTTTTTTAAAACATGTCACATATTACAAATAATATGGTAAGCAGTTATAAGAAACAAATCGAGAAACGGATACAATTACCAATCATTTCAAGGATACGGTGAGCATTTACTCTCAATTTCAATCTCGAATTATTTGGTGCGGCCGACTTCAATAATCCACTTATCACTCCCAAATGGGTGTACTCCGGATGTACCCCGAAACCTACGACCCAACTCTCCGAGGGTGAAATGCCAAGCGAGAGAGGGAATTGGACCATGGTAGTCACGGTAACACCGGCAAGCCCGATGCCGCCCGGCGTGCGTGAAACACTACCACGCCACACGAAAGGTTGCAACCTCGTATGCAATGCACATTTATAACATTTATCATATCACATTAGGAGGACAACAAAGTAGGTTGCCTCCGAGCAGTTATAAGATCGTATGTTGACAAGTAGTCAAACGAAGCACGATAAGGCAAGTAATTTCACATGAAAGAAAATAGAGTCATATGAACATTAATCGGGCAGCCATGTAACACATATAAAACAGGCCATATAACACATTAAGAAGCTCACGGGATCAAGTGATAAGTTTATGCAACAGGCGAGGATATCAAAGGGGTTTGGGTGCAAGAAAAGCTTATTTGTCAACATGCAATGGCCTACTCACATTTGGAACTATAAAACATTTTACGGGCAGCCCACGCAACGTACATTTTCCACACAATAACCTACGGTTAACACTTAACAAGAATTCCTAGTCATTAGGGTTCGCTTTTCATGCAAAATCGTGCGATCAAAACCCTAAATCAACTCAATCATCATTCCAAAGTCATGCATCGTCTCATTCAACATCCTCAACATTAAATACAGTCCACACAATATTCCAATACTACCATTCCAAGCAATTAGTACCACAAAAGAGGTTCAACAAGTTTTCCCAAGCACATAGTCAATTGAAACCCTAACTGCAATAAGCTGTTTTCTCACAATCAACTGGGCAGGCAAATGAAGTCCAAATTCAGTGAATAATATATCAAATTAAAGCTTAAGAAGTTAACTAAAATCAGAAACAAACCTTGCATCAATTGGAGTTCTGGATCGTTAGTTATAGCCAAAATGGTGGAACTGCTCAAAACTGTCCAGATTTGCCTATCTTTCTATATTGCATGATTTTGAGGTCCTTAGGTTCAGTTTTAGCCTAAGCCTATTTCTGGCCAAAATGTCCACAACTCAAAAATATAGCAGCACACAAATTTTCACGCATTTTTGATGTCGTTTGTTATGTCAAAATCATCTCGTTCTACACGGGCAGTAAATCTCCCAAACTGCTTCCTTTTTCTCAAAACTTTCCAGATTTAGCTATATTACGTGATTTTGCCATTTTGAGGGCCTTAGAGCCAAAATTTGACTTTGCTTATTTGTGCGAAAAATGTTCAAAATTGGCCAAACTAGTCACCTAGGTATTTTCACGCAATTTCAACATCATTTGCTTAACCAAAAATTGCCTCGAACAGACGGGTCAGAAGCAGTCTCAAATTTCGACTTTGTCTAGTATCATTTTCAAGCCAAGTTATTGCCATGCATGGTTGTTTAAACTCATGAACGACCACATAGCTCAAGCACAGAAGCAAATACACACATTCATGGTCATGCATGTGAAGTTTTAAAGAGTTTTCCAAAAGTTTTGAACCCTCACCTTATCAAAACAACCAGGTAGATGCAGAATGTTCTTGAAAATGAACCAATGAAGCTTCTTTCTTGCTTTGGCCGAGAGAGATAGCTTGTTTTCCTTTAATTCCCAACTGAGTTAGCTAGTGAGGAGGGTGTGCATGTGGTTGTAACCAAAAGAAATGGAAGAAATCTTAGCAAAGCATACCTAAGACCGAAATGGACAGATTTGTGAGCTTGTATGAGTTCTTCTTGCTTCTAGTTGCTTGGCCGAATTTCTTTTGCTTGTGGCTTGCTTGGCTGACTATGATATAATGAAGAGAAGCTATAGAAGTGGTAATGTGCAGCTAAAGCCGAGAGAAGAGAGAAATGAGAGGAAGAGAGAGAGAGAACCGATAGAGAAATGAAGAAAGACAACAAATGAAGGCCTTGCAATTTTTTTGAGGTTGTGGTCGGTCCTTGGGCAGTCCAAATTCTGCATTCTTGTCTTCAATATGCTATTTTAAAATTGCTAGGATGGGCATTCAAAGGCTAGTCGGGTATGGTGAGGAAATGAGAGGAATTGAGCAATTATTTTAATGCCTTATGTCATTTTTTTTTGTCCTTGCATGCAAATTTAATTTATGTTGTTCAAAGCTTGGGCAAAAAGCTTGATATGGTCGGCCAAGGCATTAAAGAATGCTGAATTTTGTCAACTTAAGCATTATTTAATTGTATCTTGGAAGTGCAAAAAAAAAGAATAATGCAAAAAGAATAAAGAATGTTTTGTTTTTGGTGCATTTTTGTCTTCTAGTGAAAGGAATTTGGATTATTATAACTACTCTCCCCCAAGCACGCTTAACTTCGGAGTTCTGACGGTATCCGGTGCATTAGTGCTGGTATGATCGCAACTGTCATGTTGGGGGTAGAATTCCTTTTTGTGTTAACGGTGCACAGTCCCAGCCTAGAGAGATGGCCTGTTCAGAAGGCCCAATGGCCTTAACGACAACCCATCCGCTTCAACAACGCAGCATCCTCGCAAGACATGATATCGATGCGTTGTAGGGCCCTCTAATGTCCTGTGAGTAATGTTGTCGTCCTTTTAACAGCTCACGACGTACGATCCTGGATGGAAAAACAGAGCTTAATAAGAAAAGTGGCCCGAAATTGATGAAAACGTTCGATTTTGGGCTCCAAAAATGGGCACAGCGAGCAAACTTGCTACCCCCATTGTAGAGCTCTCAGAGAGCTTTCCAACGGTATGATGTGCGCCACGTAACTCCTTACAGATCAAAAGTTATTGGCCACGGAGCAACAGAGACTTGGTCAAAAACCCTACGCCCTCGGTTTGCGGGCCCAGCCTCCACTTGAAGCGAAGTTGTCTTGCCCAAGGTGCCGTGGGATTCGATAATAGAAATGTGGTGGATAAAGTATCTTGGCAACCCTAACCGGCGGAAAAAAAATTGAAAAGGGGGGTGTAACAGAGGACTTCCTAGTGTGTCACCCATCGTAGTACTACTCTCGTCCAAGCACGCTTAACTTCGGGGTTCTGATGGGATCCGGTGCATTTGTGCTGGTATGATCGCACTCGTCATGTTGGGGGTAGAATTCCTTTTTGTGTTAACGGTTCACAGTCCCAGCCTAGAGAGATGGCCCATTTAGAAGGCCCAATGGACATAACAACAGCCCATCCGCTCCAACAACGCAGCATCCACGAAAGATGTGATATCGACGCATTGTAGGGCCCTCTAATGTCCCGCAAGTAAGGTTGTCATCCTTTTAACAGCTCACAACATACGATCCGGGACGGAAAAACATAGCTTAATAAGAAAAATGGCCCTGAAACTGATGAAAAGGTTTGATGTTGGGCTCCAAGAAGGGAAAAGCGAGCAAGCTTGCTACCACCGTCCTAGAGCTCTCAGAGAGCTTTCCAACGGTATGTTGTGCGCCGCGTAACTCCTTAAGGATCAAAAGTTATGGGCCCTAGAGCAACAGAGACTTGGTCACAAGCCCTACGCCCTCGGTTTGCTGGGCCAGCCTCCACATGAAGCGAAGTTTTCTTGCCCAAGGTGCCTTGGGATTCGATAATAGAAATGTGGTGGATAAAGTATCTTGGCAACCCTAAACGGAGGAAAAAAAATTGAAAAGGGGGGTGCAACACGAGGACTTCCCTGGGGGTTACCCATCCTAGTACTACTCTCGCCCAACCACGCTTAACTTCGGAGTTCTGATGGGATCCGGTGCATTAGTGCTGGTATGATCGCACCTGTCATGGTGGGGGTAGAATTCCTTTTTGTGTTAACGGTTCACTGTCCCAGCCTAGAGAGATGGCTCATTCAAAAGGCCCAATGGGCTTAACAATAACCCATCCCCTTCAACAACGCAGCATCCTCGCAAGACGTGATATCGATGTATTGTAGGGCCCTCTAATGTCCCGCGAGAAAGGTTTTCGTCCTTTTAACAGCTCACGATGTACGATCCGGGATGAAAAAACAGAGCTTAATAAGAAAAGTGGCCCGAAACTGATGAAAACGTTCGAATTTGGGCTCCAAAAAGGGCACAGCAGGCAAGCTTGCTGCCCCCGTCGTTGAGCTCTGAGAGAGCTTTCCAATTGTATGTTGTGCGCCACGTAACACCTTACGGATCAAAAGTTATGGGCACCGGAGCGACAGAGACTTGGTCAAAAGCCCTACGCCCTCGGTTTGCGGGCCCACCCTCCACGTGAAGCGAAGTTGTCTTGCCTAAGGTGCCGTGGGATTTGATAATAGAAATGTGGTGGATAAAGTATCTTGGCAACCCTAACCGAAGGAAAAAAAATTGAAAAGGGGGGTGCAACACGAGGACTTCCCAGGGGGTCACCCATCCTAGAACTACTCTCGACCAAGCACGCTTAACTTCGGGGTTCTGATGGGATCCGGTGCATTAGTGCTGGTATGATCGCACCCGTCATGTTGGGGGTGGAATTCCTTTTTGTGTTAACGGTTCACAGTCCTAACCTAGAGAGATGGGCCGTTCAGAAGGCCTAATGGGCTTAACAACAACCCATCCGCTTCAACAATGCAGCATCCTCGCAAGACGTGATATCGACGCATTGTAGGGCTCTCTAATGTCCTACGAGTAATGTTGTCGTCCTTTTAACAGCTCACGATGTACGATCCATGATGAAAAAACAGAGCTTAATAAGAAAAGTGGCCCGAAACTATTGAAAACGTTCGAATTTGGGCTCCAAAAAGGGCAGCAAGCTTCCAAAAAGGGCACAGCAAGCAAGCTTGCTACCCCCGTCGTAGAGCTCTGAGAGAGCTTTCCAATTGTATACTGTGCGCCGCGTAACTCCTTACGGATCAAAAGTTATAGGCACTGGAGTGACAGAGACTTGGTCACAAGCCCTACGCCCTCGGTTTGCAGGCCCACCCTCCACGTGAAGCGAAGTTGTCTTGCCCAAGGTGCCTTGGGATTAGATAATAGAAATGTGGTGGATAAAGTATCTTGGCAACTCTGACCGGCGGAAAAAAAATTGAAAAGGGGGGTGCAACACGAGGACTTCCCAGGAGGTCACCCATCCTAGTACTACTCTCGCCCAAGCACGCTTAACTTCAGAGTTCTGATGGTATCCGGTGCATTAGTGCTGGTATTATCGCACCCGTGATGTTTGGGGTAGAATTCCTTTTTGTGTTAACGGTTCACAGTCCCAGCCTAGAGAGATCGCCCGTTCAGAAGGCCCAATGGGCTTAACAACAACCCATCTGCTTCAACAATGCAACATCCTCGCAATACGTGATATCGACGCATTGTAGTGCCCTCCAATGTCCTGCGATTAAGGTTGTTGTCCTTTTAACAGCTCACGACGTACGATCCGGTGCAGTAAAACAAAGCTTAATAAGAAAAGTGGCCCGAAACTGATGAAAACGTTCGATTTTAGGCTCCAAAAAGGGCACAGCGAGCAAGCTTGCTACCCCCATCGTAGAGCTTTCAGAGAGCTATCCAACGGTATGTTGTGCGCCGCGTAACTCCTTACGGATAAAAAGTTATAGGCACCGGAGCGACGGAGACCTGGTCACAAGCTCTACGCCCTCGGTTTGCTGGCCCAGCCTCCACGTGAAGCAAAGTTGTCTTACCCAAGGTGCCGTGGGTTTCGATAATAGAATTGTGGTGTATAAAGTATCTTGGCAACCCTAACCGGATTAAAAAAAATTGAAAAGGGGGTTGCAACACGAGGACTTTCCATGGGGTCACCCATCCTAGTACTACTCTCACTCACGCTCGCTTAACTTCGTGCTTCTGATGGGATCCGGTGCATTTGTGCTGGTATGATGGCACCCGTCATGTTGGGGATAGAATTCCCTTTTGTGTTTACGGTTCACAGTGCCAGCCTAGAGAGATGGCCCATTCAGAAGGCCCAATCGGCTTAACACCAACCCATCCGCTTCAACAACGCGACATCCTCGCAAGACATGATATCGATGCATTGTAGGGCCCTCTGATGTCCCACGAGTAAGGTTGTCGTCCTTTTAACAGCTCACGATGTACGATCCGGGACAGAAAAATAGAGCTTAATAAGAAAAGTGGGCTGAAACTAATGAAAACGTTCGATTTTCGGCACCAAAAAGGGCACAGCGAGCAAGCTTGCTGCCCCCGTCAAAAGAGCTCTCGGAGTGCTTTCCAACGATATGCTGTGCACCGCGTAACTCCTTACGGATCAAAAGTTATGTGCACCGGAGCGACGGAGACCTGGTCACAAGCCCTACGCCCTCGGTTTGCGGGCCCACCCTCCACGTGAAGCGAAGTTGTCTTGCCCAAGGTGCCGTGAGATTCGATAATAGAAATGTGGTGGATAAAGTATCTTGGCAACCCTAACCGGCGGAAAAAAAATTTAAAAGGGGGGTGCAAAACGAGGACATCCTAGTGGTTCACCCATCCTAGTACTACTCTCGTCCAAGCACGCTTAACTTCGGGGTTCTGATGGGATCCGGTGCATTTGTGCTGGTATGATCGCACCCGTCATGTTGGGGGTAGAATTCCTTTTTGTGTTAACGGTTCACAGTCCCAGCCTAGAGAGATGGCCCATTTAGAAGGCCCAATGGACATAACAACAACCCATCCGCTCCAACAACGTAGCATCCACGAAAGATGTGATATCGACGCATTGTAGGGCCGTCTAATTTCCCGTGAGTAAGGTTGTCATCCTTTTAACAGCTCACAACATACGATCCGGAACGGAAAAACATAGCTTAATAAGAAAAATGGCCCTGAAACTGATGAAAACATTTGATTTTGGGCTCCAAGAAGGGAAAAGCGAGCAAGCTTGCTACCACCGTCCTAGAGCTCTCAGAGAGCTTTCCAACGGTATGCTATGCGCCGCGTAACTCCTTACGGATCAAAAGTTATGGGCCACGGAGCGACAGAGACTTGGTCACAAGCCCTACGCCCTCGGTTTGCTGGGCCAGCCTCCACATGAAGCGAAGTTTTCTTGCCCAAGGTGCCTTGGGATTCGATAATAGAAATGTGGTGGATAAAGTATCTTGGCAACCCTAAACGGAGGAAAAAAAATTGAAAAGGGGGGTGCAACACGAGGACTTCCCTGGGGGTTACCCATCCTAGTACTACTCTCGCCCAACCACGCTTAACTTCGGAGTTCTGATGGGATCCGGTGCATTAGTGCAGGTATGATCGAACCCGTCATGTTGAGGGTACAATTCCTTTATGTCTTAACGGTTCACAATCCTAGCCCATAGAGATGGCTCATTAAGAAGGCCCAATGGGCTTAACAACAACCCATCCGCTTCAACAACGCAACATCCTCGCAAGACGTGATATCGACGCATTGTAGGGCCCTCTAATGTCCCGCGAGTAAGGTTGTCGTCCTTTTAACAGCTCACGACTTACGATCCGGGACGAAAAAATAGAGCTTAATAAGAAAAGTGGCCCGCAACTGATGAAAACGTTCGAATTTGGGCTCCAGAAAGGGCAAAGCAAGCAAGCTTGCTACCCCCGTCGTAGAGCTCTGAGAGAGATTTCCAATTGTATGTTGTGCGCCACGTAACTCCTTACGGATCAAAAGTTATGGGCACCGGAGCAACAGAAACTTGGTCACAGGCCCACCGCCCTCGGTTTGCGGGCCCAGCCTCCAAGTGAAGCGAAGTTGTCTTGCCCATGGTGCCGTGACATTTGATAATAGAATTGTGGTGGATAAAGTATCTTGGCAACCCTAACGGAAGGAAAAGAAATTGAAGAGGGGGCTCCAACACGAGGGCTTCCCAGGGGGTCCCCCATCCAAGAACTACTCTCGACCAAGCACGCTTAACTTCGGGGTTCTGATGGGATCCGGTGCATTAGTGCTGGTATGATCGCACCCGTCATGTTGGGGGTAGAATTCCTTTTTGTGTTAACGGTTCACAGTTCTAGCCTAGAGAGATGGCCCATTCAGAAGGTCCAATGGGCTTAACAACAACCGATCCACTTCAATAATGCCGCATCCTCGCAAGACGTGATATCGACGCATTGTAGGGCCCTCTAATGTCCCACGAGTAATGTTGTCGTCCTTTTAACAGCTCACGACGTACGATCCGGGATGAAAAAACAGGGCTTAATAAGAAAAGTGGCCCGAAACTGATGAAAACGTTCTGATTTGGGCTCTAGACAGGGCAAAACGAGCAAGCTTGCTACACCCGTCGTAGAGCTCTGAGAGAGCTTTCCAATTGTATGCTTTGCGCCGCGTAACTCCTTACAGATCAAAAGTTATAGGCACTGGAGTGACAGAGAGTTGGTCACAAGCCCTACGTCCTCGGTTTGCGGGCCCACCCTCCACGTGAAGCGAAGTTGTGTTGCCCAAGGTGCCGTGAGATTCGATAATAGAAATGTGGTGGAGAAAGTATCTTGGCAACCCTAACCGGCGGAAAAAAAATTTAAAAGGGGGGTGCAAAACGAGGAGTTCCCAAGAGGTCACCCATCCTAGTACTACTCTCGCCGAAGCACGCTTAACTTCAGAGTTCTGATGGTATCCGGTGCGTTAGTACTGGTATGATCGCACCCGTGATGTTTGGGGTAGAATTCCTTTTTGTGTTAACGGTTCACAGTCCCAGCCTAGAGAGATCGCCCATTCAAAAGGCCCAATGGGCTTAACAACAACCCATCCGCTTCAACAACGCAGCATCCTCGCAAGACATGGTATTGACGCATTGTAGGGCCCTCTAATGTCCCGCGAGTAAGGTTGTCATCCATTTAACAGCTCACGACGTACAATTTGGGATGGAAAAACAGAGCTTAATAAGTAAAGTGGCCCGAAACTGATGAAAACGTTCGATTTTGGATCCAAAATGGGCACAGCAAGCCAGCTTGCTGTACCCGTCACAGAACTCTCAGAGATCTTTCCAACGGTATGCTGTGCGCCGCGTAACTCTTTACGGATCAAAAGTTATTGGCTCAAGAGCGACAGAGACTTGGTCACAAGCCCTATGCCCTCGGTTTGCGGGCCCAGCCTCCACGTGAAGCGAATTTGTCATGCCCAAGGTGCCGTGGGATTCGATAATAGAAACGTGGTGGATAAAGTATCTTGGCAACCCTAACCGGATGAAAAAAAATTGAAAAGGGGGGTGCAACACGAGGACTTCCCATTGGGTCACCCATCCTAGTACTACTCTCACCCACGCTCGCTTAACTTCGTGCTTCTGATGGGATCCGGTGCATTAGTGCTAGTATGATCGCACCCGTCATGTTGGGGATAGAATTCCCTTTTGTGTTAACGGTTCACAGTCCCAGCCTAGAGAGATGGCTCATTCAGAAGGCCCAATCGGCTTAACAACAACCCATCCGCTTCAACAACGCGACATCCTCGCAAGACGTGATATCGATGCATTGTAGGGCCCTCTGATGTCCAGCGAGTAAGGTCGTCGTCCTTTTAACAGCTCACGACGTACGATCCGGGACAGAAAAACAGAGTTTAATAAGAAAAGTGGGCTGAAACTAATGAAAACGTTCGATTTTTGGCACCAAAAAGGGCACAGCGAGCAAGCTTGCTGCCCCCGTCAAAAGAGCTCTCGGAGTGCTTTCCAACGGTATGTTGTGCACCCCGTAATCCTTACAGATCAATAGTTATGGGCACCGGAGCGATGGAGACTGGGTCACAAGCCCTATGCCCTCGGTTTGCGGGCCCAGTCTCCACGTGAAGCGATGTTGTCTTGCCCAAGATGCTGTGGGATTCGATAATAGAAATGTGGTGGATAAAGTATCTTGGCAACCCTAACCGGCGGAAAAAAAATTGAAAAGGGGGGTGCAACACGAGGACTTCCTAGTGGTTCACCCATCCTAGTACTACTCTTGTCCAAGCACGCTTAACTTCGGGGTTCTGATGGGATCCGGTGCATTAGTGCTGGTATGATCGCACTCGTCATGTTGGGGGTAGAATTCCTTTTTGTGTTAACGGTTCACAGTCCCAGCCTAGAGAGATGGCCCATTCAGAAGGCCCAATGGACTTAACAACAACCCATCCGCTCCAAAAACCCAGCATCCACGAAAGATGTGATATCGACGCATTGTAGGGCCCTCTAATGTCCCGCGAGTAAGGTTCTCGTCCTTTTAACAGCTCACAACATACGATCCGGGACGGAAAAACAGAGCTTAATAAGAAAAATGGCCCTGAAACTGATGAAAACGTTCGATTTTGGGCTCCAAAAAGGGAAAAGCGAGCAATCTTGCTACCACCGTCCTAGAGCTCTCAGAGAGGTTTCCAACGGTATGCTGTGCGCCGCGTAACTCCTTACGGATCAAAAGTTATGGGCCCCGGAGCGACAGAGACTAGGTCACAAGCCCTACGCCCTCGGTTTGCTGGGCCAGCCTCCACATGAAGCGAAGTTGTCTTGCCCAAGGTGCCTTGGGATTCGATAATAGAAATGTGGTGGATAAAGTATCTTGGCAACCCTAAACGGAGGAAAAAAAATTGAAAAGGGGGGGTGCAACACGAGGACTTCGAAGGGGGTTACCCATCCTAGTACTACTCTCGCCCAACCACGGTTAACTTCGGAGTTCTGACGGGATCCGGTGCATTAGTGTTGGTATGATCGCACCCGTCATGTTGGGGGTAGAATTCATTTTTGTGTTAACGTTTCACAGTCCCAACCTAGAGAGATGGCCTATTCAGAAGGCCCAATGGGCTTAACTACAACCCATCCGCTTCAACAACGCAGCATCATCGCAAGACGTGATATCGACGAATTGTAGGGCCCTCTAATGTCCCGCGAGTAGGATTGTCGTCCATTTAACAGCTCACGATGTTCGATCAAAGACGGAAGAACAGAGCTTAATAAGAAAATTGGCCTGAAACTGAAGAAAACATTTGATTTTGGGCTCCAAAAAGGGCAAAGCAAACAAGCTTGCTGCCCCCGTCATAGAGCTCTGAGATAGCTTTCCAATTGTATGCTGTGCGCCACGTAACTCATTACGAATCAAAAGTTATTAGCCCCGGAGCGACAGAGACTTGTTCACAAGCCCTACGCCCTCGGTTTGCAGGCCCAGCCTCCACGTGAAGCAAAGTTGTCTTGCCCAAGGTGCCGTGGGATTCGAGAATAGAAATGTGGTGGATAAAGTATCTTGGCAACCCTAACCGAAGAAAAAAAAATTGAAAAGGGGGTGCAACACGAGGACTTCCCATGGGGTCACCCATCCCAGTACTACTCTCGCCCACGCTCGCTTAACTTCGTGCATCTGATGGGATCCGGTGCATTAGTGCTGGTATGATCGCACCCGTCATGTTGGGGATAGAATTCCTTTTTGTGTTAACGGTTCACAGTCCCAGCCTAGAGAGATGGCCCATTCAGAAGGCCCAATGGGCTTAACAACAACCCATCTGCTTCAACAACGCGGCATCCTCGCAAGACGTGATATCGATGCATTGTAGGGTCCTCTGATGTCCCGCGAGTAAGGTTGTCGTCCTTTTAACAGCTCACGACGTACGATCCGGGACAGAAAAACAGAGCTTAATAAGAAAAGTGGGCTGAAACTAATGAAAATGTTCGATTTTGGGCTCCAAAAAAGGTACAGCGAGCAAGCTTGCTACCCTCGTCGAAGAGCTCTAGGAGTGCTTTCCAACGATATGCTGTGCGCCGCGTAACTCCTTACGGATCAAAAGTTATGTGCAACGGAGCGACGGAGACCTGGTCACAAGCTCTACGCCCTCGGTTTGCGGGACCAGCCTCACGTGAAGTGAAGTTGTCTTGCCCAAGGTGCCGTGGGATTCGATAATAGAAATGTGGTGGATATAGTATCTTGGCAACCCTAACCGGTGGAAAAAAATTGAAAAGGGGGTTGCAACACGAGGACTTCCCAGGGGGTCACCCATCCTAGTACTACTCTCGCCCAAGCACGCTTAACATCGGAGTTCTGATGGTATCCGCTGCATTAGTGTTGGTATGATCGCACCCGTCATGGTGGGGGCATAATTCCTTTTTGTGTTAACGGTTCACAGTCCCAGCCTACAGAGATGGCCCATCCAGAAGGCCCAATGGGCTTAACAACAGCCCATCCGCTTCAACAACGCAGCATGCTCGCAAGACGTGATATCAACGCATTGTAGGGCTCTCTAATGTCCCGCGAGTAGGGTTGTTGTTCTTTTAACAGCTCACGACGTACGATCCGGGACTGAAAAACAGAGCTTAATAAGAAAAGTGGGTTGAAACTAATGAAAACGTTCAATTTTGGGCTCCAAAAAGGGCAAAGCGAGCAAGCTCGCTGCCCCCGTCGTAGAGCTCTTGGAGTGCTTTCCAACGGTATGCTGTGCGCCGCGGAACTCCTTATGAATCAAAATTTATGGGCACGGGAGCAACGGAGACTTGGTCACAAGCCCCACGCCCTCGGTTTGCGGGCCCAGCCTCTACGTGAAGCGAAGTTGTCTTGCCCAAGGTGCCATGGGATTCGTTAATAGAAATGTGGTGGATAAAGCATCTTGGCAACCCTAACCGGGGGAAAAAAAATAAAAGGGGGGTGCAACACGAGGACTTCCCAGGGGGTCACCAATCCTAGTACTACTCTCGTCCAAGCACGCTTAACTTCGGGGTTCTGATGGAATCCGGTGCATTAGTGCTGGTATGATCGCACTCGTCATGTTGGGGGTCGAATTCCTTTTTGTGTTAACGGTTCACAGTCCCAGCCTAGAGAGATGGCCCATTCAGAATGCCCAATGGACTTAACAACAACCCATCAACAACCCAGCATCCACGAAAGATGTGATATCGACGCATTGTAGGGCACTCTAATGTCCCGCGAGTAAGGTTGTCGTCCTTTTAATAGCTCACAACATACGATCCGGGACGGAAAAACAGAGCTTAATAAGAAAAATGGCCCTGAAACTGATGAAAACGTTCGATTTTGGGCTCCAAAAAGGGAAAAGCGAGCAAGCTTGCTACCACCGTCCTAGAGCTCTGAGAGAGCTTTCCAACGGTGTACTGTGCGCCGCGTAACTCCTTACGGATCAAAAGTTATGGGCCCCGGAGCGACAGAGACTTGGTCACAGGCCCTACGCCCTCGGTTTGCTGGGCCAGCCTCCACATGAAGCGTAGTTTTCTTGCCCTAGGTGCCTTGGGATTCGATAATAGAAATGTGGTGGATAAAGTATCTTGGGAACCCTAAACAGAGGAAAAAAAATTGAAAAGGGGGGTGCAACACGAGGACTTCCCAGGGGGTTACCCATCCTAGTACTACTCTCGCCCAACCACGCTTAACTTCGGAGTTCTGATGGGATCCGGTGCATTAGTGCTGGTATGATCGCACTCGTCATGGTGGGGGTAGAATTCCTTTTTCTGTTAACGGTTCACTGTCCCAGCCTAGAGAGATGGCTCATTCAGAAGGCCCAATGGGCTTAACAACAACCCATCCGCTTCAACAACGCAGCATCCTCGCAAGATGTGATATCGACGCATTGTAGGGCCCTCTAATGTCCCGCGAGTAAGGTTGTCGTCCGTTTAACAGCCCACGATGTACGATCCGGGATGGAAAAACAGAGCTTAATAAGAAAAGTGGCCCGAAACTGATGAAAACATTCGAATTTGGGCTCCAAAAAGGGCATAGCAAGCAAGCTTGCTGCCCCCGTCATAGAGCTCTGAGAGAGCTTTCCAATTGTATGCTGTGCGCCACGTAACTCATTACGGATCAAAAGTTATTGGCCCCGGAGCGACATAGACTTGTTCACAAGCCCTACGCCCTCGGTTAGCGGGCCCAGCCACCACGTGAAGCGAAGTTGTCTTGCCCAAGGTGCCGTGGGATTCGACAATAGAAATGTGATGGATAAAGTATCTTGGCAACCCTAACCGGAGGAAAAAAAATTGAAAAGGGGGGTGCAACACGAGGACTTCCCAGAGGGTCACCCATCCTAGTACTACTATCGCCCAAGCTCGCTTAACTTCGTAGTTCTAATGGGATCCGGTGCATTGGTGCTGGTATGATCGCACCCGTCATGGTGGGGGTAGAATTCCTTTTTGTGTTAACGGATCACAGTCCAATCCTAGAGAGATGGCCCTTTCAGAAGGCCCGGTGGGCTTAACAACACCCCATCCGCTTCAGCGACATAGCATCCACGCAAGACGTGATATCGACGCATTGTAGGGCCCTCTAATATCCCGCGAGTAAGGTTGTCGGCCTTTTAACAGCTCACGACGTACGATCCGGGACAAAAAAACAGAGCTTAATAAGAAAAGTGGGTCGAAACTAATGAAAACGTTCGATTTTGGGCTCCAAAAAGGGCACAGCGAGCAAGTTCGCTGCCCCCGTCCTAGAGCTCTTGGAGAGCTTTCCAACGGTATGTTGTGTGCCGCGTAACTCCTTATTGATTAAAATTTATGGGCACCGGAGCGACGGAGACCTGGTCACAAGCCCTACGCCCTCGATTTACGGGCCCAACCTCCACGTGAAGCGAAGTTGTCTTGCCCAAGGTGCCGTGGGATTCGACAATAGAAATGTGGTGGATAAAGTATCTTGGCAACCCTAACCAGAGGAAAAAAAATTTAAAAGTGGGATGCAACACGAGGACTTCCCAAGGGGTCACCCATCCTAGTACTACTCTCGTCCAAGCACGCTTAACTTCGGAGTTCTGATGTGATCCAGTGCATTATTGCTGGTATGATCGCACCCGTCATGGTGGGGGTAGAATTCCTTTTTGTGTTAACGGTTCACAGTCCCAGCCTAGTGAGATGGCCCATTCAGAAGGGCCAATGGGCTTAACAACAACCCATCAGCTTCAACAACGCAGCATCCTCGCAAGACGTGATATCGACGCATTTTAGGGCCCTCTAATGTCCCGCGAGTAAGGTTGTCGTCCTTTTAATAGCTCAGGACGTACGATCCAGGACAGAAAAACATATCTTAATAAGAAAAGTGGGCTGAAACTAATGAAAACGTTCGATTTTGGGCTGCAAAAAGAGCACAGCGAGCAAGCTTGCTGCCCCTATCGTAGAGCTCTCAGAGAGCTTTCCAACGGTATGCGGTGCGCCGCGTAACTCCTTACGGATCAAAAGTTATGGGCACCGGAGCGACGGAGACCTGGTCACAAGTCCTATGCCCTCGGTTTGCGGGCCCAGCCTCCACGTGAAGCGAAGTTGTCTTGCCCAGGGTGCCGTAGGATTCGACAATAGAATTGTGGTGGATAAAGTATCTTGGGAACCCTAACCGGAGGAAAAAAAATTGAAAAGGGGGGTGCAACACAAGGACTTCCCAGGGGGTCACCCATCCTATTACTACTCTCGCCCAAGCACGCTTAACTTCGGAGTTCTGATGGGATCCGGTGCATTAGTGCTGGTATGATCGCACCCGTCATGGCCGGGGCAGAATTCCATTTTGTGTTAACGGTTCACAGTCCCAGCCTAGAGAGATGGCCCATTAAGAAGGCCCAATGGGCTTAACAACAATCCATCCGCTTCAACAACGCAACATCCTCGCAAGACGTGATATCGACGCATTGTAGGGCCGTCTAATGTCCCGCGGGTAAGGTTGTCGTCCTTTTAATAGCTCACGACGTACGATCCAGGACAGAAAATCAGAGCTTAATAAGAAAAGTGGGCTGAAACTAATGAAAACGTTCGATTTTGGGCTCCAAAAAGAGCACAGCGGGCAAGCTTGCTACCCCCGTCGTAGAGCTCTCGGAGTGCTTTGCAATGGTATGCTGTGCGCCGCGTAACTCCTTACGGATCAAAAGTTATTGGCACCGGAGCGACGGAGACCTGGTCACAAGCCCTACGCCCTCGGTTTGCTGGCCCAGCCTTCAAATGAAGCAAAGTTATCTTGCCCAAGGTGCCGTGGGATTCGGTAATAGAAATGTGGTGGATAAAGTATCATGGCAACCCTAACCGGAGGAAAAAAAATTGAAAATGGGGGTGCAACACAAGGACTTCCCAGGGGGTCATCCATCCTGGTACTACTCTCGCCCAAGCACGCTTAACTTCGGAGTTCTGATAGTACCCGGTGCATTAGTGCTGGTATGATCGCACCCGTCATGGTGGGGGCGGAATTCCTTTTTGTGTTAACAGTTCAAAGTCCCAGCCTAGAGAGATGGCCCATTCAGATGAACACGTTCGATTTTGGGCTCCAAAATGGGCACAGCAAGCGTGCTTAATGCACCGTCGTAGAGCTCTCGGAGAACTTTCCAACGGTATGCTGTGCGCCGCGTAACTCCTTACGGATCAAAAGTTATGGGCACTAGAGCGACAAAGACGTGGTCACAAGCCCTACGCCCTCGGTTTTCGGGCCCAGCCTGCACGTGAAGCGAAGTTGTCTTGCCCAAGGTGCCGTGGGATTCGATAATAGAAATGTGGTGGATAAAGTATCTAGGCAACCCTAACCGGAGGAAAAAAAATTGAAAAGGGGAATGCAACACGAGGACTTCCCAGGGGGTCACCCATCCTAGTACTACTCTCGTCCAAGCACGCTTAACTTCGGAGTTCTGATGGGATCCGGTGCATTAGGGCTGGTATGATCGCACCCGTCATGTTGGGGGTAGAATTCCTTTTTGTGTTAACGGTTCACAGTCCTAGCCTAGAGAGATGGCCCATTCAGAAGGCCCAATGGGCTTAACAACAACCCATCCGTTTCAACAACGCAATATCCTCGCAAGACGTGATATCGATGCATTGTAGGGCCCTCTAATGTCCCGCGAGTAAGGTTGTCGTCCTTTTAACAGCTCACGACGTACGATCCGGGACGAAAAAACATAGCTTAATAAGAAAAGTGGCCCGAAACTGATGAAAATGTTCGATTTTGGGCTCCAAAAAGGGCAAAGCGTGCAAGCTTGCTACCCCCATCGTAGTGCTCTCGGAGAGCTTTCCAACGGTATGCTGTGCGCCGCGTAACTCGTTACGGATCAAAAGTTATGGGCACTGTAGCGACAGAGACTTGGTCACAAGCCCTACGCACTCAGTTTGCGCGCCCAGCCACCACATGAAGCGAAGTTGTCTTGCCCAAGGTGCTGTGGGATTCGACAATAGAAATGTGGTGGATAAAGTATCTTGGCAACCCTAACCGTAGTAAAAAAAATTGAAAATGGGGGTGCAACATGAGGACTTCCCAGGGGGTCACCCATCCTAGTACTACTCTCGCCCAAGCACGCTTAACTTCGGAGTTCTGATGGGATCCGGTGCATTAGTGCTGGTATGATTGCACCCGTCATGGTGGGGGTAGAATTCCTTTTTGTGTTAACAGTTCACAATCCCAGCCTAGAAAGATGGCCCATTTAGAAGGCCCAATGGGCTTAACAACCCATCAGCTTCAACAACGCAACATCCCCGCAATACGTGTTATCGACGCATTGTAGGGCCCTCTAATGTCCCGCGAGTAAGGTTGTCGTCCTTTTAACAGCTCACGACGTACGATCCGGGACAGAAAAACAGAGATTAATAAGAAAAGTGGCGCGAAACTAATGAAAACGTTTGATTTTGGGCTCCAAAAAGGGCACAGCGAGCAAGCTTGCTGCCCCCGTCGTAGAGCTCTCGGAGAGCTTTCCAACGGTATGCTGTGTACCGCGTAACTCCTTACAGATCAAAAGTTATGGGCACCGGAACGACGGAGACCTGGTCACAAGCCCTACGACCTCGGTTAGCGGGCCCAGCCTCCACGTGAAGCCAAGTTGTCTTACCCAAGCTGCCGTGGGATTCGACAATAGAAATGTGGTGGATAAAGTATCTTGGGAACCCTAACCGGAGGGAAAAAAAATTGAAACGGGGGGTGCAACACGAGGACATCCCAGGGGGTCACCCATCCTAGTACTACTCTCGTCCAACCACGCTTAACTTCGGAGTTCTGATGGGATCCGGTGCATTAGTGCTGGTATGATCGCACCCGTAATTGTGGGGGCAGAATTCCTTTTTGTGTTAACTGTTCACAATCCCAGCCTAGAGGGATGGCCCATTTAGAAGGCCCAATGGGCTTAACAACAACCCATCCGCTTCAAAAACGTAGCATCCTCGCAAGACGTGATATCGATGCGTTGTAGGGCCATCTAATATCCCGCGAGTAAGGTTGTCACCCTTTTAACAGCTCATGATGCACGATCTGGGACAGAAAAACAAAGCTAAATGTGAAAAGTAGCCTGAAACTGATGAAAACGTTCGATTTTGGGTTCTAAAAATGGACAAAGCGAGCAAGCTGGCTGCCCCTGTCGTAGAGCTCTCGGAGAGCTTTGCAACGGTATGATGTGCGCCGCGTAGCACCTTACGAATCAAAAGTTATGGGCACCGAAGCGACGGAGACCTGGTCACAAGCCCTACACCCTCGGTTTGCGGGCCCAGCCTCCACGTGAAGCTAAGTTGTCTTGCCCAAGGTGCCGTAGGATTCGACAGTAGAAATGTGGTGGATAAAGTATCTTGGCAACCCTAACCGGAGGAAAAAAAATTGAAAAGGGGGGTACAACACGACGACTTCCCAAGGGGTTACCCATCCTAGTACTACTCTCGCCCAAGCACGCTTAACTTCGGAGTTCTGATGGGATCTGGTGTAGTAGTGCTGGTACGATCGCACCCGTCATGGTGGGGGCATAATTATTTTTTGTGTTAACGCTTCACAGTCCCAGCCTAAAGAGATGGCCCATTCAGAAGGCCCAATGGGCCTAACAACAACCCATCCGCTTCAACAACGCAGCATCCTCAAAAGACGTGATATCGACGTATTGTAGGGCCCTCTAATGTCCCGCTAGTAAGGTTGTCGACCTTTTAATAGCTCACGACGTACGATCCGGGACAGAAAAACAGAGCTTAATAAGAAAAGTGGGCCGAAACTAATGAAAACGTTCTATTTTGGGGGCCTCCAAAAAGGGCACAGCGAGCAAGCTTGCTACCCACGTCGTAGAGTTTTCAGAGAGCTTTCCAACGGTATGTTGTGCACCGCATAACTCTTTACGGATCAAAAGTTATGGGCACCGGAACGACGGAGACCTTGTCACAAGCCCTATGCCCTCGGTTTGCGGGCCCAGCCTCCACGTGAAGCGAAGTTGTCTTGCCCAAGGTGCCGTGGGGTTCGACAATCAAAATGTGCTGGATAAAGTATCTTGGCAACCCTAACCGGAGGAAAAAAAATTGAAAAGGGGGGTACAACACGAGGACTTCCCAGTGGGTCACCCATCCTAGTACTACTTTCGCCCAAGCAAGCTTAACTTCGGAGTTCTGATGGGATCCGGTGCATTAGTGCTGGTGTGATTGCACTCGTCATGTTGTGGGTGCAGAATTCCTTTTTGTGTTAACGGTTCACAGTCCCAGCCTAGAGAGATGGCTCATTTAGAAGGCCTAATGGGCTTAACAACAACCCATCCGCTCCAGCAACGCAGCATCCTCGCAAGACGTGAGATCGACGCATTGTAGGGCCCTCTAATGTCCCGCGAGTAAGGTTGTCTTTCTTTTAACAGCTCACGACGTAGGATCCGGGACAGAGAAACAGTGCTTAATAAGAAAAGTTTCACAAAACTAATGAAAACGTTCGATTTTGGGCTCCAAATAAGGCACAGCAAGCAAGCTTGCTGCCACCGTCGCAGAGCTCTTGGAATACTTTCCAACGGTATGCTGTGCACCACGTAACTCCTTACGGATCAAAAGTTATGGGCACCGGAGAGACGGATACCTGGTCACAAGCCCTACGCCCTCGGTTTGCCGGCCTAACCTCTACGTGAAGTGAAGTTGTCTTGCCCAAGGTGCCGTGGGATTCGATAATAGAAATGTGTTGGATAAAGTATCTTGGCAACCCTAACCGGAGCAAAAAAAATTGAAAATGGGGGTGCAGCACGAGGACTTCCCACGGGGTCACCCATCCTAGTACTATTCTCGCCCAAGCACGCTTAACTTCGGAGTTCTGATGGTATCCGGTGCATTAGTGCTGGTATGATCGCACCCATCATGGTGGGGGCAGAATTCCTTTTTGTGTTAATGGTTCACAGTCCTAGCCTAGAGAGATGGCCCATTCAAAAGGCCCAATGGGCTTATCGACAACCCATCCGCTTCAACAACGCAACATCCTCTCAAGACGTGATATCGATGCCTTGTAGGGCCCTCTAATGTCCTGCGAGTAACGTTGTCGTCCTTTTAATAGCTCACGACGTACGATCCGGGACAGAGAAACAGGGCTTAATAAGAAAAGTGGGCCGAAACTAATGAAAACGTTCGATTTTGGGCTCCAAAAAGGGCACAACGAGCAAGCTTGCTGCCCCCGTCGTAAAGCTCTCGGAGAGCTTTCCAACGGTATGCTGTCCGCCGCGTAACAAATTATGGATCAAAATTTATGGGCACCGGAGCGACAGAGACCTGGTCACAAGCCCTACGCCCTCGTTTTGCGGGTCCAGCCTCCACGTGAGGCGAAGTTGTCTTGCCCAAGGTGCTGTGGGATTCGACAATAGAAATGTAGTGGATAAAGTATCTTGGCAACCCTAATAGGAGGAAAAAAAATTGAAAAGGGGGGTGCGACACGAGGACTTCCCAGGGGGTCACCCATACTAGTACTACTCTCGCCCATGCACGTTTAACTTTGGAGTTTTGATGGGATCCGATGCATTAGTGCTGGTATGATCACACCCGTCATGGTGGGGGCAGAATTCCTTTTTGTGTTAACGGTTCACAGTCCCAGCCTAGAGAGATGGCCCATTCCAAAGGCCCATTGGGCTTAACAACAACCCATCCGCTTCAACAACGCAGCATCCTTGCAAGACGTTATATCGACGCATTGTAGGGCCCTCTAATGTCCCGCGAGTAACGTTGTCGTCCTTTTAACAGCTCACGACGTACGATCCGGGACAGAAAAATAGCGCTTAATAGGAAAAGTGGGCCGAAACTAATGAAAACGTTCGATTTTGGGATCCAAAAAGGGCACAGTGAGCAAGCTTGCTGCCCCCATCGTAGAGCTCTCGAAGAGCTTTGCTACGGTATGCTGTGCACCGCGTAACTCCTTATGGATCAAAAGTTATGGGCACCGGAGCGATGGAGACCTAGTCACAAGCCCTACGCCCTCGATTTGCGGGCCCAACTTCCACGTGAAGCGGAGTTGTGTTGCCCAAGGTGCCGTGGGATTCGATAATAGAAATGGGGTGGATAAGGTATCTTGGCAACCCTAACTGCAGGAAAAAAAATTGAAAAGGGGGGTGCAACACGAGGACTTCCCGGGGGGTCACCCATCCTAGTACTACTCTCGACAAAGCACGCTTAACTTCGGAGTTCTGATGGGATCCGGTGCATTAGTGCTGGTATGATCGCACCCGTCTTGGTGGGGGCAGAATTCCTTTTTGCGTTAACGGCTCGCAATCCCAGGCTAGAGAGATGGCCCATTTAGAAGGCCCAATGGGCTTAACAATAACCCATCCGCTTCAACAACGTAGCATCCTCGCAAGATGTGATATCGATGCATTGTAGGGCGCTCTAATGTCCAGCAAGTACGGTTGTCGTCCTTTTAACAGCTCACGACGTACAATCCGGGATAGAAAAACAGAGCTTAATAAGAAAAGTGGCCCGAAACTGATGAAAACGTTAGATTTTGGCTCCAAAAAGGGCACAGCGAGCAAGCTGGCTGCTCCCGTCATAGAGCTCTCGGAAAGCTTTCCAACGGTATGCTATGTGCCGCGTAACTCCTTATGGATCAAAATTTAAGGCCACCGGAGCGACAGAGACCTGGTCACAGGCCCTAAGCCCTCGGTTTGCAGGCCCAGCCTCCACGTGAGGCGAAGTTGTCTTGCCCATGGTGCCGTGGGATTCGACAATAGAAATGTGGTGGATAAAGTATCTTGGCAACCTTAACCGGAGGAAAAAAAAATTGAAAAAGGGGGGTGCAACACGAGGACTTCACAGGAGGTCTCCCATCCTAGTACTGCTCTCGCCCAAGCACGCTTAACTTCGGAGTTCTGATGGGATCCGGTGCATTAGTGCTGATATGATCGCACCCATCATGGTGGGGGCAGAATTCCTTTTTGTGTTAACGGTGCAACGTCCCAGCCTAGAGAGATTGCCCATTTAGAAGGCCCAAAGGGCTTAACAACAACCCATCCACTTCAACAACGCAGTATCCTCACAATATGTGATATCGACGCATTGTAGGCCCCTCTAATGTCCCGCGAGTAACGTTGTCGTCCTTTTAACGGCTCACGACGTACGATCCGGGACAGAAAAACAGAGCTCAATAAGAAAAGTAGGCCGAAACTAATGAAAACGTTCGATTTTGGGCTCCAAAAATGGCACAGCGAGCAAGCTGGCTGCCCCCGTCATAGAACTCTCGGAGTGCTTTCCAACGGTATGCTGTGCACAGCGTAACTCCTTACGGATCAAAAGTTATGGGCACCGGAGCGACGGAGACCTGGTCACAAGCCCTACGCCCTCGGTTTGCGGGCCCAGACTCCACGTGAAGCGAAGTTGTCTTGCCCATGGTGCCGTGGGATTCGACAATAGAAATGTGGTAGATAAAGTATCCTGGCAACCCTAACCGGAGGAAAAAAAATTGAAAAGGGGGGTACAACACGAGGACTTCCCAGGGGGTCACCCATCCTAGTACTACTCTCGCCCAAGCACGCTTAACTTCGGGGTTCTGATGGGATCCGGTGCATTAGTGCTGGTATGATTGCACACGTCATGGAGGGGGTAGAATTCTTTTTTGTGTTAACGGTTCACAGTCCCAGTCTAGAGAGATGGCCCATTCAAAAGGCCCAATGGGCTTAACAACAATCAATCCGCTTTAACAATGCAGCATCCTCGCAAGACGTTATATCGACACATTGTAGGGCCCTCTAATGTCCGGTGAGTAAGGTTGTCGTCCTTTTAACAGCTCACGACGTACGATCCGGGATGGAAAAACAGAGCAGTAGAAGAAAAGTGCCCCGAAACTGAAGCAAACGTTCGATTTTGCGCTCCAAAATGGGCACAACTAGCAAGCTCGCTGCCCCCATCGTAGACCTCTCGGAGAGCTTTGCAACGGTATGATGTGTACCGTGTAACTCCTTACGGATCAAAAGTTATGGGTACCGGAGTGACGGAGACCTGGTCACAAGCCCTACGCCCTCGGTTTGCGGGCCCAGCCTCCACGTGAAGTGAAGTTGTCTTGCCCAAGGTGCCGTGGGATTCGATAATAGAAATGTGGTGGATAAAGTATCTTCGCTACCGTAACCGGAGGAAAAAAAATTGAAAAGGTGGTGCAACAGGAGGACTTCCCTGGGGGTCACCCATCCTAGTACTACTCTCTACCAAGCACGCTTAACTTCGGAGTTCTGATGGGATCCGGTGCATTAGTGCTGGTATGATCGCACCCATCATGGTGGGGGCGGAATTCTTTTTTGTGTTAACGGTTCACAGTCCCAGCCTAGAGAGATGGCCCATTCAGAAGGCCCAATGGGCTTAACAACAACCCATCCGCTTCAACAACGCAGCATCCTCGCAAGACGTGATATCGACGCATTTTAGGGCCCTCTAATGTCCCGCGAGTAAGGTTGTCGTCCTTTTAACAGCTCACGACGTACGATCCGGGACTGAAAAACAGAGCTTAATAAGAAAAGTGGGCCGAAACTAATGAAAACGTTCGATTTTGGGCTCTAAGAAAGGGCAAAGCGGGCAAGCTAGCTGCCCCCATCATAGAGCTCTAGGAGAGATTTCCAACAGTATGATGTGCGCCGCGTAACGCCTTACGGATCAAAAGTTATGGGCACCGGAGTGACGGAGACCTGGTCACAAGCCCTACGCCCTCGGTTTGCGGGCCCAGCCTCCACGTGAAGCGAAGTTGTCTTGCCCAAGGTGCCGTGGGATTCGACAATAGAAATGTGGTGGATAAAGTATCTTGGCAACCCTAACCGGAGGAAAAAAAAATTGAAAAGGTGGGTGCAACACGAGGACTTCCCAGGGGGTCACCCATCTTAGTACTACTCTCGCCCAAGCACGCTTAACTTCGGAGTTCTAATGGGATCCGGTGCATTAGTGCTGGTATGATCGCACCCTTCATGGTGGGGCAGAATTCCTTTTTGTGTTAACGGTTCACAGTCCCAGCCTAGAGAGATGGCCCATTCAGAAGGCCCAATGGGTTTTATGTAACACCCCGATCCCTCTCGAGACCAGGAGTTCTATCATTCAATCTAATCACAACCCAAACCAAAACCCGGGCATAATTTTCAGGGAAAACGGACGGAGTCTCCCCTGTTTCTAGGCGAAATGTAAAACCTGCGACAGCATATATAAGTGGACCAATACCATGTCCAAACATTCAAAACCAACTCAAGGCCATCCGAGCCTCGGTTTTCAACAATTTAAACTCAGCAAGTATACATACATTTCCAATTTAAAAGCTAACCTATCTCTTTTCATTTTTGACAAGTACATTCAACTAGACAATTAGACCATACAAAGCTACTGCATAAAATAAACTATCATGCCATTCTAACTCTTTTCCTTTGGACATTACAGACATGCATTGAAGTTAAGCTATGCTAACTGATTACATAAACTAGCTTATCAATTCACCTCAGCTACTTAGCTAAATTTAAATTACATTTCTTTTAACAATAAATACAAACAACATATGGACATACATCTTTACGAACTTCGACACTCAAGCCACATAGGCACGCAAGACAACTCTTCAGGCAACAAACTTTCATGAAATCACGAACTTTCCAGCTAACATGACATTTCCTGAAATGTGGTGGTGAGGAGTGAGTATACACAACACGTATACTCAGTGAGGGCGAGACAGATATCGAATTGGAGAGAAAGAAAGTCGTGCAATGCAAATAAGACAGTTAAGCAATATAACTGATAAATAAGCAATCAAAACAAACAATCAATACAATAAGCAATTACTGAAAGCATTAACACAACCATTCAAAGCTATACCACACTCTGAAGGCTATGGTTCACTCTTACGAGCAATATACCATTTCACGAGCAATACATCAATCTCGAGCTTGATGTGGACAACGATGACAATAAGCGCGCATCCACCTTATAACACCAGTTTGGAATACCCCGGAAGTATCCATCAATTCTACGACCCAAATCTCCCTGGGAGGCAACCCAAGCGAGAAAGGGAATAGCAGCGGAGCTAGAGCAACCAACACTGGCAACCCGAGGCTACCCAGAGAGGCCCATCACTCACGCGCGAGACACTATGCAATGCAAGACTCGATACAAGGCGATAAACGAGCAATAGCACAACAATACAATCTAGTGACAACAAACGAGATAGCAAGCAATCACAATCAATACTAACATTCAACTAACTTTTCAAGCATAACAAGCAATAATAACCAACAATAACACCAATTAAACAAGTATATCAAGCAACCCTAAGCATTCTATAGGCATAATATCAAGATAACAAGCAAAATCACAAATCGGCCCCAACTATCAAAACACTACCATTTCCAAACGAGCCACGAGTTCTAGAAACGGTCTTCGCTAATCCTCCTAGGTCACCATAAGGCACGTCTAAGGACCCTAAAACCCTACTTTATCCTAGAATTTGCGCAAAGCCCCGATTTCCCCCTTTGCTCGTTTGAACTACAACTATACTAACCAAACATCCAACCAACGCCATAATCACACAAAAAGTGCTTCAATGCCCTCCCAAAACAATGTAAACACGCAAAACGAGAAAATGCCAAACTCGACCTAAACAACCTCGACTTTCACTAAGCCATTTTTCTCCGTTTTTCCATTACACAACCTAAACAAATCATGCATTTAGACATTCTAGCATACCTAGCACCTTTTCACATCAACAGACAGCATAACAGCGCAACTTTATCGTTTCAAGGGTTTACTATTCACAAAATACTATTCATTACACAATTTATATTTCAATTTCAATATTCAACCGCAGAAAATGTTAAAAAGCTATAAATACACGTTCTACAATCAACAAGGAACATTCTTTAAGCATTAAAACGATTAAACTAACGATCTACGCATAAAATCCAAAAATCAAAGTTTAGATACAAATATTTCAAATGCACAAATAACGATGAAACCCTCACATTAGACGCTCCTAGACGCTAGGAAAATCTCGTAGGATGCCTCGGAAACCACCCCGTGCAAGCTCACGCGAAGAATCGAAGATTTGATGTTGAATTTTCTTTTTTTTCTCTCCTTATTTTTTTGGCCCTTCTTGCTTCTGTTCAGTTCTTTTTTATTTTTATTTTGCTATTTTAGGCTATTAAAAAGGGCACAAGGTCAAAATGGTCAAGCCCCTTGGTCAAAGCTCACTTAAGTTGGTCAAACTAGCTTATTTCATGCATTTCTAGGCTAAAACAACTAAGGAAACATCAATTCTAGCTAACAACAATTAAATTATAAAATTTAAGGCACTAAAATACTAGTTTCACTATTTGCTGAGGACTCGAATTCATTTCCTAACTATCGCCCTAGATATGCAATGGACGTTGCGAGAACAGAGAAGTAACAATTAAATCTCAAAGAATCTAAGAAATATATCATTTTTTGAAAGCATCATAGTTAAAATTTACTCCGGCTCGGAGCTACTTTCCTCATTTATTTGAAAATTGAGTGATTTTAATGCAAGACAACCAAAACCGATTATTAAAATAACCAAAACAATCAAGGTAATCAATATTCATCTAAATTAATTAATTTAACCATTTCTAGAACATTTTAAAGAATTATGAAGTCAATATTAAGATACAAATGAAAGTTAATACAACACGTAGTCAAATACAATTAAACACTAACATTTAAGATAACACTTAATTAATCACAAGAAAATAATTTCAATTACTATAATTATTAGAAATAGGTAATAATCTTTTAATTATTCAATACACAACTACTAAATGCTTCCAAGAGAAATATTATAATAGTGCAAATTGGTTGATTTAACTAATTAAACATTTAATCAAATGCAGTCAAGTGCTATTAGATGCATGCCGGGTTCGGGTTATCACACTTAACAACAACCCATCCGCTTCAACAACGCAGCATCCTCGCAAGACGTGATATCGACGCATTGTAAGGCCCTATAATTTCCCGCGAGTAAGGTTGTCATCCTTTTAACAGCTTACGACATACGATCCGGGATGGACAAACAGAGAAAAAATAAGAAAAGTGGCTCGAAACTGATGAAAACGTTCGATTTTGGGCACCAAAAAGGGCACAGCGAGCATGCTGGTCACCCCCGTCGTAGAGCTCTCGAAGAGCTTTCCAACGGTATGCTGTGCGCCGCGTAACACCTTACGGATCAAAAGTTATGGGCACGAGAGCGACGGAGACCTCGTCACAAGCCCTACGCCCTCGGTTTGCGGGCGCAGCCTCCACGTGAAACGAAGTTGTCTTGCCCAAGGTGCCGTGGGATTCGACAATAGAAATGTGGTGGATAAAGTATCTTGGCAACCCTAACAGGAGGAAAAAAAATTGAAAAAGGGGGTGCAACACGAGGACTTCCCAGGGGGTCACCCATCCTAGTACTACTCTCGCCCAAGCACACTTAACTTCGGAGTTCTGATGGGATCCGGTGCATTAGTGCTGGCATGATCGCACCCGTCATGGTGGGGGTAGAATTCCTTTTTGTGTTAACGGTTCACAGTCCCAGCCTAGAGAGATGGCCCATTCAGAAGGCCCAATGGGCATAACAACAATCCATCCACTTCAACAACGTAGCATCCTCGCAAGACCTGAGATCGATGCATTGTAAGGCCCTCTAAAGTCCCGTGAGTAAAGTTGTCGTCCTTTTAAAAGCTCACGATGTATGATCAGGGACGGAAAAATCGAGCTTAATAAGAAAAGTGGCACGAATATGATGAAAATGTTTGATTTTGGGCTCCAAAAAGGGCACAGAAAGCAAGCCTGCTGCCCTTGTCGTAGAGCTCTCGGAGAGCTTTCCAACGGTATGCTGTGCGCTACGTAACTCCTTACGAATCAATAATTATGGGCACAGAAGCGACAGAGACCTGGTCCCAAGCCCTACGCCCTCGGCTTGCGGGCCCAGCCTCTACGTGTAGCGAAGTTGTCTTGCCCAAGGTGCCGTGGGATTCGGAAATAGAAATGTGGTGGATAAAGCATCTTGGCAAGGCTAACCGGGGAAAAAAAATTGAAAAGAGGGGTGCAACACAAGGGCTTCCCAGGGGGTCACCCATCCCAGTACTACTCTTGCCCAAGCACGCTTTTCTTCGGAGTTCTGATGGGATCCGGTGCATTAGTACTGGTATGATCGCACCCGTCATGTTGGGGGTAGAATTCCTTTTTGTGTTAACGGTTCACAGTCGCAGCCTAAAGAAATGGCCTATTCAGAAGGCCCAATGGGCTTAACAACAACCCATCCGCTTCAACAACGCAGCATCCTCGCAAGATGTGATATTGACGCATTGTAGGGCCCTCTAATGTCTCGCGAGTAAGGTTGTCATCCTTATAACAGCTCACGACGTACGATCCGGGACGGAAAAACAGAGCTTAATAAGAAAGTGGCCCGAAAATGATAAAAAATTTCGATTTTGGGCTCCAAAAAGGGCACAGCGAGCAAGCTTGCTGGCCCCGTCATAGAGCTCTCGGAGAGCTTTCCAACGGTATGCTGTGCGCCGCGTAACTCCTTACAAATCAAAAGTTATGGGCACCAGAGCGACGGAGACGTGGTCACAATCCCTACGCCCTCGGTTTGTGGGCCCAGCCTCCACGTGAAGCGAAGTTGCCTTGCCCAAGGTGCCGTCGGATTCGATAATAGAAATGTGGTGGATAAATTATCTTGGCAACCCTAACCGGAGGAAAAAAAAATTGAAAAGGGGAGTGCAACACGGGGACTTCCCAGGGGGTCACCCATCCTAGTACTACTTTCGCCCAAGCACGCTTAACTTCAGAATTCTGATGGGATCCGGTGCATTAGTACTGGTATGATCGCACCTGTCATGTTGGGGGTAGAATTCCTTTTTATGTTAACGGTTCAGAGTCCCAGCCTAGAGAGATGGCCTATTCAGAAGGCCCAATGGGCTTAACAACAACCCATCCGCTTCAACAACGCAGCATCCTCGCAAGACGTGATATCGATACATTGTAGGGCCCTCTAATGTCCAGCGAGTAAGGTTGTCGTCCTTTTAACACCTCACGACGTACGATCCGGGACGGTAAAACAGAGCTTAATAAGAAAAGTGGCCCGAAACTGATGAAAATGTTCAATTTTGGACTCCAAAAAGGGCACAGCAAGAAAGCTTGCTGCCCCCATCGTAGAGCTCTTGGAGAGCTTTCCAACGGTATGCTGTGCGCCGCGTAACTCCTTACGGATCAAAAGTTATGGGCACCGGAGCGACGGAGACCTGGTCACAAGCCCTACGCCCTCGGTTTGCAGGCCCAGCCTCCACGTGAAGCGAAGTTGTCTTGCCCAAGGTGCCGTGGGATTCGAAAATAGAAATATGGTGGATAAAGTATCTTGGCAACCCTAACAGGAAGAAAAAAAATTGAAAGAGGGGGTGCAACACGAGGACTTCCCACGGGGTCACCCATCCCAGTACTACTCTCGCCCAAGCACACTTAACTTCGGAGTTCTGATGGGATCCGGTGCATTAGTGCTGGCATGATCGCACCCGTCATGGTGGGGGTAGAATTCCTTTTTGTGTTAACGGTTCATAGTCCCAGCCTAGAGAGATGGCCCATTCAGAAGGCCCAATGGGCATAACAACAACTCATCCGCTTCAACAACGTAGCATCCTCGCAAGACTTGATATCGATGCATTGTAAGGCCCTCTAAAGTCCCGTGAGTAAAGTTGTCGTCCTTTTAACAGCTCACGACGTACGATCCGGGACGGAAAAACAGAGCTTAATAAGAAAAGTGGCTCGAAACTGATGAAAACGTTTGATTTTGGGCTCCAAAAAGGGCACAGCGAGTAAGCTTGCTGCCCTTGTCGTAGAGCTCTCGGAGAGCTTTCCAACGGTATGCTGTGCGCTACGTAACTCCTTACGAATCAATAATTATGGGCACAGAAGCGACAGAGACCTGGTCCCAAGCCCTACGCCCTCGGTTTGCAGGCCCAGCATCCACGTCAAGCGAAGTTGTCTTGCCCAAGGTGCCGTGGGACTCGACAATAGAAATGTGGTGGATAAAGTATCTTGGCAACCCTAACCGATGGAAAAAAAATTGAAAAGAGGGGTGCAACGCAAGGGCTTCCCAGGGGGTCACCCATCCTAGTCTTACTCTCTCCCAAGCACGATTAACTTCGGAGTTCTGATGGGATCAGGTGCATTACTGCGGGTATGATCGCACCCGTCTTGGTGGGGGCGGAATTCCTTTTTGTGTTAACAGTTCACAGTCCAAGCCTAGAGAGATGGCCCATTCAGAAGGCCCAATGGGCTTAACGACAACCAATCCGCTTCAACAACGCAGCATCCTCGCAAGACGTGATATCGACGCGTTATAGGGCCCTCTAATGTCTGGCGAGTAAGGTTGTTATCCTTTTAACAGCTCACGACGTACGATCCGGGACAAAAAAACAGAGCCTAATAAGAAAAGTGTCCCGAAAGTAATGAAAACGTTCGATTTTGGGCTCAAAAAAGGTCACAGCGAGCAAGCTAGCTGCCCCCGTCGTAGAGCTCTCGGAGAGCTTTCCAACGGTATGATGTGCGCCGTGTAACTCCTTACAGATCAAAAGTTATGGGCACCGGAGAGACGGAGACCTTGTCACAAACACTACGCCACCGGTTTGCGGGCCCAGCCTCCACGTGAAGCGAAGCAGTCTTGCCCAAAGTGCCGTGGGATTCGAAAATAGAAAAGTGGTGGGTAAAGTATCTTGGCAATCCTAACCGGAGGAAAAAAAATTTAAAAGGGGAGTGCAACACGAGGACTTCCCAGGGGGTCACCCATCCTAGAACTACTCTCGCCCAAGATCGTTTAACTTCGGAGTTCTGATGGGAACCGGTGCATTAGTGCTGGTATGATCGCACCAGTTATGTTGGGGGTAGAATTCCTTTTTGTGTTAACGGTTCACAGTCCCAGCCTAGAGAGATGGCCCATTCAGAAGGCCCAGTGGGCTCAACAACACCCCATCCGCTCAAACAACGTAGCAGTCTGGCAAGAAGTTATGTCGACGCATTGTAGGGCCCTCTAATGTCCCACGAGTAAGGTTGTCGTCCTTTTAACAGCTCACGACGTACGATCCGGGACAGAAAAACAGAGCTTAATACGAAAAATGACCCGAAACTGATGAAAACGTTCGATTTTGGGCTCCAAAAATGCTTGTAGTCGAACAAGGCTTGCTGCCCCCATCGTAGAGCTCTTGGAGAGCTTTCCCACGGTATGCTGTGCGCCGCGTAACTCCTTACGGATCAAAAGTTATGGGCACCGGAGCGACGGAGACCTGGTCACAAGCCCTACGCCCTCGGTTTGCAGGCCCAGCCTCCAAGTGAAGCGAAGTTGTCTTGCCCAAGGTGCCGTGGGATTCGATAATAGAATTGTGGTGGATAAAGTATCTTGGCAACCCTAACCGAAGGAAAAAAAATTGAAAAAGGGGGTGCAACACGAGGACTTCCCAAGGGGTCACCCATCCTAGTACTACTCTCGCCCAACACGCTTAACATCGGATTTCTAATGGGATCCGGTGCATTAGTGCTGGTATGATCGCACCCGTCATGGTCGGGGCAGAATTCCTTTTTGTGTTAACGGTTCATAGTCTCAGCCTAGAGAGATGGCCCATTCAGAAGGCCCAATAGGCTTAACGATAACCCATCCGCTTCAACAACGCAGCATCCTCACAAGACGTGATATCGACGCATTGTAAGGCCCTCTAATGTCCTGCGAGTAAGGTTGTCGGGTTTTTAACAGCTCACGACGTACGATCCGGGAAGGAAAAACAGAGCTTAATTAGAAAAGTGGCCCGAAAATGATGAAAACGTTCGATTTTGGGCTCCAAAAAGGGCACCGTGTGAGGCCCGACCCCAATTTGCATGCCATGACCTAGGTTTAAGAAATGAGTTCATTTTATGTGTCATGCATTGAATTACGTGCATTCATTTAGGGTTGCGTGCATTTACTTGAAAAACGCGTGTTTGTCTCGTAATTCGTGTCCTACCTCGTTGTGCGTGCCCTATACCTAGATTTACGTGCCTTCACGCTAATCAAGAAAGTATCTTTTACAAAGCACTAGACTATTAAACAATCCTACAAAGTCCACTATCAATATAATAATCCAAATTCCATTCACTAGAAGACAAAAAATGCACCAAACACTAGACATTCCTTATTCTTTATTCTTTGTTCTTTTTGCATTTTCAACACACAACAATTAACACCCAAAAGATGACAAGAATTCAGAATTTTGCACATGTCATAGCCGACCATACCATGGTTTTGCACAAGGTTTGAGCAAATTTTTATTCTATTGCATGCTAAGACAAATTATGACTCAAAGCATTAAAAAATTGCTCAAATCTCACTCAATCTCCTCACCATTCTCGGCCATAACACCTTGCCATGCTAGACATTTCAAAATTTAAAGCATTTTGAAGACAAAAGCTGAATTTGAAAGTATCAAGGCCAAGCATGCTCCTCAACTTGCAAAGCTTTTGTTTTATCTTCATTTCCTTCATTTCTTTCTCTCACATTTCTCTCTCACTCTCATTTCCTCTCTCCATTTCGCTCCTTGGCTGAACTCTCACCATCTTTGCTCCTCTTCATCATTCCTTAGTCGAACAAGGCAAGCAAATCATCCAAGCAACTCAAGCAAACAAGCTAGAGTTCGAAAATCACTCTTGCATGTGCATTGAAGCTTCATTTCGGCCCTAAGTAAGCTTCTTGACAACCATTTCTTTTCTTCATGGTTTAACCTCATGCTTGTGCTAAGCGATTGATCATTAAGCTAGGAAAAATAGAGAAAAACTAGTGAGGTTCTCGGCTAAGCAAGGGAAAGGAGAAGATTTGAGCTTCAACAAAGGGTCTTGAGCATTTTGTGGTTGATTGCTAAGGTGAGGGTTAAAACCTTTTGAAAACTCTTTAAAATTTTACATGCATGCTCATAAATGTGTGTATTTGCTTCTGTACTTGAGTTATATGGTCGGTCATGAGCTTAAATAACCATGCATGGCAAGATCTTGGCTTGAAAATGATGCTAGGTGAAGTCAAATTTATGTGACAGCTCTCTGACCCGTCTGTTCGAGGTCAGTTTAGCTAGGCAAATGATGTTGAAAATGCTTGAAAATTGGTAGGTAGATAGTTTGGACAGTTTTGAACATTTTTTTCCAGAAATAGGCTGAAGCTAATTTTGACTCTAAGGTCCTAAAAATAGCAGATCTTTGAAATGTGACAAAATCTGGAAATCTGGAGAAACGAATCAGGTTTTGGTAGATGCACTGACTTTGTGGAACGTACCATATTTGACCTAGTAAATGTTGTCCAAAATGCATGAAAATTGGTGTACTGCTATAGTTTTCAGTTATGGACAATTTTTTCAGAAATAGACCAAAGCTAAAACGGACTCTAAGGACCTCAAAAACGTCATTTTCTGGAAAGTGTGCAAATCTGGACAGTTTTGTGCTACCTCACTATTTCGGCTATAACTAATGATTCTGAACTCCAATTGATGCAAGGTTTGTTTCTGAGTTTAGCTAACTTCTTAAGATTTAATTTGACGTCTTATTCACAGAATTTGAATTTTGTTTTCTTACCCGATTGAATATGAGAAAACAGCCTATTGCAGTAAGTGTTTCACTTACCTATATGCATGGAAAACTATTGTAACCTCTCTTGTGGTACTAATTGCTTGGAATTGTTATGTTGGAATATTGCGTGGACTGTTTTGAGTACTTGAGGATGTTTGAATTGAATGATGTATGACTTGGAAATGATGTTGAGTTGACTTAGGGTTTGAACACACGATTATGCATGAAATGGAAACCCTAATGGCTAAGTAGTCTTACTAAGTGTTAATCATTGGATATTGTGTGGAAACTGTACGTTGCGTGGGCTGCCCGTAAATGTCTTATAACTTCAATTATGGTTTTGACCATTGCATGTTGTCAAATAAGCTTTTCTTGCTACCGAACCCACATAAATGTTGTTGCATGTTGAATAATTCGTATCACTTGATTATATGAGCTTCTTAATGAGTTATATGGCCTGTTTTACATGTGTTACATGGCTGCCCGTTTGATGTTCATATGACTCTATGTGAGGCCTGACCCCGAATAACGTGTCCTACCTCAATTTGCGCGTCTTAGACCTAAAATTATATGACCGACCTAGGATTACGTGTCCTGTCTTGGTTTTCGTGCATGCCTCGTTATACGTGTCTTAACCTAGAATTGTGTGCCTTAATTCTCGATATACGTGCGATACCTAGATAAACATGCCATGACCTTAATTTACGTGCGAGACCTTGATTTGCGTGTGTCTCTTCGTTTCATGTGCATTAACCTTGAACTGCGTGCCTTTACCTAGGTTTAAGAGTCATGTCTTGAATTACGTGCATTGTATTGAATTACGTGCCTTATTTCGATCTACGTTCATTCACCTAGGGTTGCGTGTGTTAGCATTAGAATCCGTGCACTTATCTTGAAGTATGTGCCTTAGTCTTGAAAAACGTGCGTTTATCTCGTAGTTCGTGCCCTACCTCGTAGTACGTGCCCTAGACCTAGGAAAGCGTGCTTTCACGCTAATCAAGAGAGCATCTTACACGGAGCACTAGACTATTAAATAATCCTACAAAATCCACTATCAATATTATAATCCTAATTTAACTCACTAGAAGACAAAATAACACAAAAAGCTAGACATTCTTTATTCCTTATTCTTTATTCTTTTTGCACTTTCAATACACAATTAAATAACATCCAAAACATGACAAAAATTCAGATTTGGCACATGCTTTGGCCGACCATACCATGGTTTTTGCACAAGGTTTGAACAATTATACAATTAACTATGCACGCTGAGACAAACTATGACACAAATGCATAAAAAATTGCTCAAACCACCTCAATTCTCACACCATTTTCGACCAAACCACCTATGCCCATGCTATCATTTCAAAATTCCATCTTGAAGACAAAGAAAAGTGTGAATTTGTATGGCCAAGGCTGACCACATGCTCAAAAAATTGCAAAAGCCTCATTTTTCTCTCATTTCTCTCACTTTCCTCACATTTTCTCTCTCTCCCTCTCACTCTCTCTCTCCATTTCGGTTTTGGCTGAGTTCTCTCCACCTCTTAGCTCATCTTCATCATCCTATGGTGCATCAAGACAAACCACAAGCAAAGAAACTCACCCAAGAAATCTAGGATGCAAGAAACACACATGCAAGCATTTTGAGTCACCATTTTCGGCCTTGGTGAGTTTTTAAGCTTCCATTTCTTTTCTTCTTCTTCTAACCTCATGCATGTGCTAAGATATTTATCACTAAGCTAGGAAAAATAGAGAAAAGCTAGTTGGAATCTCTGCTAAGCAAGAAGAAGAAGAGATTTGAGCTTCAACAAGGTTTTGAGCATTTTTTTGGGTTGATTGCAAAGGTGAGGGTTAAAACTTTTTGAAAACTCTTCAAAATTTCACATGCATGCTCATAAATGTGTGTATTTGCTTCTGTACTTGAGCTATATGGTCGTTCATAAGCTTAAACAACCATGCATGGCAAGATCTTGGCTTGAAAATGATGCTAGGTGAAGTCGAAATGGATGACAGCTCTCTGACCAGTCTGTTCGAGGTAAGTTTAGCTAAGCAAATGATGTTGAAAATGCTTGAAAATTGGTAGGTGACTAGTTTGGACAGTTTTGGAAATTTTTCCCAGAAATAGGCCGAAGCTAATTTTGACTCAAGGTCCTCAAAATGGCAAATCTTTAAAATGTGACCAAATCTGGAAATCTGGAGAAATGAAGCAGGTTTTAGCAGATGCACTGACCTTGTGGAACGAACCATATTTGACTTAGTAGATCTGCTGCTAGATTTTTCAGTTCTGGACAATTTTGTCAGAAATGGACCAAAGCTAAAACTGACCCTAAGAACCTCAAAAACGTCAATTTCTGAAAAGTGTGCAAATCTGGACAGTTTTGTGCTACCTCACTGTTTCGGCCATAACTAATGATTCTGAACTCCAATTGATGCAAGGGTTGTTTCTAATTTTAGTTAACTTCTTAAGATTTAATTTGACATCTTATTCACTGAATTTGGAGATTGTTTGATTATCCTATTGATTGTGGGAAAACATCCTATTGCAGTAAAGGTTTCATTTAGCTACATGCTTGGAAAATTGTTGTAACCCCTTTTGTGGTTCTAATTGTGTGGAAATGTGGTGTTGGGATGTTATGTGGACTATTTTGAGTACTTGAGTATGCTTGAATGGAATGATGCATGACTTGAGAATGATTTTGAGTTGACTTAGGGTTTTAATCACACGATTAAGCATGAAATGGAAACCCTAATGACTAGGTAGTTTTGCTAAGTGTTGATTCTTAGTTATTGTGTGGAAATTATATGCTTAGTGGGCTGCCCGTAAATGTTTTATAACTTCAAATGTGATTTTGACCATTGCATGTTGACATATAAGCTTTTCTTGCAACCGAACCCACGTAAAAGTTGGTGCATGTTGAATATTCGTATCACTTGAGTACGTGAACTTTGAAAGAAGTTATATGGATTGACTTGCATGTGTTACATGGCTGCCCGTTTAATGTTCATATGACTCTATGTGTTCTACAAAGTAAAATTTCATGTCAAGCATGCCTCGTTCGTTCAATATGTGATCTTGAAATTGCTCGGAGGCAACCTACTTTGTTCCCCTCCTAATGTGAATTGTTAAAAGATATTCAATGGTTTATTTGAACATGATTACTTGTCTGCCCGTTAAAGTTTAATTGCTTTCAAATGGATATATGAAATGATTATATGTTCTTACAATGCCTTATATGCCAATATGTCAAAATGTGATCATATACTTGCTCGGAGGCAACCTACTTTGTTGACCTCCTAATGTGAAATGTTAAATGACATAAATGGGCATTGTATACAAGGTTGCAACCTTCAGTGTGGCATGGTAGTGTTTCACGCACGCCGGGCGGCATCGGGCTTGCCGGTGTTACCGTGACTACCATGGTCCAATTCCCTCTCTCGCTTGGCATTTCACCCTCGGAGAGTTGGGTCGTAGGTTTCGGGGTACATCCGGAGTACACCCAATTGGGAGCGATAAGTGGATTATTAAGTCGACCGCACCAAATGAATCGAAATTGATATTGAGAGCAAATGCTCACCGTATCCTTTTTACTATGTGTATAAGTACTCTCGCTTGGTTCCTAGAGAACCTCGGGGAGGAAAGACTGGCATTTCTGTTCCCTTACTTTGTATCTGTTACTCGATTTGTTTCTTATAATTGCGTACCTTATTATTTGTAATACGTGGCATGTTCTCAAAAAGAGTTTTCATAAATTGAACCGAAAAATGAGTTTCAAAACATATTTCTCATTCCCCCTCGCTGAGTTCATAAGGACTCACCCTCTTTTATCATCTCAAGTGAAGAAGATCAAGAACAGGTACCCAAGGGCGATGTGCCTAACGATGATTCCTTGGAGTGATTGCCTGTCTTGTGTGCTTTGCATGGTTATGGCTATTTGTGAACTATGCCACTTGAAGACTATTTCTTTTATGTTGATCGTTGTTTAGTGATGTAAATGACCCCATTGTAATTTGGGTCTAATTCTGGGATTGTACTATCTATAATCGGACAAAATTTTATTTGGTTGTTTGCTTTCATTTTCTTAATTAGTAGTTATCGTAGGCAGTCAAACCACTAGATGAACAATCAACTAAGTTAATTCTATCTAATTTCACTTAGGTACTCATTTGCAAACTAAAGGATAATAGGTACTTGCATGGTAGGAAATTGACAAATAAACTGGACATAGTTATCATGTTAGGCTTATTAACCAAATGAGACTTTCAAGATAAACTAGTAGGCAAATCGGTTGGTGACAAATAGGAGTCCTTAATGGAATTGGATTAATGATTGGAATAATTGAGGCGTTTAGAGAATTAGTCCAAACCAAAGAGCCCAATTACAACCGTTATATTGCCGGTTTACCAAAAAATTTTGGAGTTTAGGCCAAACGTTAAGTGTTAAATCTTCATGAACGGTTAAATACGAGACGTGACTTGAATGTTTAGATCACACCCTAGTCTAACCTTTATAGGCCGGGTTGGGGCGTGACACTCTATATGCCTTTCAAGTGAAATTACTTGTCTTATCGTGCCTTGTTTGACTACTTGACAACGTGCGATCTTATAACTGTTCGGAGGCAACCTACTTTGTTGTCCTCCTAATGTGATATGTTAAATGTTATAAATGTGCATTACATACAAGGTTGCAACCTTTCGTGTGGCATGGTAGCGCTTCACGTGCACCGAGCGGCATCAGGCTTGCCGGTGCTACCGTGACTACCATGATCCAATTCCCTCTCTCGCTTGGTATTCACCCTCGAAGAGTTGGGTCGTAGGTTTCGGGGTCCATCCGGAGTACACCCAATTGGGAGTGATAAGTGGATTATTGAAGTCGGCCGCAACAATTGATTCGAAATTGAAATTGAGAGCAAATGCTCACCGTATCCTTGAAATGATTGGTAATTGTATCCGTTTCTCGATTTGTTTCTTATAATTGCTTACCATATTATTTGTAATATGTGACATGTTTTAAAAAGGGGTTTTCATAAATTGAACCGGAAAAATGAGTTCAAAACTTATTTCTCGTTCCCCCTCGCTGAGTTCATAAGGACTCACCCTCTTTTATCATCTCATGTGAAAAAGAACAGCTACAGGAACTCGAGGATAATGTACCTAATGATGAACCCCTGGAGTGATTGCCTGTTATTGTTGTTTTGCTTGAACGTGACTACTTGTGTACCTTTTGCTGCTTGAAGACTATTTCCCTTATGTTATTTGTTGCTTGTGATGTAAAAGACCCCCCTTGGAATTTGGGGTCTAATTTTGGTTTGTACTTATTTTAAGTAGACTGATACTAGACATGACACTACTATGATCGTTTTGCTTTTACTATCGCTAGTATCTATCACAGGTTATGATGCTTAGTTAATTAATAGGTAAACGAACTTATCCAATCTCAACAGGTACTCGCTAATAAGCTAAGATCAATAGGTATATTTTGAAACGAGGATAAATGGACGAACGAGACATAGTATCATGCTAGGTTATAAATCAAACGGGACATCGAATTAACCAATAGGCAATTCAATTGATGGAATAATAGTAATCTTAGCTGGAATTGAATTTGAGATGGTAAATTTTGAGGCTGTTAGAAAATTTAGGTCAAAACAAAGAGCCCAATTACAGCTGTTATGCTGCCGGATTTCAGGAAAAATTTTGAATTCTAGAATAAAACGTTAAGTGTTAAACCTCCTAGAATGATTAAGAATGTGAAAGGACTTGAATGTTTAGATCACACCCTAGTCTAACCTTTATAGGCCAGGTTGGGTCGTGACACACCGCGAGCAGGCTCGCTGCCCTTGTCGTATAGCTCTCGGAGAGCTTTCCAATGGTATGCTGTACGCCGCATAACTCCTTACGGATCAAAAGTTACGGGCACCGGAGCGACGGAAACCTGGTCACAAGCCCTACGCCCTCAGTTTGCAGGCCCAACCTCCACATGAAGCGCAGTTGTCTTGCCTTAGGTGCCGTGGGATTCGATTATAGAAATATGGTGGATAAAGTATCTTGGCAACCCTAGCCAGAGGAAAAAAAATTGAAAAGAGGGGTGCAACACGAAGACTTCCTAGGGGGTCACCCATCCTAGTACTACTTTCGCCCAAGCACGGTTAACTTCGGAGTTCTGATAGGATCCGGTGCATTAGTGCTGGTATGATCACACTCGTCATGGTAGGGGTAGAATTCCTTTTTGTGTTAACGGTTCACAGTCCCAGCCTAGAGAGATGGCCCATTCAGAAGGCCCAATGGGCTTAACAACAACCCATCCGCTTCAACAACGCTGCATCCTCGCAAGACGAGATATCGACGCATTGTTGGGCACTCTAATTTCCCGCAAGTAAGGTTCTCGTCCTTTTAACAGCTCACAACGTACGATCCGGGATGGAAAAACAGAGCTTAATAAGAAAAGTGGCCCGAAACTGATGAAAACGTTCGATTTTGGGCTCCAAAAAGGGCACAGTGAGCAAGCTTGCTGCCCCCGTCGTAGAGCTCTTGAAGGGCTTCCCAACGGTATATTATGCGCTACGTAACTCCTTTCGGATCAAATGTTATGGGCATCGGAGCGACGGAGACCTAGTCACAAGCCCTACGCCCTCGGTTTGCGGGCCTAGCCGCCAAGTGAAGCGAAGTTGTCTTGGCCAAGGTGCCGTGGGATTCGATAATAGAATTGTGGTGGATAAAGTAACTTGGCAACCCTAACCGAAGGAAAAAAATTTGAACAGGGGGGTGCAAAACGAGGACTTCCCAATAGGCTTAACAACAACCCATCCGCTTCAACAACGCAGCATCCTCGCAAGACGTGATATCAACGCATTGTAGGGCCCTTTAATGTCCCGCAAGTAAGGTTGTCGTTCTTTTAACAGCTCACGATGTACGATATAGGACGAAAAAACAGAGCTTAATAAGAAATGTGGCCTGAAACTGATGAAAATGTTGGATTTTGTGCTCCAAAAAGGGCACAGCGAGCAAGCTTGCTGCCCCCGTCGTAGAGCTCTCGGAGAGCTTTCCAACGGTATGCTGTGCGCCGCATAACTCCTTACGGATCAAATGTTATGGGCATTGGAGCGACGGAGACGTGGTCACAAGCCCTACGCCCTCGGTTTGCGGGCCCAGCCTCCACGTGAAGCGAAGTTATCTTGCCCAAGATGCCGTGGGATTCGATAATAGAAATGTGGTGGATAAAGTATCTTGGCTACCCTAACCGGAGGAAAAAAAATTGAAAACGGGGGTGCAACACGAGGACTTCCCAGGGGGTCACCCATCCTAGTACTACTCTCGCCCAAGCACGCTTAACTTCAGAGTTCCGATGGGATCCTGTGTATTAGTGCTGGTATGATCGCACCAGTCATGGTGGGGGTAGAATTCCTTTTTGTGTTAACGGATCACAGTCCCAGTCTAGAGAGATGGCCCATTCAGAACGCCCAATGGGCCTAACTACAACCCATTCGCTTCAACAACGCAGCATCTTCGCAAGACGTGATATCGACGCATTGTAGGGCCCCCTAATGTCCCGCGAGTGAGGGTGTCGGCCTTAAAACAGCACACAATGTACAATCCGGGACTGAAAAAAAGAGAATAATAAGAAAAGTGGCCTGAAACTGATGAAAATGTTCGATTTTGGGCTCCAAAAAGGGCACAACGAGCAAGCTTGCTGCTCCAATCGTAGAGCTCTCGGAGAGCTTTCCAACGGTATGTTGTTCGCTGCGTAACTCCTTACGGTTCAAAAGTTATAGGCACCGGAGCGATGGAGACCTGGTCACAAGCTCTACGCCCTCGGTTTGCAGGCCCAGCCTCCACATGAAGCGAAGTTGTCTTGCCCAAGGTGCCATTGGATTCGACAATAGAAATGTGGTGGATAAAGTATCTTGGCAACCCTAACCGGAGTAAAAAAAATTGAAAAGGGGGGTGCAACACGAGGACTTCCCATGGGGTCACCCATCCTAGAACTACTCTCGCCCAAGCACGCTTAACTACGGAGTTCCGATGGGATCCGGTGCATTAGTGCATGATTGATCACACCCGTCATGGTGGGGGCAGAATTCCTTTTTGTGTTAACGGTTCACTGTCTCAACCTAGAGAGATGGCCCATTCAGAAGGCCCAATGGGCTTAACAACAACCCATCCGCTTCAACAACGCTGCATCCTCGCAAGACGTGTTATCGATGCGTTGTAGGCCCCTCTAATGTCCCGCGAGTAAGGTTGTCGTCCTTTTAAAAACTCACGACGTACGACCCGGGACGAAAAAATAGAGCTAAACTAGAAAAGTGGCCCGAAACTAATGAAAACGTTCGATTTTGGGCTCCAAAAAAGAGCATAGCGAGCAAGCAAGCTACCCCAGTCGTAAAGCTCTCGGAGAGCTTTCCAACAGTATGTTTTGCGCCGCGTAACTCCTTACGGATCAAAAGTTATGGGCACCGGAGTGACGGAGACCTGGTCATAAGCCCTACGCCCTCGGTTTGCGGGCCCAGCCTCCACGTGAAGCGAAGTTGTCTTGCTGAAGGTGCCGTGGGATTCGATAATAGAAATGTGGTGGATAAAGTATCTTGACAACCCTAACCGGTGGAAAAAAAATTGAAAAGGGGAGTGCAACACGAGGACTTCCCAGGGGGTCACCCATCCTAGTACTACTCTTGCCCAAGCACGCTTAACTACGGAGTTCCGATGGGATCCAGTGTATCAGTGCTGGTATGATCACACCCGTCATATTGATCGCACAATTCCTTTATGTGTTAACGGTTCATAGCCCCAGGCTAGAGAAATGGCCCATTCAGAAGGCCCAATAGGCTTAACAACAACCCATCCGCTTCAACAACGCAGCATCCTCGCAAGACATGATATCGACGCATTGTAGGGCCCTCTAATGTCCCGCGAGTAAGGTTGTCATCCTTTTAACAGCTCACGATGCACGATATGGGAAGGAAAAATAGAGCAAAACTAGAAAAGTGGACCAAAATTGATGAAAATGTTCGATTTCGGGCTCCAAAAAGGGCACAGCGAGCAAGAAAGCTGCCCTCGTCATAGAGCTCTCTGAGAGCTATCCAACAGTATGTTGTGCGCCGCGTAACCTCCTTACGGATCAAAAGTTATCGGCACCGGAGCGACGGAGGCGTGGTCACAAGCCCTACGCCCTCGGTTTGCGGGCCCAGCCTCTACGTGAAGCGAAGTTGTCTTGCCCAAGGTGCCGTGGGATTCGATAATAGAAATGTGGTGGATAAAGTATCTTGGCAACCCTAACCGGAGGAAAAAAATTGAAAAGGGGAGTGCAACACGAGGACTTCCCAGGGGGTCACCCATCCTAGTACTAGTCTCGCCCAAGCACGCTTAACTTCGGAGTTCTGATGGGATCCGATTCATTAGTGCTGGTATGATCGCACCCGTCATGTTTATGGCACAATTCCTTTACGTGTTAACGGTTCATAGTCCCAGCCTAGAGATATGGCCCATTCTGAAGGCCCAATGGGCATAACAACAACCCATCCGCTTTAACAACACAACATCATCGCAAGATGTGATATCGACGCATTGTAGGGCACTCTAATGTCCCGTGAGTCAGGTTGTCATCCTTTTAACAGCTCACGATGTACGATCCGGGAAGGAAAAACAGAGAAAAATAATAAAAGTGGACCAAAATTGATGAAAACGTTCGATTTTGGGCTCCAAGAAAGGGCAGAGCCAGCAAGCTTGCTGCCCCCGTCGTAGAGCTCTCAGAGAGCTTTGCAACGGTATGTTTTGTGTCGCGTAACTCCATACGGATCAAAAGTTATGGGCACCGGAGCGACGGAGACCTAGTCACAAGCCCTACACCCTCGATTTGCGGGCCCAACCTCCACGTGAAGTAAAGTTGTCTTGCCCAAGGTGCCGTGGGATTCGACAATAGAAATGTGGTGGATAAAGTATGTTGGCAACCCTAACCGGAGTAAAAAAAATTGAAAAGGGGGGTGCAACACGAGGACTTCAAGGGGGTCCCCCATCCTAGTACTACTCTCACCCAAGCACGCTTAACTTCGTAGTTCTGATTGGATCCGGTGCATTAGTGCTGGTATGATCACACCCGTCAAGGTGGGGGTAGAATTCCTTTTTGTGTTAACGGTTCACTGTCCTAGTCTAGAGAGATGGCCCAAAAAGAAGGCCTAATGGGCTTAACAACAACCCATCCGCTTCAACAACCCAGCATCCTCGCAAGACGTGATATCGACGCATTGTAGGACCCTCTAATTTCACGCAAGTAAGGTTGTTGTCCTTTTAACAGCTCACGACGTACGATCCGGGACGGGAAAACAGAGCTTAATAAGAAAAGTGGCCCGAAACTGATGAAAACGTTCGATTTTGGGCTCCAAAATGGGCACAGCGACCAAGCTAACTGCCCTCGTAGTAGAGCTCTCAGAAAGCGTTGCAACGGTATGCTGTGCGCTGCGTAACTCCTTACGGATCAAAAGTAATGGGCACCGAAGCGACGAAGACCTGGTCACAAGCCCTACACCCTCGGTTTGCGGGCCCAGCCTCCACGTGAAGTGAAGTTGTCTTGCCCAAGATACCGTGAGATTCGATAATAGAAATGTTGTGGATAAAGTATCTTGGCAACCCTAACCGGAGCAAAAAAAATTGAAAATGGGGGAGCAACACGAGGACTACAAGGGGGTCCCCCATCCTAGTACTACTCTCGTCCAAGCACGCTTAACTTCGTAGTTCTGATGGGATCCGGTGCATTAGTGCTGGTATGATCACACCCGTCAAGGTGGGGGTAGAATTCCTTTTTGTGTTAACGGTTCACAGTCCCAGCCTAGAGAGATTTCCCATTCAGAAGACCTAATGGGCTTATCAACAACCCATCTGCTTTAACAACGCAGCATCCTCGCAAGACATGATATCGATCCATTGTAGGGCCCTCTAATGTCACGCGGGTAAGGTTGTCGTCTTTTCTACAACTCACGATGTACGATCCGGGAAGGAAAAACAGAGCAAATCTAGAAAAGTGGCCCGAAACTGATGAAAACGTTTGATTTTGGGTTCCAAAAAAGGGCATAGTGAGCAAGCGTGTTGCCCCCATCGTAGAGCTCTCGGAGAGCTTTCCAACGGTATACTGTGCGCCGCATAACTCCTTACGGATCAAAAGTTATGGGCACCGAAGCGACGGATACCTGGTCACAAGCCCTACGCCCTTGGTTTCCGGGCTCAGCCTCCACGTGAAGCGAAGTTGTCTTGCCCAAGGAGCCGTGGGATTCGATAACAGAAATGTGGTGGATAAAGTATCTTGGCAACCCTAATCGGAGTAAAAAAAATTGAAAAGCGGGGTGCAACACGGGGACTTCCCAGGGGGTCACCCATCTTAGTACTTCTCTCGCCCAAGCCCGATTAACTTCGGAGTTCTGATGGGATCCGGTGCATTGGTGCTGGTATGATCGTACCCGTCATGTTGGGTGTAGAATTCCTTTGTGTTAACGGTTCACAGACCCAGTCTAGAGAGATGGCCCATTCAGAAGGCCCAATGGGCTTAACAACAACCCATCCGCTTTAACAGCGCAGCATCCTTGCAAGACGTGATATCGACGCATTGTAGGGCCCTCTAATGTCCCGCGAGTAAGGTTGTCGTCTTTTTAAAAGCTCCCGACGTACGATTTGGGATGAAAAAATAGAGCTTAATAAGAAAAGTGGCCCGAAACTGATGAAAACGTTCGATTTTGGGATCCAAAAAGGGCAAAGCATGGAAGCTTGCTGCCCCCATCGTAGAGCTCTCGGGGAGCTTTCCAACAGTATGCTGTGTGCCGCGTAACACCTTACGGATCAAAAGTTATGGGCACCGGAGCGACGGAGACCTGGTCATAAGACTTATGCCCTCGATTTGCGGGCCGAGCCTGTGAGGCCCGACCCCGATTTGCGTGCGAAACTTAACTTCGTGTGCCCTAACCTAGATTTGCGTGCCATGACCTATGTTTGAGAATTTTATTTAGTTTTGTATGCCTTGCATTGAATTTCATGCATTCATATAGAGTTACGTGCGTTTACTTGAAAAACGTGAGTTCGTCTCGTAGTTCGTGTCCTACCTCGAAGTGCGTGCCCTAAACCTAGGAAAGAATGTCTTCATGCTAATCAAGAAAGCATCTTACACGAAGCACTAGACTATTAAACAATCCTACAAAATCCACTAACAATATAATAATCCAAATTCCTTTCATTAGAAGACAAAAATGCACCAAAAACAAAACATTCTTTATTCTTTTTGCATTATTCTTTTTTTTGCAATTCCAAAATACAATAAAATAACACTCAAAAGAAGACACAAAATTCAGATTTGGCACATGCAATAGCCGGCCATGTCTTGTTCTTGAGCAAGAAAATTGAGCAACATATTTTATTCTATGCATGCAAAGACAAAAAAATGACATAAGGCATTAAAATAATTGCTCAAATTCCTTCAAATCCTCACCATATCCGACCAGCCCTTGCATGCCCATTCTAGCATTCAAAATTTAAAGCATTTTGGAGACAAAAGCTGAAATTGAAAGCCTCAAGGCCGAGCATGCTCCTCAAATTGCAAAGCCTTTGTTTTATCTTCATTTTCTTCATTTCTTTCTCTCACATTTCTCTCTCACTCTCTTTTCCTCTCTCCATTTCGGTCCTTGGCTGAACTCCCACCATTCTTGCTCATCTTCATCACACCTTGGTCGAACAAGGCAAGCAAATCATCAAGAAAACCAAGCAATCAAGCTAGAGTTCGAAAAACACTCATGCATGTGCATTGAAGCTGCATTTCGGCCTTAGGTAAGCTTCTTGACATTCATTTCTTTTCTTCATGTTTTAACTTCATGCATGCACTAAGAGGTTGATCACTAGGCTAGGAAAAATAGAGAAAACCAAGTTGAAATCTCAGCCAAGCAAGGAGAAGAACAGATTTGAGCTTCAACCAGGTTTTTGAGCATAGTTTGGTTGATTGCAAAGGTGAGGGTTAAAATCTTTTGAAAACTCTTTGAAATTTCACATGCATGTTCACAAATGAGTATATTTGCTTCTGTACTTGAGTTATGTGGTCGTCCATGAGCTTAAACAACCATGCATGGCAAGAACTTGGCTTGAAAATGATGCTAGGTGAAGTCGAATTTATGTGACAGCTCTCTGACCAGTCTGTTCGAGGTAAGTTTAGCTAAGCAAATGATGTTGGAAATGCTTGAAAATTGATGGATGACTAGTTTGGACAGTTGTGAACATTTTTCCCAGAAATAGGTCGAAGCAAATTTTGACTCCAAGGTCCTCAAAATGGCAAATCATTAAAATGTGACCAAATCTGGAAATCTGGAAAAATGAATCAGGTTTTGGCAGATGCACTGACCTTGTGGAACGAACCATATTTGACTTAGTAAACGTTGTCCAAAATGCATGAAAATTGGTGTACTACTAGATTTTGCAGTTCTGGACAACTTTGTCAGAAATAGACCAAAGCTAAAAATGACTCTAAGGACCTCAAAAATGTCATCTTCTGAAAAGTGTGCAAATCTGGACAGTTTTGTGTTACCTCACTGTTTCGGTTAGAACTAATGATTCTGAACTCCAATTGATGCAAGGCTTGTTTCTGATTTTATTTAACTTCTTAAGATTTAATTTGACATCTTATTCACTAAATTTGGAGATTTTTTGATTATCCTATTGATTATGAGAAAACAGCCTATTGCAGTGAGTGTTCCACTTAGCTATGTGCTTGGAAAACTATTGTAACCTCTTTTGTGGCACTAGTTGCTTGGAATTGTGGTGTTGGAATATTATGTGGACTGGTTTAGGCACTTGAGTATGTATGAATTGAATGATGTATGAGTTGGGAATGATGTTAAGTTGACTTAGGGTTTGATCGCACGATTATGCATGAAATGGAAACCCTAATGACTAAGTATTCTTGCTAAGTGTTAACCATTGGATATTGTGAGGAAACTGTACGTTGCGTGGGCTGCCCGTAAATGTTTTATAACTTTAAAAGTGATCTTGACCATTGCATGTTGACAAATAAGCTTTTCTCGCATTTGAACCCTTGTTGATATCACTGCATGTTGAGTAATCTTATCACTTGATTGCGTGGACTTTTAATGAGTTATATGGCCTGTTTTACATGTGTTACATGGCTGCCCGTTTAATTTCCATATAACTCTATATGCCTTTCAAGTGAAATTTTCTG